>JASFAX010000037.1:12197500-12562574 GCA_030737875.1 Allium sativum | reverse complement strand
GAATAATCAACCATCAACCAAAGTGCACTACACTGTATAAGCATCAAATATAGACATTTAACGCTTATAGCAGCTTGTCAATCAATCGATCGACATATTTAATCAATCAGGATGAGTGAACTTCAAATTTCATCCTAACACCCGTGTGGGGTTCCAAACAATCAAACACATATTTTATTTGTGCAGTTAGGCGATGTGTAAAATTTATCGACCCAATCAACGTCATTCAAATAGGTGTACATAAACAAACCGTCTGGTTTGTAAATGAATATTTATTTATTCACATTCACGTTAAAAATTATATTTTTAACGATAACACATTTTATTTTAACATATGAATTTCTATTCAGTTCATTCGTTAAATAAAATGCTATTTTTATTTTTTCTAACTTATTTTAGAAAATTTCGGCGGCATAACGGCACGATACTAGAAACGGGACAAGGCCTAGCCTTATCCCCGGTCTAGTGAAGGCCCACGCCATTCACACATCAATCAAATCAATTCGTTATGCAAACCACAAACTTTGGAGTAAGGATCTAACCTAGCCTTACTCCTTCGCCTTATAACGGCGCACGTCTAATCCTAACCAATTTATCGATTCGATTTTTCACACCACAAACCACATTCAAACCAATATCGCAATCAATCACCAAACAGTCAAACAAACAAGTCCATGGTCTGTGGACGATTGTGTCGGGTGCTACTAAGCACCGTCTGCATCCTAGTATATATATATAACTAGAAAATAAAATTGAAAGGTGAGAAATTCTCACATATAGCTATCCTAGCTCCACGGCCCTTCATTTGCAGAAACTTCGTCGTTCTCGCCTCTTCGTCAGCTTCGTTGCCCAAGGCCACTATATATATAAAAATCGAATTTTTATTTCAAAGTTCAATATATAAAAATCGAGTTTTTATTTCAAAGTTCATTATATAAAAATCGAATTTTTATTTCAAAGTTCATTATATAAAAATCGAATTTTTATTTCAAAGTTCATTATATAAAAATCGAATTTTTATTTCAAAGTTCATTATATAAAAATCGAATTTTTATTTCAAAGTTAAAATCTTTTTCTTATATTAAAGTTAAAACCTTCTTCTTATATTAAACCTTAAAATAAAATCAGTTTTCATTTTCTTTATAAATCAGTTTTCAACTAAAATAAAATTCCGTTTTCAACTAAAATAAAATTCAGTTTTCAATACCTTTTAAAATCTGTTTTTATATCTTTAAAAAAAACTGCTTTCATATCTTTTAAAAATTCCAGTTTTCACTTTATTTAAAATTCCAGTTTTAACTTAAAATAATATTCAGTTTTTAAAACAAAATAATATTCAGATTTTAAACAAAATCAAATTCAGTTTTTTTTTCCTTTTAAACAAAAAATCAGTTTTTTCTATTTTACTAAAATCAGTTTTTTCTATTTAAAAATCTATGTTTTTCCATTCATAAAAACCATTCCTTTTCTTTGCAAAATTATTTCTTTGTAAAAATATAAATTTTCTTATAACAAAATAGGATTTTTTTTCCTATAACAAAATCAGTTTTTGAACTGTTAAAATAAAAACAGTATTTAATCTTTAAAATAAAAACAGTAATAAAATATTAATAAATAAATAAAAAAACGCAAACTTACAGTGCTCGGAGAGAGGGGGGGGGAGGAACGTCGCTGGGATGGTCGAGGGGGGCCACGGTTGCCGGCGGTGGGCCAAGGAAGTGGGGGTGGAGGGGTTCTCCTGGGCGCGTCGGTTACCGGAGGGGCGGGGGTTTGGGCTTCGTTCGATTTCAACGGAGCGGGAGGGGAGAGAAGGGAGGCAAGGGGAAGGACTTGGTGGTGGGCGCGCCACCGTCGGCGTCGGGTGGAGGGCGGAGCGGCACGAGATCGAGGGTTCACTCTTTTTTTTTTTTTTTCCCGATTCGATTTAAATGAAAATTAGGGGGGGGGCCAGAGATAAAGGAAAGGGGATTTCCTTTTTTTTTTTTTTATTATTATTATTTAATTCAACCTAAAGTTGACTTTTTCATAAGACCTCGAAACGAGGCCCACCGCCTGTCGCCCATAGCGTATTACCCCCATTCTGAACACAATGGGATATATATCGCAAGCTGATTCGACTGTTTGAATCAGTTTCCGTTTAATTTACATTTAAATCACTATATTGAATTTTAAACGTACCTTTCAAATTACCGGGGTCACATACTAACTAGAAAAATTCTCGAAAAATATTTTCTAGCTTCGTATTGACGATACGGTCCTAACAAAGCTGGTTTCGTCGAATTCTGAGACCGTTTGAAAAATGGCCAATTTCCAGTCGATTAAAATCAACTGAAACTGGTCAAACGCGTTTTCCTTTGCCACGCTCACATATTGATTCGAAAAATTATGAAATTTAGAATCTAGCAATAACTCGACATCACGGACCCAACAAAACTGGTTTCGTCGAAATCCGAGGTCATTTGCAAAATGTCCATTTTTAAGGGCCTGAATTCCATAGCGACTATTCAGAATTTTCAACTGGACATATCTTTTGATTCCCGCTATGAAATCTTGATTTCTCGGATTCGTTGGAAAGATATTCACTATTAGATTCCATTATTTTTGGTTTCACTAAAATCCGGATTGTTTTGCACCCGGTACATTCCATTGAAGTTTGAAATCGAATTATCGAACTACCGCGCCATTTTCAATTCTATTTATAATTATATATAAATATTTATATTCTAACGACGACGCGTATAATATATACGTTCGAATTATATTTAAAATAAATTTCTCGTTGATTTATTTAAAATAATCCATTTTAAATATACTAAATTCGCTAAAATGGCAAAAATAAAAATTTTAAACTGGCCCAGATTTTCCGGGTTGTTACATTTGATCATCAACCACAAGACTTTGCTTTTCAACAAAAGCCTTGATCATTGCATCTTAGCGTGCCACACAGGCAATTCATGCCATGCGACCGATGTCCATCGATATACAACCTTTGAGCTCGTACGTCTCAGAGAAGGGCGTTAAGCAAAAGAATAAATTCTCCGCCACCAAACAGATGTATATTTAATAGAAATCAATCAACACAGAATAAAATCCAATGTCAGACACACAATCCATTTACAAGTCTGTTCTGGGTCTGAACGAAACCGTAGGCACTTTCCTCGCATATCCATCGATCTCCAGGTACGTCTGGACGACCACCAACTATTTCCATCCTCTTGGGTGTACAGCCCAATCAGGATCGTCAGTAATTATCCAAACAATGTGAAGACTTCCGGTCTTCAACCACCGTCTTCATCTTCGACTTTTCGTCGAATCGGTTATTCAGAATGGGTATAAACCCGGACTTTCCGAACAACCCGCGTATATTAAAAACGAATGTTACACAAACACAGCAAACGCCTCATTCCAATTCAGAATATCCTTTTATTCACGAAATCACATTCTTAGGGAAAGGTTCCCATTAATTTTATCAAAGATAAATTCTTCTAAATTTATTCTTTAATCTTCCTTTGGATGTCATTTCAAACCAAATTATGGTTTTCCAAACTAGTCGAGATTAGCGAACCACACCGAAGTAATTATTTATTTTATTTCCCAATCCCAACCTATTCATCCCATGAAGTAAAACTGGTAATATTCCATATCTAACACTACGGTGTTATCGGTAAAATTAATTACCATTAGCGAACCACACCGAAGTAATTATTTATTTTATTTCCCAATCCCAACCTATTCATCCCATGAAGTAAAACTGGTAATACTCCATATCTAACACTAAGGTGTTATCGGTAAAATTAATTACCATTTCCCGTTCAAATCTAATTAAAGATTTGACTATCGTTTTGGAGCAAAACTGGTGATACTCCATTCTCGCTCATTTTCTAAATTTGATAATTTAGATTATCTATTCACATTTCAATCTAATTGCAGATTCATTAAAACTCCTTCTACTGGGTTAAAGAACTAGTGTTATTTGAAACACAGTTCACGACAAACCCAAATCACATTCTAATTATTATCGGGTTAGAGAACTAGTGTTATTTGAAACACCGTTCACGATAAACCCATTTCAAATCCAATCAAATATATTAGAAATTTCGATTATTTAAAACCCCTTTTTAAATCTAATTTATTTATTTAAAAATAATTGGGTTTTAAATTTAGTTCAAAACTAGTTCATTTCGATAAAAATCTATTTTTATCTTTTCAAATATGGAGTTTTTCATCCCAACTTTTCCCAAATCATTTCTTATGATTTTACACAAATTATTACTATTTTTAATAATTTTATCAAGGCCCGTACAGTCGATTTCCATCAACGGCCATCGAACTGCACTTACAGCGACCTTTTCCAAATTTTATTTGGTTGTATCTCCAAATCCAACCGTTAGATTTTGAATTTCTAATATTCATTAGAAAGCTCTTTTCGATACGAACCCAACGGTTCCGGTTTTAGGAGAATCCGATGGTCGGATCTCCCGTAATGTCCGTTTGAAATAAATGGTCGAAATTCACGAACTGCCGCGGCGCGGCGCTTTCTATTCAGGCCATTATATTATATATATAATATATATAATATATATTTCGTCGATTTCTATTTAAAACGAATTATATAAATAGTTTTAAATTCGTTTCAAAAACAATTTCAACTTCCATTTCAATCCAAAGCAAAATTGAATTCTTCTTTATAAATTCGTTTTAAAATTCATTTCTATTCAATTCAAATTTCAATTCAATTTGAATTCATTTCAATTCGCTTTCAATTCAATTTGAATTCGTTTTCAATTCAATTCAATTTCAAAGTCGTTTTCTATTCGATTCAATTCAAATTGGTTTTCTATTCGATTCAATTCGAATTGGTTTTCTATTCGACTTAAATCAAATTCGTTTTCTATTCCATTTGAATTCAATTTGTTTTCTATTCAATTTAATTTCAATTCGTTTTCTATTCAATTCGAATTCAAATTGGTTTCTATTCAATTCAATTCGAAATCGGTTTATATTCAATTCATTTCGAAATCGTTTTATATTCAATTCATTTCGAAATCGTTTTATATTCAATTCATTTCGAAATCGTTTTATATTCAATTCATTTCGAAATCGTTTTATATTCAATTCATTTCCGTTTTCTATTTGAATCAAATTCATTATATATTCATTTGAAATCAAATTCGTTTTATATTCAATTCGAATTCAATTCGTTATATATTCAATTCGAATTCGTTTTCTATTCAATTTGATTCAAATTTCATTTCAAAATATGCGATTTCGAAATCACTTTTCAATATTCATTTTAAAATGAATAAAATCGATATAAATATCGTTCACGTCAAAATGGCGTCAATCTAACCAACACGGCTTCATATCTTTCTATTTTCAAATATTCTATTCAACAAATGAATATTTATTTTTGTCAACACACGACTAATCTCAACGGATGAGTACGGTCAACACATGAACCTTTATTTTATAGTGATAAAGATATAAATTTTATTGTTAAAATATTTCGTTCAACACATGACTAATCTCAACGGATGAGTACGGTCAACACATAGACCTTTATTTTATAGTGATAAAGATATAAATTTTATTGTTAAAATATTTCGTTCAACACATGACTAATCCTAACGGATGAGTACGGTCAACACATGAACCTTTATTTTATAGTATTCTTTATTTTCTAAATTGGAATGAGGCCCAATCAATTACCATATAAAGTTAATTATATGGATTCCATTCAACACATGTATATAATAGCAATGATAAATAATCAACCATCATCCAAAGTGCACTACACTGTATAAGCATCAAATATAGATATCCAACGCTTATAACAGCTTGTCAATCAATCGATCGACATATTTAATCAATCAGGATGAGTGTACTTCAAATTTCATCCCAACACCCGTGTGGGGTTTCAAACAATCAAACACAGATTTTATTTGTGCCATTGGGCGATGTGTAAAATTTATCGACCCAATCAATGTCCTTCAAATAGGTGTACATAAACAAACCGTCCGGTTTGTAAATGAATATTTATTTATTCACATTCGCGTTAAAAATTATATTTTTAACGATAAGATATTTTATTTTAACACATGATTTTTTTTCAGTTCATTTAAAAAAATAAAAATGATTTTTTTTTCTAACATATTTTAGAAAATTTCGGCGGCATAACGGCACGATACTAGAAACGGGACGAGGCCTAGCCTTATTCTCGGTCTAGTGAAGGCCCACGCCATTCACACATCAATCAAATCAATTTCATTTCACCAAACAATTCAATCCAATCAAATAATCTAACTAATTTTTGCAATCAAACAAACAAGTCCATGGTCTGTGGACGATTGTGTCGGGTGCTACTAAACACCGTCTACATCCTAGTATATATATATAACTAGAAAAGAAAATTGAAGAGTGAGAAATTCTCACCGAAAGCTATCCTAACTCCACGGCACTTCCTTTATAGAAATCTTCGTCGTTCTCGCCTTTTTATCACCTTCGTTGCTCGTATCCTCTACATATGTAAAAAATCGAATTTTTACTTCGCTATTCAATATATAAAAATCGAATTTTTACTTCGTTATTCAATATATAAAAATCGAATTTTTACTATGCTATTCAATATATAAAAATTGAATTTTTACTATGCTATTCAGTATATAAAAATCGAATTTTTATTATGCTATTCAATATATAAAAATCGAATTTTTACTTTGCTATATAATCAAAATCATATTTTCTCTTCGCTCTTCACCATATAAAGATTTCGCCTTTTTCAATATAAACATTTCGCCTTTTTATTCTTAAAAATCTAATCTTTTGCCTTTTAAAAATCTAATCTTTTGCCTTTTAAAAATCTAATCTTTTGCCTTTTAAAAATCTAATCTTTTGCCTTTCAAAAATCTAATCTTTTGCCTTTTAAAAATCTAATCTTTTGCCTTTTATATCTCAGTATTATATAAAATAAATAATTAAAGGAAACTCAAGTGAAAATGAAAATAATTTTCACCTTTTTTTTTAGCTGGGGGGGGGGGGGGGGGAATTCACTGTCGTCGACTGAAAAGGAGAGGGGACTGCTCGCTGGCGGTGCTAGGTGGAAGGGGGTTCTGCAGGCTCCAGCGGTGGTCCAGCGAAGATTGGGGCTTGGGTTTCTGGGCGGCGACAGGGTTTCGGGAGGTTGAGGTTTCTCGAACGGGGTGGGTTCTGGTCGGAGCGAGGAGGAGAGAGGGTACGGGGGAGGGAGGAGGATCGGAAGAGCTAGCCTACAGGCCGACGGCGCGTCAAAAAGGAGGAGCGACGGCTTTGTTCTCTTTTTTTTAATTTTTATTTATTTATCTGAATCGAAATAAAAACGAGAAAGGGGGGGCCAGAAGTTATAGAAGGAGAAGGTTTTTTTTATTATTAATTATTTTATTTTGTAAAAAGTTGACTTTTACATACGACCTCTAAACGAGGCCCACCGCCTATCGTCCATAGCGTTTTACCCCCATTCCGAACACAATGGGATATGTATCGTAGGTTGATTCGATCGTTTCGATCAGTTTCCGTTAAAATCAACATATAACTCTATATATTGAATTTGAACGCGTATTTCAATTTACTGGGGTCACATACTAACTCTAAAAATTGCAGAAAAATATTTTTTAGCTTCGTATTGACGATACGGTCCTAACAAAACTAGTTTCGTCGAATTCTGAGGCCGTTGGAAAAATGGCCAATTTCCAGTCGATTAAAATCAACTGAAACCGGTCAAACGCGTTTTCCTTTGCCACGCTCACATATTGATTCGAAAAATTATGAAATTTGGAATCTAGCAATAACTTTACATCACGGATCCAACAAAAGTGGTTTCGTCGAAATCCGAGGTCGTTTGTAAAATTCCCATTTTTAAGGGCCTGAATTCCATAGCGACTATTCAGAATTTTCAACTGGACATATCTTTTGATTCCCGCTATGAAATTTCGATTTTTCGGATTCGTTGGAAAGATATTATCAATTAGATCCTAATGTTTTTGGTTTCGCTAAAATCCGGATTGTTTTGCACCCGGTACATTCAATTGAAGTTTGAAATCGAATTATCGAACTACCGCGCCATTTTCAATTCTATTTATAATTATATATAAATATTTATATTCTAACGACGACGCGTATAATATATACATTCGATTTATATTCAAAATAAATTTTCGTCGATTCTATTTAAAATAATTCATTTTAAATATTCAAAATTCGCTAAAATTGCCAAAATAAAAATTTTAAACTGGTTCAGAATTTCCGGGTTATTACAATCTCCCCCACTTAAAACTTTTCGTCCCCGAAAAGGAACAAAGTCGAAAGTGGTTTGATCTATCAACTCAACGTTCGATCTGGCTTCCATTCTCTAACTTTTCAGTTTCTGAGAATTTTCAAATTTTCAAAAATTTGGCTAACACCCTAAATTTTCGAAAAATATCGCCATAACCTCCCCTGCACCGGGAGCCATGGGAAAATCCCGAAATTGCCATATAGGCCTTCTGATCTCAAAAAGAAAAAGAAAAAGCCAAGCGGCTAGCCAATAGGCTCATAAAATCATCATCACCCAAACAAAACAGTAAATTATGTAGTAAACATGTACCTATTTGTCGGGCAAACAAATTTTATTCTCTGCTCTAGCCTCCTTGCTATGACCTGTTCAATGTAAGTACATGTATATGCAAGCAAATGCGACCAATTTTCAATACAATTCAATATTTGACTAAATTAGGCATAATGGTTCAAAATTTATCAAAAAAATAAACAAACAACACAAACATCAATCAATTAGTGAATTAGAGTTTCAAATTCATAATTTTGATACATATACAAAAAAAATCATGTTTTTGATGCCAATTCACAACAATGACTATATAAGTTTTGGTTCTCACACCAGCCTAATGGAAATATATAGAAATCAAACCTTCGAAACACGAACACAAATTCTGATGATGATATATCAATCATCAGAATCATCTCCGGGTGTCTAGAATATGATTCTATATCTATCCAGTATATTAAAACTTCGAATATACGTTCATGACGCGTATATGCAAAATCTTTATATATTGGATTGTCCATATTCAAAATAAATAAATAATCAAATACGTTTAAAACGATTTAAATTGTCAAAACAAAATTGTTTTCATTTGAAAAATATACTCTTCACACTCATTCTAGGATACTACTGATCCTATCTCTAACGAGTCATTCTAATTGGATATTACTAATCCAATATCTGATGAATTCTTTCGTATGGTTCTAATGTGTCTTGTTCTCGAGCTATGTAAACCAAAGCTCTGATACCACTGTGAGAACCCGTAACTTCCCCGTGAAGGAAAGAGCGGATACTTTGAGAACGACACACAAATGAACGCAGACGGAAGAACATTTCATTGCTATTACAACAATTCCATCAGATACAAGAATATACAGAGTATAAATGAATAAATTACATTCGATAAATATCAGAGACTACAATAAATTACATAGCAGCGGAAAAATAATACAAAGCACAACTGAAGGTGATATACGGATACAGAGCTTTCCGGATATCATTCCAGTTGTAAACCAGGATCCTGTGAATATAAATCTGCAAAACCAAAACTACTAGCTGCCCGTGCGGAAAATAGGGGCACCCAGAGTTTAGGTTAAAACAATAAACTCCAGATCAGTCATGTGACTGGTGTGAGAACTAAAACAGTTATTTAAAACTTTACTTTAAAAGAGAGTAATTCAAGGGACCACGCCGTATAACACGGAACGGGTTTCCTCCCAAGAATACCGGTGCATAGAATAAACAACGCAATGTTTTTTTCGAAAAATGAAGCTGTTATAAGACCCAGGTCCCATCACACAATGCAACGCAAGCCGGAGGATAGGGTTTTACCTTATAACAGCCAAATATGCTTGATACGTTTAAAACAAATCATTTGATACTATAATAAGTGTATAGTGTCAAAACAATTCAATCATAAATATAAATCATAGACGGCATGAGTGCCCCATCCCACTATGTCGCCATACTAGGCTCTACAAATAAAGCCGAAATACACGTATTGGAAATTGGATTTCCGTCATGAGTCGAGGCAAGGGGCAAGCTCCTCTCCACGCTCGAGACACTCTAGCAAATGTCCCAGGGTTACGCACTCTGGGCAACCCCTGGATCTTCAGGGCCGGTCCTCACTTACGTTAAAGGATTAGTTATGCCTGAACACACGTTTCCCGGTCCTTGCAGACCTATAATCGAGGCGCCTCACTCCAACAACCACAAAGGTGAAAAGTATATAAATGTCAGGGCTGGTAAGTCACTGACACCACCAAAGCTAGAAAGAAACGTCGTGCTCTCCCTGCAGTCTGTATCCCGTTTTTGACTCATACCGAGGTGTGAGGCTCGCGAATTCACGTTATACACAAAGCTTCCACGTAGGCCGTGCTTTGATCATCAACCACAAGACTCTGCTTTTCAACAAAAGCCTTGATCATTGCATCTTAGTGTGCCCCACAGGCAATTCATGCCATGCGACCGATGTCCATCGATATACAACCTCTGAGCTCGTACGTCTCAGAGAAGGGCGTTAAGCAAAAGAATAAATTCTCCGCCGCCAAACAGATGTATATTTAATAGAAATCAATCAACACAGAATAAAATCCAATGTCAGACACACAATCCATTTACAAGTCCGTTCTGGGTCTGAACGAAACCGGAGGCATATCCATCGATCTCCAGGTACGTCTGGACGACCACCAACTATTTCCATCCTCTTGGGTGTACAGCCCAATCAGGATCGTCAGTAATTATCCAAACGATGTGAAGACTTCCGGTCTTCGACCACCGTCTTCATCTTCGACTTTTCGTCGAATCGGTTATTCAGAATGGGTATAAACCCGGACTTTCCGAACAACCCGCGTATATTAAAAACGAATGTTACACAAACACAGCAAACGCCTCATTCCAATTCAGAATATCCTTTTATTCACGAAATCACATTCTTAGGGAAAGGTTCCCATTAATTTTATCAAAGATAAATTCTTCTAAATTTATTCTTTAATCTTCCTTTGGATGTCATTTCAAACCAAATTATGGTTTTCCAAACTAGTCGAGATTAGCGAACCACACCGAAGTAATTATTTATTTTATTTCCCAATCCCAACTTATTCATCCCATGAAGTAAAACTGGTAATATTCCATATCTAACACTACGGTGTTATCGGTAAAATTAATTACCATTAGCGAACCACACCGAAGTAATTATTTATTTTATTTCCCAATCCCAACCTATTCATCCCATGAAGTAAAACTGGTAATACTCCATATCTAACACTACGGTGTTATCAGTAAAATTAATTACCATTTCCCGTTCAAATCTAATTAAAGATTTGACGATCGTTTTGGAGCAAAACTGGTGATACTCCATTCTCGCTCATTTTCAAAATTTGATAATTTAGATTATCTATTCACATTTCAATCTAATTGCAGATTCATTAAAACTCCTTCTACTGGGTTAAAGAACTAGTGTTATTTGAAACACAGTTCACGACAAACCCAAATCACATTCTAATTATTATCGGGTTAGAGAACTAGTGTTATTTGAAACACCGTTCACGATAAACCCATTTCAAATCCAATCAAATATATTAGAAATTTCGATTATTTAAAACCCCTTTTTAAATCTAATTTATTTATTTAAAAATAATTGGGTTTTAAATTTAGTTCAAAACTAGTTCATTTCGATAAAAATCTATTTTTATCTTTTCAAATATGGAGTTTTTCATCCCAACTTTTCCCAAATCATTTCTTATGATTTTACACAAATTATTACTATTTTTAATAATTTTATCAAGGCCCGTACAGTCGATTTCCATCAACGGCCATCGAACTGCACTTACAGCGACCTTTTCCAAATTTTATTTGGTTGTATCTCCAAATCCAACCGTTAGATTTTGAATTTCTAATATTCATTAGAAAGCTCTTTTCGATACGAACCCAACGGTTCCGGTTTTAGGAGAATCCGATGGTCGGATCTCCCGTAATGTCCGTTTGAAATAAATGGTCGAAATTCACGAACTGCCGCGGCGCATTCTATTCAGGCCATTATATTATATATATAATATATATAATATATATTTCGTCGATTTCTATTTAAAACGAATTATATAAATAGTTTTAAATTCGTTTCAAAAACAATTTCAACTTCCATTTCAATCCAAAGCAAAATTGAATTCTTCTTTATAAATTCGTTTTAAAATTCATTTCTATTCAATTCAAATTTCAATTTGAATTCATTTCAATTCGCTTTCAATTCAATTTGAATTCGTTTTCAATTCAATTCAATTTCAAAGTCGTTTTCTATTCGATTCAATTCAAATTGGTTTTCTATTCGATTCAATTCAAATTGGTTTTCTATTCGACTTAAATCAAATTCGTTTTCTATTCCATTTGAATTCAATTTGTTTTCTATTCAATTTAATTTCAATTCGTTTTCTATTCGGTTCGAATTCAAATTGGTTTTCTATTCAATTCAATTCGAAATCGGTTTATATTCAATTCATTTCGAAATCGTTTTATATTCAATTCATTTCGAAATCGTTTTATATTCAATTCATTTCGAAATCGTTTTGTATTCAATTCATTTCGAAATCGTTTTATATTCAATTCATTTCCGTTTTCTATTTGAATCAAATTCATTATATATTCAATTGAAATCAAATTCGTTTTATATTCAATTCGAATTCAATTCGTTATATATTCAATTCGAATTCGTTTTCTATTCAATTTGATTCAAATTTCATTTCAAAATATGTGATTTCGAAATCACTTTTCAATATTCATTTTAAAATGAATAAAATCGATATAAATATCGTTCACGTCAAAATGGCGTCAATCTAACCAACACGGCTTCATATCTTTCTATTTTCAAATATTCTATTCAACAAATGAATATTTATTTTTGTCAACACACGACTAATCTCAACGGATGAGTACGGTCAACACATGAACCTTTATTTTATAGTGATAAAGATATAAATTTTATTGTTAAAATATTTCGTTCAACACAT
The DNA here is from genome assembly GCA_030737875.1 of Allium sativum. Classification (NCBI taxonomy): domain Eukaryota; kingdom Viridiplantae; phylum Streptophyta; class Magnoliopsida; order Asparagales; family Amaryllidaceae; genus Allium; species Allium sativum. Next base: position 12,549,500 of record JASFAX010000037.1, on the reverse strand, counting down.
GACTAATCTCAATGGATGAGTACGGTCAACACATGAACCTTTATTTTATAGTGATAAAGATATAAATTTTATTGTTAAAATATTTCGTTCAACACATGACTAATCTCAACAGATGAGTACGGTCAACACATGAACCTTTATTTTATAGTATTCTTTATTTTCTAAATTGGAATGAGGCCCAATCAATTACCATATAAATTTAATTATATGGATTCCATTCAACACATGTATATAATAGCAATTTTAAATAATCAACCATCATCCAAAGTGCACTACACTGTATAAGCATCAAATATAGATATCCAACGCTTATAACAGCTTGTCAATCAATCGATCGACATATTTAATCAATCAGGATGAGTGTACTTCAAATTTCATCCCAACACCCGTGTGGGGTTTCAAACAATCAAACACAGATTTTATTTGTGCCATTGGGCGATGTGTAAAATTTATCGACCCAATCAATGTCCTTCAAATAGGTGTACATAAACAAACCGTCCGGTTTGTAAATGAATATTTATTTATTCACATTCGCGTTAAAAATTATATTTTTAACGATAAGATATTTTATTTTAACACATGAATTTTTTTTTCAGTTCATTTAAAAAAATAAAAATGATTTTTTTTTCTAACATATTTTAGAAAATTTCGGCGGCATAACGGCACGATACTAGAAACGCGACGAGGCCTAGCCTTATCCCCGGTCTAGTGAAGGCCCACGCCATTCACACATCAATCAAATCAATTTCATTTCACCAAACAATTCAATCCAATAAAATAATCTAACTAATTTTTGCAATCAAACAAACAAGTCCATGGTCTGTGGACAATTGTGTCGGGTGCTATTAAACACCTTCTGCATCCTAGTATATATATATAACTAGAAAAGAAAATTGAAGAGTGATAAATTCTCACCGAAAGCTATCCTAACTCCACGGCACTTCCTTTATAGAAATCTTCGTCGTTCTCGCCTTTTTATCACCTTCGTTGCTCGTATCCTCTACATATGTAAAAAAATCGAATTTTTACTTCGCTATTCAATATATAAAAATCGAATTTTTACTTCGTTATTCAATATATAAAAATCGAATTTTTACTATGCTATTCAATATATAAAAATCGAATTTTTACTATGCTATTCAATATATAAAAATTGAATTTTTATTATGCTATTCAATATATAAAAATCGAATTTTTACTTTGCTATATAATCAAAATCATATTTTCTCTTCGCTCTTCACCATATAAAGATTTCGCCTTTTTCAATATAAAGATTTCGCCTTTTTATTCTTAAAAATCTAATCTTTTGCCTTTTAAAAATCTAATCTTTTGCCTTTTAAAAATCTAATCTTTTGCCTTTTAAAAATCTAATCTTTTGCCTTTTATATCTCAGTATTATATAAAAAAAATAATTAAAGGAAACTGAAATGAAAATAAAAATAATTTTCACCCTTTTTTTTAGCCGGGGGGGGGGGGGGATTCACTGTCGTCGACTGAAAAGGAGAGGGGACTGCTCGCTGGCGGTGCTAGGTGGCAGGGGGTTCGACAGGCTCCAGTGGTAGTCCAACGAAGATTGGGGCTTGGGTTTCTGGGCGGCGACAGTGTTTCGGGAGGTTGGGGTTTCTCGAACGGGGTGGGTTCTGGTCGGAGCGAGGAGGAGAGAGGGTACGGGGGAGGGAGGAGGATCGGAAGAGCTAGCCTGCAGGCCGGCGGCGCGTCAAACGGAGGAGCGACGGCTTTGTTCTCTGTTTTTTTTTATTTATCTGAATCGAAATGAAAACGAGAAAGGGGGGGCCAGAAGTTATAGAAGGAGAAGGTTTTTTTTTATTAATTATTTTATTTTGCAAAAAGTTGACTTTTACATACGACCTCTAAACAAGGCCCACCGCCTGTCGTCCATAGCGTTTTACCCCCATTCCGAACACAATGGGATATGTATCGTAGGTTGATTCGATCGTTTCGATCAGTTTCCGTTAAAATCAACATATAACTCTATATATTGAATTTGAACGCGTATTTCAATTTACTGGGGTCACGTACTAACTCTAAAAATTGCAGAAAAATATTTTTTAGCTTCGTATTGACGATACGGTCCTAACAAAACTAGTTTCGTCGAATTCTGAGGCTGTTGGAAAAATGGCCAATTTCCAGTCGATTAAAATCAACTGAAACCGGTCAAACGCGTTTTCCTTTGCCACGCTCACATATTGATTCGAAAAATTATGAAATTTGGAATCTAGCAATAACTTTACATCACGGATCCAACAAAAGTGGTTTCGTCGAAATCCGAGGTCGTTTGCAAAATTCCCATCTTTAAGGGCCTGAATTCCATAGCGACTATTCAGAATTTTCAACTGGACATATCTTTTGATTCCCGCTATGAAATTTCGATTTTCCGGATTCGTTGGAAAGATATTATCAATTAGATCCTAATGTTTTTGGTTTCGCTAAAATCCGGATTGTTTTGCACCCGGTACATTCAATTGAAGTTTGAAATCGAATTATCGAACAACCGCGCCATTTTCAATTCTATTTAAAATTATATATAAATATTTATATTCTAACGACGACGCGTATAATATATACATTCGATTTATATTCAAAATAAATTTTCGTCGATTCTATTTAAAATAATTCGTTTTAAATATTCAAAATTCGGTAAAATTGCCGAAATAAAAATTTTAAACTGGTTCAGAATTTCCGGGTTATTACAATTATACACCCTAATGGGAGCGACCCACATAGCCATGTTGCTTGCCCGATTTTTGTCATTTCTCGGTAGATGAGGCTTGAGGTTTAAATTAACTTTTAGAACATCTGGTCACCATTCACTTTGAATGTCACATCGTCAGATCTGCCAGATATCACTAATTGACGTTCACGAAAATACTTTAGTAGATAAGCTAAGAGAATGTGCACTTCTTCGCCATCAACTTTGTACGTTTGAAAATGTCAATGTACGTGATCCCTTTGGAAATACCCTGTCAGACATTCGTCCATACAAGTCATCCAGGAACATGATGAATGGAAGGTACTCTCCTACTGCATCCAATATAGGAATCACGCCATAGATCAGTAGCGAGAAGTCCTTGCAAGCCGTAGATTTCAACCATGACAGAACCACAGTTTTTCTCTGGGAGCTAACCAGACCTTATTAGCGGTTCTTCCGTTTAATGAAGACCCATGGTCTTCAATGCTCCATCTCGACCGTCTTCTGATATCTTCACATATTTGTTGGTCGGAATGGTTTCGAATATAAATTCGATCTCGGTCTTTCCGTACCAACAATCGAAATGGACAGATATGATAGTCAGTGATTTAACTATCAAAATAAAACAGTGTTTCAATCATGACAATCCAGTGGGTTCACTGGTTCAGTATTCAGCATCACTTGGCCTTTTAATTAAACAAATGTAAATTCAAAACTCTTAAATCCTTCGATATTATAAATATAGTTTCGCTTCTTATTTAACATAAGGTTTATTCTTAAACAAATTCATTCTTATACTTAGGAAAATCCTATATCATATTCAGTTGCCTATTTTCACTTACAAAACATTAACTACGTTATTATCAAATATTGGGAAATCATTCAACTTATTACTCGTAAAATATCGTTACGAAATATCTTCTATTTTATTACTTGAAACAATACTCTATGCTTATTCTTATTGAATAAAATTCAACTTTTACATTTCCTTTCTAACTTGAAATTTCCGTTAGAACTCCATGCGATCCCCTTTTATTTCCCTTTTTACTTTGGAATCTCATTATATACATACTTTCCAAATTTTCACAAATGGGTTGCATTACTATTTCTCTAATGACATAATAAATTACTATTAACCTCTTTTTCCATTACAACTAACACCATCCTCAGATAATCCTGATGTCATTCAAGTTGGGGTATTTTAATTACCTCTCAGACCTTGATCAACAACATTCATATCTTAAGATGGATAAAAGTTGTAATCCAAAACCCGATACTTAATTCCAATATCAATACAAATTTCATAAAACCTTCTTATGCTTTGAAAATCTCTTTCTCAGATATGCCCATTCTTTCTTAATTCAAATAATTAAGTAGCATTCTTTATAAACGTAACTTTTAACTCGACCTCTTTGACCAAACTCATTTATAATTTTGGCTTTGGTTATCAAATCCTACGACCCACTTCTTATACCAACTTCACTTTCACTAATTCCTTTTCAAATCCATTCAACCATTTCCCGCCTTGAAACTCTTATTCTGATCTTCCACTTTTACTTAACCACATTTTTAAGTAACGTTAATTTAGAATTAACGATATAACACCCCAAACCACTTTTATATAACCCTGGTTTATCTTAAACTCTTTTACTAAATTTCAGTTTTACTTAATTCAATTAATTAAGTAACATTTATTTTAAGCTATAATATCCACCTAAAAATTCCTTTTATAACTTTGTTATAAAACTCAGGTTTAAACAAAACCTGTTCATAAACTTCTTTCACCATTCAGTTGGATTTCATTTTACTTAGATTACTTTTAAATAAATTCCCATTAAAAAGTAATTTTCTAAATTATCATTAATTAAAATAATAATTTACTTTGGTTATTAATTACTTCTGTAGTTAATTTTAGTATTAACTAAAATAAATATTAATTCCCTTGTTAAAAACCCTATTAAAATTTAAAGCGATATTCATTAACTATTTTATTCAAAACACATCAATTTAATAAACAAATCCCAATTTAAAACAGTCGATTTAATTAACTTAAAATACGGTTATTCCATTAGCTGATTCCAATTTGTACTTACTTTAAATTAATTAATAATATAATTAATTTAAATAATTCCATTTAATTGTTTCTTAACAAAAAAATTATCTAAGCTTAACCATTCGATTCATTTCTTATTCTCGTACTTAAAAATCTGATTAATATCAGAATTGACTTTATAAAATCAAATAATAAATCAAAGTTTTAAATAAATAAAATATTTATTTATCACCCTTTTAAAACTTTTATTCAAAATAATATATTTCAAAATCTATCTCCAGTTATAAAATAAATTTTATAACTTCATCTTTGTCGATCTACCTGATGGTAAATCAATATAAACAAAACAATTTACTTATAGGCCATTTACTGCGGATTACTCAACCAATATAGCCCATTGGTTAAAACAAAGCACAGGTTGAATTTTCAGTCAATGATCATTACTAAAATCAATTACCCAATCATGACAGTTCATATATGTAATAAACCGGAAATCTGGGCCAGTTTAAAATTTTTATTTTGGCAATTTTAGCAAATTTTGATTATTTAAAATAGATTATTTTAAATAATATCGACGAGAAATTTATTTTGAATATAATTCGACCGATATATTCGTTTGAATCGACGATAGAATATAAATAATTATTTATAAATATAAAAGGAATTGAAAATGGGTGGTAGTTCGATAATTCGATTTCAAACTTCAATTGAACATACCGAGGGAAAAACAAACCGGATTTTAGTGAAACCAAAAATAATAGGATCTAATTGTGACTATCTTTCCAACGAATCCGAAAAATTGAAATTTCATAGCGGGGATCAAAAGATATGTCCAGTTGAAAAATTTTGAATAGTCGCTATGGAATTCAGGCCCTTAAAAATGGGAATTTTGCAAACGACCTCGGATTTCGACGAAACCATTTTTGTTGGATCCGTGATGTCAAATTATTGCTAGATTCCAAATTTCATAATTTTTCGAATCAATATGTGAGCGTGGCAAAAGAAAACGTGTTTGACCAGTTTCAGTTGATTTTAATCGATTGGAAAATGGCCATTTTTCCAACGGTCTCAGAATTCGACGAAACTAGTTTTGTTAGGACCGTATCGTCAATACGAAGCTAGAAAATATTTTTCTGGGATTTTTAGAGTTAGTATGTGACCCCAGTGAATTGAAATGCGCGTTCAAATTCAATATATAGAGTTACATATTGATTTTAATGGAAACTGATCGAAACGGTCGAATCAGCTTATGGTACATATCCCATTGTGTTCAGAATGGAGGTGAAACGCTATGGACGACAGGCGGTGGGCCTCGTTTCGAGGTCAAAATAAAAAGTCAACTTTTTTGAAATTAAATAATAATAAAAAACCCTCTCCCCTTACATCACTCAGGCCCCCCCTCCCGATTAAATCAGAAATCGAAAGGAAAAAAAAACCACGCTCCACCGATCCCGTCGCCCTCCCTCCTAGGCGGCGCCGCCGTGATTTCGCCGCAGGCCCCCCCTTCGCCGCATCGCTCCAGCCCTCCCCCCCTTTTCGCCGTCCAACCCTAAATCCGCTCCCCCTCAGCCTCACGTTCCCCTCCTCCCATCGACGGAGCACCCGCGCCCGACCTCCCAGACCCCGACGCCACCAGTCCACCCCCTTCCGCCCTCCTCTTGCACCAGTTCGACCCCCCCCTTTTCACTGAAGGAAACAAAGACTCATAAAAAGGACTGCATTGGAATTTCAAACAAATTCAGATGATTCAACAGTTCAAAAGCAAAGCACGGCGGAGTGGAACCCTCTGTGAGAACTTCTCACCTTTTAAATTTATTTCTAGTTGAAATATATACTAGGATGCAGACGGTGTTTAGTAGCACCCGACACCCGTCGTCCACAGACCATGGACAGCTTGTATGCTTGTTTGTTTGATTTTGATGTGTAGTTGATTGTGTGATGTGATGTGAAATGGAATAAAATATTTATATAGTTAAAATATTTTATAGTTAAAAATAGAAATTTTAACATGTATATGAAACGAAATAAAAATAAACAGATCGAACGATTTGTTTATATACACACATTTGACTGATATTGATTGGGACGATAAATTTTACACATCGCCCAACTGCACAAATAAAATCTATGTTTGATTGTTTGAAAACCCCACACGGGTATTGGGGTGATATATGACATACACTAATCCCAATAATTAGCTGTATGTCGATCGATTGATTGACAGACTGTTATAAGCGCTGAATATTTATATTTGATGCTTATACAGGGTAGAATGCACTTTGGATGATGGTTGATGATTCATCGTTGTTATTGTGTACATGTGTTGTAGAAAATCCATATAATTAACATTATATGGTAATTGATTGGGCCTCGTTCCATATTTGAAAAAGAAATAAATAATAGAAATATTTGAATAGAAATATTTGAAATAGAATATTTGAAAATAGAAATAAATGAAGCCGTGTTGATTAGATTGACGCCATTTTGACGTGAACGATATTTATATCGGCTTATTCAATTTTCAATGTATATTGAAAGTGATTTCGAAATTTGAATTATATTGAAAATAATCGAAATTCGAATTAAAATTGATTAGAACTGAATTCGAATTGGAATCGAAAGGAATTGAATTCGAATTAAATTGAAATTGAATTGAAATCGATTTGAAATGAATTTAAATGAATTTATATTGGAATATTCAATTTTGATTTGAAATTGAATATGAAGTTGAAACCGTTTTGAAAATGAATTTAAAACGATTTATAAAGCACGTTTTGATTTGAAATCGACGAAGTATATATTATATATATATATATATTATATATATAATATAATGGCCTGAATAGAACGCGCCGCGCCGCGGCAGTTCGCGAATTTCGACCCTTGACTTCGAACGGATGTTACGGGAGATCCGACCGTCGGATTCTCCTAAAACCGGAACCGTTGGGTTCGTATCGAAAAGAGCTTTCTAACGAATATTAGAAATTAGAAATCTAACGGTTGGATTTGGAATTATGTCCAAATCAAATTTGGAAAAGGTCGCTATAAGTGCAGTTCGATGGCCGCGGGTGGAAATCGACTGTACGGGCCTTGATTAAAATTATTAAAAATAGTAATAATTTTTGCAAAATCATAAGAAATGATTTGTGAAGAATTGGGATGAAAAACTCCATATTTGAAAAGATAAAAATAGATTTTTATCGAAATGAACTAGTTTTGAACTAGAATTATAATTCTATTTATTTTTAAATAAATAAATTGAATTTGAAATGGTTTTGAAAATAACCAGAATTTCCAATGATTGCATTGGAATGGATTTGAATCGAAATTGTCTTCGGAATATTTCGATGTTGGATTTCGTGATTATACAGATGTTGTTATGGAAATTTGAAAGATATAGATATGTATATCGTTATTTCCAATACGATATCTGTTGGTCGTAGAATTTGATATTGAATATAAGCCGATATATTTTCTATTCAGAGCCTTGTATTTAATATCAAATGTGATTTGGGTTTGTCGTGAATGGTGTCTTGACTAACACTGTTCTTGAACCCAGTTGAGAAAAGATTAAATCTTTTTATTTAGATTTAATGAAGTGAACCAATTAAATGATATTTAATTGGAATTGAATTGGTATTGATTTTTGGGTTTATCGTGAACAGTGTTTTAAATAACACTTGTTCTTTAACCCGATAATTAATGAATGTGATTTTTGGTTTATTGTGGGCCGTGTTTCAAATGACATTGGTTCTTTAACCCAGTTAAAGACAGGATATTGATTTCTGTGAAGATTAAAACTAAGTGGAGTTTTAATGGATCTTTAATTAGATTGAAATGATCGAGAATGGAGTATCACCAGTTTTGCTCCAGGCGATAGTTAAATCTTTAATTAGATTTGAACGTGAAATGGTAATTGAATTTACCAATAACACCGTGGTGTTAGATATGAAGTATTACCAGTTTTACTTCATGGGATGAATAGGTTGGGATTGGGAAATAAAATAAATGATTACTCCGGTGTGGTTCGCTAATCCCGACTAGTTTGAATTGATATTCAAAGGAGATTAAAGAATAAATTTAAAGAATTTATCTTTGATAAAATTAATGGGAACTTTTCCCAAAGTATAGGAATATTTGAATAAAAGAATATTCTGAATTGGAATGAGGCGTATGTTGCGTTTGTGTAACACTTATTTATTATATACGCGAGTTATTCAGAAAGACCGGGTTTATCCCATTCTGAATAACTGATTCGACGTGGTGTCGAAGATGAAGACGGTGGTCGAAGACCGGAGGTCTTCACACCGTTTGGGTGATTACTGATGATCTTGATTGGGATGTACACCTAAGAAGATGGAAACAGTTGGTGATCATCCAGACGTACTTGGAGATCGATGGATATGCGGGGTACTAGGTGCCTTCGGTTTCGTTCAAACCCAGAACGGACTTGTAAATGGACTGTGTGTCTGACATTGGATTTTAGTCTGTGTGATTGATTTCTATTAAATATATATCTGTTTAGCGGCGGAGAATTTATTCTCTTGCTTAACGCCCTTCTCTGAGACGTACGAGCTCAGGGGTTATATATTGATGGATATCAAACGCATGGAGTGAATTGCCTGTGTGGCATGCCTAAGTGGTAGATGATCAAGGCTTCTGTTGAAAAACAAAGTCTTGTGGTTGATGATCAAAGCACGGCCTGTGTGGCATAGCTTTGTGTAACGTGAATTCGCGAGCCTCACACCACGGTTGTGAACCAGAAACGGGAGAGGACCTCAGGGAGGGCATGCGTTTCCTTCTAGCTAGGGTGGTGTCAGTGACCGACCAGCCCTGACATTTATATACTTTTCACCTGTGTGGTTGTTGCTGTTGCGAGGCGCCTCGGTTAGATCGGACGATCTGGGTCCGATGGAGCCATTCGTTGGCTCGTTTACGCCCCAAAGGGCGGGGAAACGCAGTGTTCAGGCATTTTAATCCACATCAGTGGACCGGCCCTGTCGCTCCAAGGCTTGACTGAGTTCTTGCCTGAGACATGGGCTAGATTGTCTCGAATCGGTAGAGGACGATCCCTGGCCTGATCGGTTCATAGATGGAAACCCAATTTCCAAATACGTAACTTTGCGGTTTTGATTGTTGAGCCTAGTATGGCGACATGATATATGGTACCCATGCCGTCTATGATTTATATTTATGATTGAAATTGTTTTGACACTATACACCTATAATAGTATCAAATAATGTGTTTTAAACGTATCAAGCATGCTTTGGCTGTTATAAGGTAAAAACCCTATCCTCCGGCTTGCGTTGCATTGTGTGATGGGACATGGGTCTTATAATAGCTTCATTTTTCTTTATTTAGCATTGCGTTGTTTGTTTTATGCACTAGTATTCTTGGGAGGAAACTCGTTCCATGTTATACGGCGTGGTCCCTTGTTTTACCTGACTTTAAAATAAAGATTTATAACTGTTTTAGTTCTCACACCAGTCATATGACTGACCTGGAGTTTATTGTTTTAACCTAAACTCTGGGTGCCCTTATTTTCGACACGGGCAGCTAGTAGTTTTGGTTTTGCAGATTTATATTCACAGGATCCTGGTTTACAGCTGGAATGATATCCGAAAAGCTTTGTATCTGTATATCTCTTCTAGTTGTGTATTGTATTATTTCCCGCTGCGATGTATTTAAATGTAATTTAAATCTCTGATATTTCTGTGTAATATTTATTTATACTATGTATATTCTTGAAATCTGATGAACTGTTGTAATATACAATGAAATGTTCTTCCGTCCGCGTTCTGTTGTGGCTTGTTCTCGAACTATCCGCTCTTTCCTCACATGGGAAGTTACGGGTTTTCACAATATATGATAATATAAAAAAATGATATATTTGAGGAATCCCGTTGGATCCCTCCAACCTGTTCTTCCCTGTATTCAAATGGTTATCTCCAAACAAATCATTCAATTCCATTTAATTGATATATAGTAATAAATAACAACTATTTCACCTCAACTAATTTACAAAACAATTCATTCAGATCAAACAATTCAAACCATTAAACACGTTTATTTTATAAACGTGACCAACAAGGTAAGTTACCTTTATTGGGTCCAATCTTTAAAATAACGATTTTGGGTTTTCACTGAAATTAAACAATGGTTCAATTTCATCAGTTAAATCAACAAATGGATAAATAATTAGCAAACGGTCAACCATCAGCAAACAGAGCGCACAAAATAAAAACCCAATTTATATAAAATATAAATGGGAAGAGCTGAGTTAGTTTAACTCACCTTGATTTGATTTGCTATTGAACAGTTTGATTAAGCTAAATTAAACGGTCGTTTAATTTAATTGAAATTTCCCACTATATCTAGCTCTGTCCAGATTAATTGCAGATTGTTGTGTTCATCGCCACGATCCGAACAGCTTTGGGTTTGTTCAATTCTGATTACGCAATAAGAAATTATCAAGGATTTAGCACCTGATTCTAATTAATTAAATATTTCCTTAAATCAAAGAATTGGGTATGCTAATTACTTTGCTTAAGAATTACAGGTCCGAACCGCTTCCTTCATCTTTCTGCCAACAAAAATTTATAGACGTTTTAATATACATATTATAAATGAATTTATAAATTTTCTTAATTATATTTAGATCAGTTAATTACTTGGTTATATTGAATTTGGCCGATATATACTTGTGCTCCTTCTCCTATCTATTTCGTTCAAAACTGGTACCTCACCAGGCACCAAACCATCTCACCGCTTCCTTCCTGCATAGTTAAAGATATGGTTTAATTATTAAATAGCTAATCCATTAATTAGATAGTTAATTAAGGTTAATCTAATTACTTTTACACACTTAATAGGCCAACATTTTCAATAGAACTGGGTCGATCAGATTTTATGCTCCGCGCCCCTTTCCTTTTGGTCTTCACATTCGTTCAGCAACATTTGTCCTCATTAAATTCATGATTTAAAGGTTTTAATTATGAAGATAATAATTCCTTAATTATAAAATCGTACAGACAAATCACGTTTTTAATTTACTCAGTAATCACGGCAGACTAATACGCTTGCCTGCTCGTTCAACTATTCCTCTTCGTTCGTTGTTCTTCATCTTCATTCAAGGTCCATACCACGCACAGCTCGATCCAACCCGCCACCTCTCCACTTCATCGAAGACCCATCGGAGAGCACTAGACAACGCGCCGAGACACCCCAATCCACCACCATCCGTAGCTCGCAACTCGGGGGGCCCCTCTGCCCTTAAAACCACCTCGACTGCTGCCACTTCGTGGCTTGATTCCTGTCACATCGGTGTTTGAAAACCCATCACAGCCGGTCAATCTCACCAGCTCGAGTAGCTCTTCAATATTGGTGAAAAAAGTGTTCGAATTCGAAGAGTGGAATAAAAGAAAAATGAAGAAGATGTGGTGATCATTACAGCCGTTGATAGCAAAGGGTGGCGACGGTCTTTCATGTTGACCATGCAAATGAATTTGACGAAGGATAGGTATTCTGTTGAGACTAATATATATAGTTGGGTTGAATTTTATATTATTAAATATAAATGAAATTTTACGATGAAGTAATTTATTAAAATAACCTCAGACGACTTCTGTTTTTCGATAAAAAGGCTAATCGTAGCATAAAATCATATTCCGGACCTAATGGAACAAGTTTCGTCTAATTCCGACATCATTTGAAAAAATTCCCTTTATAAAACCAGCGAAAAACATACGTTTTAAATTTTCCACGATCACTAAATAAATCCAATCAACTTGAAACCTTGAAATCCTATAATAATTAATTAATACGAACCCAACGACACTAGTTTCGTCGCATTCCGAAACTGTTTCCCGGTACGTTATTTTTATACGCACAACACTGCTATTTTGGACACCAAATTAGTCTGTCTCCAAAAATAACAAACTATATACCTATCTTGACTATAATTGACGATACGAATTCAACGGAACTAGTTTCACGGCTTAGTTCGATCGCCTGCTCAAGTTATCACCAAATATCCCTTTATTAAATTAATTACACGCTATAGAAATTGAATGGCGTTTACGGCTACCGTGGTCACATACGACATCGGTTTTCCATGCAATTCAACACCGTGCAATAATTTAATGTTACAGTTCCAATGAAACTGATTTCTTCGAAAACAGACTCTATTTGAAAAATGGCTTTTTTAAAGGCCTTTATTTTAATAATGATTTCCATAGCGACTATTTTAAAATCTGATTTAGCCATAACTAACAAACTATAACATGAAATCTGAATTTTTCTCTTCCATATGAAAATTATAATGAACACGCTTCCAGAGTTTTTTGTTTCACAGAAATCCGACTTATATCGGATCTTGTATATCGAGTTGAAGTTCAAAACTCCATATTACGAACTACCGCGCAATTTCGAGCTCGTTTTATAATTATATAAATATATAGCATTCAAATTTCGTTTTAATAAATGAATTAAATATTAAAATCCATTAATACTCCAAATATAATATTTAAAATAATATATTAAATTAAATATTTGACTACCAAAAATACGGGACGTTATATTCTTCCCCCCTTAAAATAATTTCGTCCTCGAAATTGCTAACGTAAGAAAGAATGTTACAAACCCGTTAATTTTCAAATCCAATTTATTATAAATCAAAAATCAATTCAATATCGTAAATAAATATTTTCAAAAATATCGAAAATTTTCTAACACCTTAAATTCCCGGAAAAAATCGGCAGAGTCTCCCCTGCATGGAGTGACATCTGCGATATCGCAGGAACCAACAATATATATACCACGACCAACACGGACAAAAAAAAAAATCAAAATCCCAAAATTTTACATTTTCGTATAGGCGTACCTTTTCGAGCGATATTTAGCATACTTGCCCAATTTATGCGCAGTATACGCAACTATAATCAATTCTCAAAGCCTTCTTCCATCTGTACTCAACTTAATTCACATATCAGTAACAGATATATGAAATTCTTAATAATATTTAATTAATTAATACGCATACCCATAACAATTTCCAAAATCAAGCATGAAGTATTCATTAGCAACATAGGATGGAATTATTCAACTTTAACTCGTATGATTACCCTCCAGTTGACTATACTAGAATTTAATTATAATTCAACTTTTTATTAAACTATTGATGAATTTATATTCAAGCAATCTAACACTAAATCAATACCAATCAACAATCAATGCACAACCAATCTCAATCAAAATAATTGAATTTACGTTCAATTAAATATTTTACTTTGGTTTCACAGAACACCAATCGATTACTATACGATTGATTTCTATTTGATTATTATTTATTCAAATTCCAAATTTAGTTAATTTGATTCCAATAGCATTATTAATTTAATTTTAATATTTTTCTTAATTTAATTCCACTTTAACAAATTTAGATTTCAATTCAAATTTTCAATCCGATTTGAATTCCATTCGAATCGATCAAACATACTGCTATCTCAATAATTATATAAAATTCTTCTTCTTTTTTAATACAAAAATATAACTCGGGTAAAATTATTTCATTTACCCTCTTTTCAAAACAATATTGTATTCATTGTCAGCTCTATGCTTCTCAACACTTGAACCGATCAAACGACACAATACAAAACATTTGTATGTAAAATTTACAAATACACTCTCAAATATATGCACTCAATCTCGATCTAGGATATTACTAACCCAATCTATATCGAGTTATACCACAGAGCCAAGGTTATTACTAAACCAATAGCTCTGATACCACTATAAAGAACCAAGGATTTTCGGCCCCGAAAATCGACATAAATACAATTTTGTACCTCATGCCGACCTTCCAAACACCGAAAACACTAGAAAATTATTAGAAAGAAATTAGAGGGTGAGATAAGAAAGAAAGAAATATTAGAATAGAAGAAGAAGAAGAAGAACCAACACAACATAGAATCAGAGTCTCACATCGCAGTGGAACAAAATATAATATAGAAATAAATCTTTATTGAGAGCTTTAAAAATACTTACAATATCAGCGTACATCACACATCTGGACAGTGATAATAACCTGTCCTCATATACAACACACAGCAGAATACACATCATATATATAATACGTCTGAACTCCTCCAGCTCGTCTCTGGACATCGCAGCATCTGATAACCTGAACCTGTACAACCCGGTCTAACCCGAGCATTTACAAAACACCGGGTCAGTCTGGTGAACCAGAGTGAGAAAAACTCCCACAGTGTTAAGGGGGATCATCCAACTTGATTTTTTTTAGTTCAAAAATCTTTTCGAAAAAAAGGATAATCGTAAGATCAAATCCACACATAAATACAGACGGTTTTTACCTTATGATAACCCAAAACATTTTGAAATCAATATCTTTTATGATATTATAATAGTGTCTAAATACAAGTAAATAATAATCTAGTGGAACGCTTGCATCTTACGGTCCACGTATATAGTATACAATCAAAACCGCGGGGGCTTATTGGAGATTGGTTTCCAACTATGACAAGGTATGGAACCACCTGCCGATAGTGTAACTCTAGAGGTGAATACACTGGGTTCAACAAGAACATCTTGCAACCCGGCCTACACATGACCGAACACTCATTTCGCTTGAGTGTATCGAATGCATATCACAAACGGTTGGGCTCAAACCACCGTTTCCCGAAAAGGGACAGCATCGAAATAGATTAAAGAAGCAAAAGGAATTTCTCTAGATAGGTGATTATACACCCTAATGGGAGCGACCCACATAGCCATGTTGCCTGCCCGATTTTAGTCATTTCCCGGTTGATGGGGCTTGAGGTTTAAATTAACTTTTAGAACATCTGGTCACTATTCACTTTGAATGTCACATCGTCAGATCCGCCAGATATCACCAATTGACGTTCATAAAAATACTTTAGTTGATAAGCTAAGAGAATGTGCACTTCTCCGCCATCAACTTGGTACGTTTGAAAATGTCAACGTGCGTGATCCCTTTGGAAATACTCTGTCAGACATTTGTCCATACAATTCATCCAGGAACAGGATGAACCGAAGGTACTCTCCTACTGCATCCAATATAGGAATCACCCCATGGATCAGTAGCGAGAAGTCCCAACCTGTAGATTTCAACCATGACAGAACCGCAGTTTGTCTCTGGGAGCTAACCAGAGCTTATTAGCGGTTGTTCCGTTTAATGAAGACCCACGATCTTCAATGCTCCATCTCGACCGTCTTCTGATATCTTCACGTATTTGTTGGCCGGAATGGTTTTCAAATATAAATTTGATCCCGGTCTTTCCGTACCAACAATCGAAATGGACAGATTTGATAGTCGGTGATTTAACTATCAAAATAAAACAGTGTTTCAATCATGACAATCCAGTGGGTTCACTGGTTCAGTATTCAGCATCACTTGGCCTTTTAATTAAACAAATGTAAATTCAAAACTCTTAAATCCTTCGATATTATAAATATAGTTTCGCTTCTTATTTAACATAAGGATTATTCTTAAACAAATTCATTCTTATACTTAGGAAAATCCTATATCATATTCAGTTGTCTATTTTCACTTACAAAACATTAACCACGTTATTTTCAAATATTGGGAAATCATTCAACTTATTACTCGTAAAATAACGTTACGAAATATCTTCTATTTTATTACTTGAAACAATACTCCATGCTTATTCTTATTGAATAAAACTCGACTTTTACATTTCCTTTCTAACTCGAAATTCCGTTAGAACTCCGTGCATTCCCCTTTTATTTCCCTTTTTACTTTGGAATCTCATTATATACATACTTGCCAAATTTTCACAAATGGGTTGCGTTACTATTTCTCTAATGACATAATAATTTACTATTAACCTCTTTTTCCATTACAACAAATACCATCCTCAGATAATCCTGATGTCGTTCAAGTTGGGGTATTTTAATTACCTCTCAGACCTTGATCAACAACGTTCATATCTTAAGATGGATATAAGTTGTAATCCAAAACCCGATACTTAATTCCAATATCAATACAAATTCCATTTCACTATTTTATTCAAAATATGGTTTCATAAAACCTTCTTATGCTTTGAAAATCTCTTTCTCAGATATGCCCATTCTTTCTTAATTGAAATAATCAAGTAACATTCTTTATAAACATAACTTTTAACTCGACCTCTTTGACAAAGCTCATTTATAATTTGGCTTTGGTTATCAAATCCTACGACCCACTTTTTATACCAACTTCACTTTCACTAATTCCTTTTCAAGTCCATTCAACCATTTCCCGCTTGGAAACTCTTATTCCGATCTTTCGCTTTTACTTAACCACATTTTTAAGTAACGTTAATTTAGAATTAACGATATAACACCCCAAACCTCTTTATATAACCTTGGTTTATCTTAAACTCTTTTACTAAATTTCGATTTTACTTAATTCAATTAATCAAGTAACATTTATTTTAAGATATAATATCCACCTAAAAATTCCTTTTATAACTTTGTTATAAAACTCAGGTTTAAACAAAACCTGTTCATAAACTTCTTTCACCATTCAGTTGGATTTTATTTTACTTAGATTACTTTTAAATAAATTCCCATTAAAAAGTAATTTTCTAAATTATCATTAATTAAAATAATAATTTACTTTGGTTATTAACTACTTCCGTAGTTAATTTCAGTATTAACTAAAATAAATATTAATTCCCTTTTTAAAAACCCTATTAAAATTTAAAGCGATATTCGTTAACTATTTTATTCAAAACACATCAATTTAATAAACAAATCCCAATTTAAAATGGTCGATTTAATTAACTTAAAACACAGTTATTCCATTAACTGATTCCAATTTGTACTTACTTTAAATTAATTAATAATATAATTAATTTAAATAATTCCATTTAATTGTTTCTTAATAAAACAATTATCCAAGCTTAACCATTCGATTCATTTCTTATTCTCGTACTTATAAATCTGATTAATATCAGAATTGACTTTATAAAATCAAATATTAAATCAAAGTTTTAAATAAATAAAATATTTATTTATCTCCCTTTTAAAAAAATTATTCAAAATAATATATTTCAAAATCTATCTCCAGTTATAAATAAATTTTATAACTTCGTCTTTGTCGATCTACCTGACGGTAAATCAATATAAACAAAACAATTTACTTATAGGCCATTTACTGCTGATTACTCAACCAATATAGCCCATGGGTTAAAACAAGGCACAAGTTGAATTTTCAGTCAATGATCACTACTAAAATCAATTACCCAATCATGACAGTTTATATATGATAATATGAAAATAAATGATATATTTGAGGAATCCCGTTGGATCACTCCAACCTATTCTTCCCTGTATTCAAATGGTTATCTCCAAATAGATCATTCAATTCCATTTAACTGATATATAATAGTAAATAACAACTATTTCACCTCAACTAATTTACAAAACAATTCAATCAGATCAAACAATTCAAACCATTAAACACGTTTATTTTATAAACGTGACCAACAAGGTAAGTTACGTTTATTTGGTCCAATCGTTAAAATAACGATTTTGGGTTTTCACTGGAATTAAACAATGGTTCAATTTCATCAGTTAAATCAACAAATGGATAAATAATCAGCAAACAGTCAACCATCAGCAAACAGAGCACACAAAATAAAAACCCAATTTATATAAAATATAAATGGGAAGAGCTGAGTGAGTTTAACTCACCTTGATTTGATTTGCTATTGAACAGTTTCATTATGTTAAATTAAACAGTCGTTTAATTTAACTGAAATTTCCCACTATATCCAGCTCTTTCCAGATTAATTGCAGATTGTTGTGTTCATCGCCACGATCCGAACAACTTTGGGTTTGTTAAATTTTGATTACACAATAAGAAATTATCAAGGATTTAGCACCTGATTCTAATTAATTAAATATTTCCTTAAATCAAAGAATTAGGTATGCTAATTACTTTGCTTAAGAATTACAGGTCCGAACCGCTTCCTTCATCTTTCTGCCATCAACAATTTATAGACGTTTTAATATACATGTTATAAATGAATTTATAAATTCTCTTAATTATATTTAGATCAGCTAATTACTTGGTTATATTGAATTTGGCCGATATATACTTGTGCTCCATCTCCTATCTATTTCGTTCAAAACCGGTACCTCACCAGGCACCAGACCATCTCACCGCTTCCTTCCTGCATAGTTAAAGATAAGGTTTAATTATTAAATAGCTAATCCATTAATTAGATAGTTAATTAAGGTTAATCTAATTACTTTTACACACTTAATAGGCCAACGTTTTCAATAGAACTGGGTCGATCTGATTTTATGCTCCGCGCCCCTTTCCTTCTGGTCTTCACATTCGTTCAGCAACATTTGTCCTAGTTAAATTCATGGTTTAAAGGTTTTAATTATGAAGATAATATTTCCTTAATTATAAAATCGTACAGATTAATCACGTTTTTAATTTACTCAGTAATCACGGCCGACTAATACGCTTGCCTGCTCGTTCAACTATTCCACTTCGTTCGTTGTTCTTCATCTTCATTCAAGGTCCATACCACTGTAACGTCCCACCTTTTTGACCGCTTCAAATCGGTAATTAAACCAATTTAATACGTTCAAATTAACGGTTCGTTATTTAGCTTATTGAGTTCAAAATAGAATCAACACAGAAAACGCAGAATAAAATAAATAACACAGTATTGAACAACAAAATAACCTTTCATATATTAATCAAAATTTTGATACAAAGATTTTTCCGTACAGCGGAATGTAAAAAAAATACAGTTGAATACAGTAGAAAAATAATTACTATTTTAACAATCTTCAGAGTGTGCGTCTCCTGAAACCCCCAGTTTTTGTCGATCTTCGAATCTGTCGCTGTGATATCTAAATCTGAAATGCTCGGGTCTGACTCGAGCATTCCATGCAAAAACATAAAAATACCCGAGTCAGGATTAATCATAGTTCAAGTAAAATACTTTCGATATAAACTGAAATGTAATAGTTAATCTTAACATCAATACATCTCACATGTTTAGTATTTGTTTAGAATCAAGTATAATGTCTACACTTATCAATTTTTATTTTAGGGACAAATGGTCATAGAGCTTGCGTGTGTACACGTATATGTACATACACGTGTGCACCGCCACAGCTTCCAGACCCGAATAGGAGGTGATAACACATGTGATCCCAGGAGTTTACATCTACACACGTGTATGTATATACACGTGTGTATTGCCTCAACGTCCTCGGAACAGTAAACGACAATAATAGCTCATATGGATAAAACTAAGTCAAATGGTTTAATGGATGAACACACTGCTTGTCATACAGGCACACACAAAATATACCCATATCATGAAAGCACGTGTGTGCATCAGAGGATCAATCTCAAGTATGCAACAAGTTCAACCAAAGTGGAGCCGAAAGGGCGGTTCAGGTCCAGTACACACATAGGAAAAACAAGTCACCGGTTCAGTTTAAGTCATTTTGATATATATGTGCCACGCATATAGGAATAGCAAATCACAGTTTTACAGAAGTAAAGTGTCTCAAAGTGTTTCACAACATAATAGACTATGCAAATTTCATTTTGGTGAATAAAAGGGTTCATTCAGTAAATAAAAGGTTTATTGTCACTGAAACAAGGTTGGCACCAAATATTAATGTTCACGTTTACAGTCAAAAACGGAGTTGGCACAATTACAAATGTTCATATTTACTGAATGGTTTTACACGCAAAGAAGGAATGCATACTAAAGGGTTTTAAATGCAACATAATTTTATTCATAAAATGATACTTGAAGCCATCTGATGATAGTGTACACATTAAGAAACAAGAAAAGGGCAGGAGGATTTTAGGGAAGGATTTATGTCAGAAGTTCCTAACTCAAAAGTTTTTATGTGAATATAAGGCAACAAACAACTACTTCACTTTTCATCACACATCATATTCATATTTAAGTCAAAACATTAGAACACCCACTTAAAGGTCACACATTGAAAAGTTAACACCTGCTTGCATGTTAGTTCAGCTAATTCAGTTAATTCATAATGTAACAAGTCATTCATTTCATGAAAACAGGGTGGCATATGGTTTCAGTTTCTTGAAATAGATGACAAGTTAGAATTAGCCATGCTTGCTAACTCTAATTCCAACAAATCTAGAGTATACTTTTTCATTGGAAGGCAGCTCAAAATAGGTGGTCAAGTTTATATTGTTTGGTTGCAATGCTATAAACAATAGACAGGGTGATCAATTACATATATATGCAAGTTTGTATGTGGCAAAAACATGGGAGGTAGTTTCCGGTTTGAATATGTTCAAACTGTCATATGCGATTTCCAATTACAAATTAAGAGGTAGTCAATTGAATCACAATATCAACAAAGGTATTCACGTTAAGGAACAGGACAAGTTGCTAATTTTAGCCTGACATCATACTGTGAAAATGCACAGGTCAATACTACAGGGGTTCAAGACTGAAATCTTGACAGTTCAATATTCTAACAGTAACATCTCAAAAGGAGAATACTACCAAGGGTGTAAAACAATGAAGTACAAACTTAGCAACTTGTCTACATGTTCCAAATGTAAACTAACATTTAAATGGTTCCCATCAAAAACAGTAACATGGTTCAAATCATGTTAAACATACATAATATCCATAGTGTCTACATGTTTTGTTTTACGAAATAAACCATTGGAAATATTAGAAACAGATTTAGCTTGTAACATAAAAAAAAGTTCATTTAAAACATGCATGTTATGAGAAGAAAACTGTGAAACTCTCCCTTAAAAATAAAATAGATGCACGAATGCCCTAAAGCAAAGGTCCACAATTTATTATGTTAGCAGATCATAGAATCAGTTCAACCATTTGCTTCCTAAAAATCTTGTAAAATTATTCTTGAAAAAGGGCATACGAAATTCAACTATGAACAACAAATAAAGACATTAAAAATTTAGAATAAGCATGTTTTATGATCTAAAGTTTATCTACTGTTTGCCATGGTTTAGAACCAACATCGGGAAATATTATAGCTCACACAGACCGGCAACAAGGTACTAGTAGTGTGCATGTTAAACCCATACATTTCATTTGGGAATGTATACTACTAAAATAGTGGCCAGGAAATGATATACATGTGACACAATAGGTGATGAACTTATTTATTGTTCTACAGCAAGACTAATTAGGTTGAATCAAGAATATATGTAAACGTTACGGCAAAGTTCTAACAAAAAGATGCAAATGACCATCCACAAGTATATAGCAAGTTCAATAGCGACAAGTTTATGAGAATGCAACATTCAATAATGCAGAGGCCACAACAGTAGCAACATATGTTCAAAATATTAAGCAAATATGGCACTATTCATTCAATGATTATATGTCAAGGGTACATGTATTTCACCAATAAACTGAGGCGACACGAATCATAGGGTAGCAACTGAAACAACCCAATAATGACTCTTTTACTATTGTATTGTTCATGTTCTGGATATTGTCTATTGGTATACGTGTGATGATTTCAGTCCTGACCAACTTATCTATTTAGTAACAGGTCAAGTGGAAAATTTTGAAATTTGTATAATATGTCTATGTTTATTCTACACGCCAGAAATTAATCGCAGTATCCAAAAATTATATACGGCAATACTGTCTTCCATTGAAGAATCAAATTACTTCTGAAAGTAATATATGAAAGTAGCACATATTCAAGACAATGTTTCCTGGAGTGCAACTAAGGCAGGTTTGCAAGTTTATAAAATCAAAACCCATGTCCAGTTTCGAAACATAAGTCACAGCGCAGCAGCGAACAATGGAACATCAAAGAGGGCAATAACACAAGCCACCCAAATTCAACTATTTAACTTAGTTTATATTGACGTAAATCTACTTAAACAAAAATTAATCGTGAGAAAAATCTCACAAGCGCAACCAATAGCAAATTTTATTCGATAGTAAGCGTGGGATAACCAACACACTGAAAATCAACTATATATTTAGTTTAAACGAAATCAATTTACTTGAAAACCAGATTAATCAATCGTGAGTAATAATACTCACTTGCAGTCAACGAAGAGGAAGTAGGAGGCTCGATGCGGTGAATGGTGGTTGTGGTGTTTCAGGCGACGTCTAGAAGGAGGGCCTTTGAAGCAGCGGCAACGGAGACACCTCGATGACAATTATGGTTTTCTTGATGGAGCGATTTACAGTTGATTTTGGGGAAAAAGCAATCGGCTACGGCCCTTCAAAATAAAACGAAGAACGATTTTTATTTCTAGGGTAAAGAAATAATTGATTCCGCTGAAAGAAATGAGGAGGAACACAAATTTATAGAAGGAGGAAGAGAGGATAAGAACGACGTAACTTCCATAGAATAGGTAGCTGCGCGAGTTACAGAATATAGGTCGGCTAAATTTTACCTCAGGAAGGTTATGTCTAAGGTAGATAATATTTGAGGAAAAATTAATTAACATTTAATTTAATATTTAATCTATTATGAATTACCATAGAATGCTCAAAACGGGTACCGCTAATGCGATCTTCAAGTACGACAGAAATTATACATACCTCTTTGTCTTCGTGTTCTGATTCTAATAAAATTAATTTAATTGTAATCCAACTCCGTTTACAACGTAAATTTATTTTTTCATTTATTTAACCATTCACCGATTTAATTCTGTTGTCCACTGACAATTCTATTCGATTTAAAACGAAAAATTCCATTTTCTTTATATAATCGAGTGCAGACATATTCAAACCAATTTCCATATATTTCAAATAAAATTTCCAGTCCGTTCAACGTCACTAACGCTTATCTGTAAAATTCAACCATTGATACCTTTTAGTGGGATTTCAAATCGAATTCAAATATCTAACCAAATACAAAAATAAATATTAAATTCTCAGCCAACCATTCTGAATTAAATTCACACACAAGATCACATATTTGATTTTAAATTTCTAACACGAGTATCAGTAAAAATTTGATTATTAAAAATTAAATCTTTAATTACTCATTCCAGCTGTCGAAATTTCCGGGACGTTACATTCTTCCCCCCTTTAAAACTTTTCGTCCTCGAAAAGGAGTGATCGTTATAATTATACCAATGTATGCTTCAAATTTTCACATTCGTGCGAAATTTCCTACCAATAACTTAAATATCGATATTTAAGCTATCGGTCCTCTTTATTACCATCATATTCAATTAATTCAAAAAAAAAACATATTTCCTTTCAAAATTATTCTCTCCTCAAATTTCAAAATCTGCAAATTATCCCAATTTTTTTTTTTATAATCCCTTCTATCCATATCTACTCATTCATCTGTTCACTTATCCCTTATAATTTAGGTCCAACCAAATCCCCTTACATTCAATCCCTCTAATCCTTTTCAACACTCATTGAAGAGTGTAAATGACATCTCCTCTATAAATTGTCGACTTGAAAATTCTTAAAATCCTAAATCTTTTATAACTTCTTATACCGAATATGAAATCCGTGCAAAAATATTTGTATTATCATTCCAAAGTTATGGACTTGAAAATACTTCGAAAACCACTTTTCTTAACTTATTAAATTTCAAATTATTTATTTGAAAATATTTGATAACTCGAAGTTTAACAAGTATATGGTCGTTCTCACAGATGTTAGACATACGCTGGCCAGGCGCACGACTAAAACCTCCAAGCACTAAATATCCTTGTTTCAACTCCCAGTGAAAATATTTCAAAAATCTCTTTAAAAATAGATACGGAAAGTACCAATGTGATATTGATATGTTGATTGTTCATGAATCGCAGATGCACAATGGTTTCGTCTGGATCCCCCAGAAAACATCTGTACCCATAGGAAATCACTTCCCTGCGAATTTCGTCATGGGCAGATCAACAGAAGATATTTACGAATCAAAACACAATCTAAGGTCATTGAACGTTTGTTGCTCTATCTCAGAATCAAGAAATCAATTATCAAAAGAAGTTAACTCAAGCGATGAGGACCAATTAAGTCATGAAGACAAATCCAGTCACCAAGACAAACTGCTGCATCAAACAGGTGGCTCACTATCACTAAGATATCTCAGTGGACCGCAGGTACACAATGGTTACACCTGGGTCCCCCAGGAAACATCCATACCCATAAGCTTTCACAGCTCCGCGGATTACGCCCTTACAATTCGACTGTAGATCGCAGCAGTCACAATGGTTATGCTTGGTTCCCACAAGAAACATCTGTCCGCCATTGGCTATCTGCAGCCCTGCGAGTTTTGCTACACGGTCAAATTCCAATGACTCTAGATCGCAGCGATCACAATGGTTACACCTGATTCCCTCAAGAAACATCCGACCGCCGTAGGCTATTTGCAGCCCTGCGAATTTCGCTAGCAGTCGTGCTCAATGGCAACTCATGAGTTTTATGTCCAAACAACCTACTACCACCAGCAGCATATCTCAACTAAGCTCGAAATTCAAAGGCGAAGGAAGGTACTTCCCTTATCTCGATTTCGAAAACATATTGTACTATATACATATAGTACTTTACTTCATATTTTTCATAAATCATATTTATGATTTTTATCCCCAACTCATATTTCCAAATATCCTATTCTTATATATATTCTGTTATATTTCAAATCGGTTCCTTTCAAATCAGAAATTTTCAAATTCATTATATTCATATACATTTCTCATATAAATTTCGAAAACTTATATATCAAAATCGAATATATTCAAATTTCAAACTTTGGTTTTGGTCTCTTAATCAATTCAGTTATTTATATTTTTCATACTCTTTTTAATAAA
Source organism: Allium sativum (assembly GCA_030737875.1). Taxonomy (NCBI): domain Eukaryota; kingdom Viridiplantae; phylum Streptophyta; class Magnoliopsida; order Asparagales; family Amaryllidaceae; genus Allium; species Allium sativum. Next base: position 12,523,891 of record JASFAX010000037.1, on the reverse strand, counting down.
TTTATTTGTTACAAATCCAGTTTTCTTTCAATTTCTCCTTATTAAGTTCATCCCTCAATTCAAATCTTTATACTCTCAAAATTTCGAAATTCTTATAACCAATTCCTCTTCATGCATTATCATTCTTCCACGTTCACATCCTCTGACCGTAAATTAGCAAGCGAACAATTCTCTAAGTATCAACCCCGAGGGATGAAACCAACATCAGATCGACACTTAGAAAGTTATCCAACTTGATCAATCTCCGGTTAGTTTCCAATTTCTTAACTTCACTTTCTTATCAAATTATTTCTCACGTAACTCTCGAATTCAGTTTACGAATCTACTTTTATGAAAACCATTTACAATATTATTATTATTTCTACTCAGAAATATTTCACTTTCAAGATTTCAAATAACCTTATAAAAAATAAGATTAAACCATTAATAGCAACTTCATAGAGTTCAAAATCTTTCATAACCATTCCATTCAAATAATTATACATAGTCTTTTTGATCTATTCAAAATACCTACATAGGAGTTTTAGAATTACAACGATAGTATTACGAAACAGAGCTGACTTAACTAGGATTCACAGTCTTCGATGATTTTCTGCTTTTCGATCGATGATCCACATCTTTGCGTAAACTACTTTCACAGTATTCATGGTTCTGGAGTCTCCACAAAAAGACTTGTGCATTCCTCATCCACATGACCCCACTCCTTGCAGCTCTTACAATAATACGAGATGGAGCCATCTTTATCTACATACTTCACAGTTTTCTCTCTAGCGGAGCACAATATTGCCTGTCTTCCTTGTTATCTCTCGGAACAATTTCGAGCTATATGTCCAACTTGCTTACAATGATAGCAAGTGATTGGTTCATCAGACGTCTCAGCAATGGAAGGCTTCTTCTTCCTCACTTTGAGACACCGACTGGGAAAATGTCCCTTCTCTCGACATTTAAAACAGAAAATATTGGATTGGTAAATTTTTCCTTCTTTCTTCTTTCCCTTGTCTCTCTCTCCGCACGTAGCCGCGTAATGTCCCTTTTGTGACATCTGTAACAGACGACATTGTCATAGGGGCCAGCTATCTGTTTTTCCTTAATCCTCTTCTCGTATTCCATCATTACTTCTTCCCTTCTTTTACGTTCTACCGCTCTTCGTTCTCGCCGTGCGGCTTTTTGTTCTTTGCTTCTTGTCATTCTGATCTATTATCAAAATCTGTTGGCCTCTCACAATCTTTTGAAAAACATTTCAAATTATCTTATTTAAATTCTTATTTTCAATAATTTCGGTTGTCTCTGATTTCTAGAATACCAATTAATGAAATTAATTCATCGATTATCTTATACTTATCTTTCCTTGATACCATTCGATGATGAATTAGGGGTTCCAATCTAAGGGGATCTTATCGAAGAGTAATTATCGCAAACCTGGATTCGACGACTTCTGAAGACTGGGGATTCCGAACAGAATTTTAACTTTCAAATTTTTTTTTCGCTGTATAAATTTTAAAATGATATTTCCAAAATAATATTTTTCTTTCAAAATCAATTTTGAAATTATTGTACTTCCAAAATTTTATACTTCAAAACCTTTTTATTTTCAAGATCCATTTTTAAACTCGATAAGCTACGCTTTGAATAAACCAAAGCTCTGATACCAACTGTAACGTCCTGCCTTTTTGACTGCTTCAAATCGGTAATTAAACCAATTTAATACGTTCAAATTAACGGTTCATTATTTAGCTTATTGAGTTCAAAATAGAATCAACACAGAAAACGCAGAATAAAATAAATAACACAGTATTGAACAACAAAATAACCTTTCATATATTAATCAAAATTTTGATACAAAGATTTTTCTGTACAGCGGAATGTAAAAAAAATACAGTTGAATACAGTAGAAAAATATTTACTATTTTAACAATCTTCAGAGTGCGCGTCTCCTGAAACCCCCAGTTTTTTTCGATCTTCGAATCCGCCGCTATGATATCTAAATCTGAAATGCTCGGGTCTGACTCGAGCATTCCATGCAAAAACATAAAAATACCTGAGTCAGGATTAATCATAGTTCAAGTAAAATACTTTCGATATAAACTGAAATGTAATAGTTAATCTTAACATCAATACATCTCACATGTGTAGTATTTGTTCAGAATCAAGTATAATGTCTACACTTATCAATTTTTATTTTAGGGACAAATGGTCATAGAGCTTGCGTGTGTACACGTATATGTACATACACGTGTGCACTGCCACAGCTTCCTGACCCGAATAGGAGGTGATAGCACATGTGATCCCAGGAGTTTAGATCTACACACGTGTATGTATATACACGTGTGTATTGCCTCAACGTCCTCGGAACAGTAAACGACAACAATAGCTCATATGGATAAAACTAAGTCAAATGGTTTAATGGATGAATACACTGCTTGTCATACAGGCACACACAAAATATACCCATATCATGAAAGCACGTGTGTGTATCAGAGGATCAATCTCAAGTATGCAACAAGTTCAACCAAAGTGGAGCCGAAAGGGCGGTTCAGGTCCAGTACACACATAGGAACAGCAAGTCACCGGTTCAGTTTAAGTCATTTTGATATATATGTGCCACGCATATAGGAACAGAAAATCACAGTTTTACAGAAGTAAAGTGTCTCAAAGTGTTTCACAACATAATAGACTATGCAAATTTCATTTTGGTGAATAAAAGGGTTCATTCAGTAAATAAAAGGTTTATTGTCACTGAAACATGGTTGGCACCAAATATTAATGTTCACGTTTACAGTCAAAAACGGAGTTGGCACAATTACAAATGTTCATATTTACTGAATGGTTTTACACGCAAAGAAGGAATGCATACTAAAGGGTTTTAAATGCAACATAATTTTATTCATAAAATGATACTTGAAGTCATCTGATGATAGTGTACACATTAAGAAACAAGAAAAGGGCAGGAGGATTTTAGGGAAGGATTTATGTCAGAAGTTCCTAACTCAAAAGTTTTTATGTGAATATAAGGCAACAAACAACTACTTCACTTTTCATCACGCATCATATTCATATTTAAGTCAAAACATTAGAACGCCCACTTAAAGGTCACACATTGAAAAGTTAACACCTGCTTGCATGTTAGTTCAGCTAATTCATAATGTAACAAGTCATTCATTTCATGAAAACAGGGTGGCATATGGTTTCAGTTTCTTGAAATAGATGACAGGTTAGAATTAGCCATGCTTGCTAACTCTAATTCCAACAAATCTAGAGTATCCTTTTTCATTGGAAGGCAGCTCAAAACAGGTGGTCATGTTTATATTGTTTGGTTGCAATGCTATAAATAATAGACAGGGTGATCAATTACATATATATGCAAGTTTGTATGCGGCAAAAACCTGGGAGGTAGTTTCCAGTTTGAATATGTTCAAACTGTCATGTGCGATTTCCAATTACAAATTAAGAGGTAGTCAATTGAATCACAATATCAACAAAGGTATTCACATTAAGGAACAAGACAAGTTGCTAATTTTGTCTTGACATTATACTGTGAAAATGCACAGGTCAATACTACAGGGGTTCAAGACAGAAATCTTGACAGTTCAATATTCTAACAGTAAACATCTCAAAAGGAGAATACTACCAAGGGTGTAAAACAATGAATAACAAATTTAGCAACTTGTCTACATGTTCCAAATATAAACTAACATTTAAATGGTTCCCATCAAAAACAGTAACATGGTTCAAATCATGTTAAACATACATAATATCCATAGTGTCTACATGTTTTGTTTTAGGAAATAAACCATTAGAAATTTTAGAAACAGATTTAGCTTGTAACATAAAAAAAGTTCATTTAAAACATGCATGTTATGAGAAGAAAACTGTGAAACTCTCCCTTAAAAATAAAATAGATGCACGAATGCCCCAAAGCAAAGGTCCATAATTTATTATGTTAGCAGATCATAGAATCAGCTCAACCATTTGCTTCCTTAAAATCTTGTAAAATTATTCTTGAAAAAGGGCATACGAAATTCAACTATGAACAACAAATAAAGACATTAAAAATTTAGAATAAGCATGTTTTATGATCTAAAGTTTATCGACTGTTTGCCATGGTTTAGAACCAACATCGGGAAATATTATAGCTCACACAGACTGGCAACAAGGTACTAGTAGTGTGCATGTTAAACCCATACATTTCATTTGGGAATATATACTACTAAAATAGTGGCCTGGAAATGATATACATGTGACATAGTAGGTGATGAACTTATTTATTGTTCTACAGCAAGACTAATGAGGTTGAATCAAGAATATATGTAAATGTTACGGCTAAGTTCTACCAAAAAGATGCAAATTACCATCCACAAGTATATAGCAAGTTCAACAACGACAAGTTTATGAGAATGCAACATTCAATAATGCAGAGGCCACAACAGTAGCAACATATGTTCAAAATATTAAGCAAATATGTCACTATTCATTCAATGATTATATGCCAAGGGTACATGTATTTCACCAATAAACTGAGGCGACACGAATCATAGGGTAGCAACTGAAACAACCCAATAATGACTCTTTTACTATTGTATTGTTCATGTTCTGGATATTGTCTACTGGTATACGTGTGCTGATTTCAGTCCTGACCAACTTATCTATTTAGTAACAGGTCAAGTGGAAAATTTTGAAATTTGTATAATATGTCTATGTTTATTCTACACGCCAGTAATTAATCGCAGTATCCAAAAATTATATACGGCAATACTGTCTTCCATTGAAGAATCAAATTACTTCTGAAAGTAATATATGAAAGTAGCACATATTCAAGACAATGTTTCCTGGAGTGCAACTAAGGAAGGTTTGCAAGTTTATAAAATCAAAACCCATGTCCAGTTTCGAAACATAAGTCACAGCGCAGCAGCGAACAATGGAACAACAAAGAGGGCAATAACACAAGCCACCCAAATTCAACTATTTAACTTAGTTTATATTGACGTAAATCTACTTGAACAAAAATTAATCGTGAGAAAAATCTCACAAGCGCAACCAATAGCAAATTTTATTCGATAGTAAGCGTGGGACAACCAACACACCAAAATCAACTATATATTTAGTTTAAACGAAATCAATTTACTTGAAAACCAGATTAATCAATCGTGAGTAATAATACTCACTTGCAGTCAACGAAGAGGAAGTAGGAGGCTCGATGCGGTGAATGGTGGTTGTGGTGTTTCAGGCGACGTCTAGAAGGAGGGCCTTTGAAGCAGCGGCAACGGAGACACCTCGATGACAATTAGGGTTTTCTTGATGGAGCGATTTACAGTTGATTTTGGGGAAAAAGCAATTCGCTACGGCCCTTCAAAATAAAAAGAAGAACGATTTTTATTTCTAGGGTAAAGAAATAATTGATTCCGCTGAAAGAAATGAGGAGGAACAAAGATTTATAGAAGTAGGAAGAGAGGATAAGACCGACGTAACTTCCATAGAATAGGTAGCTGCGCGAGTTACAGAATATAGGTCGGCTAAATTTTACCTCAGGAAGGTTATGTCTAAGGTAGATAATATTTGAGGAAAAATTTATTAACATTTAATTTAATATTTAATCTATTATGAATTACCATAGAATGCTCAAAATGTGTACCGCTAATGCGATCTTCAAGTACGACAGAAATTATACATACCTCTTTGTCTTCGTGTTCTGATTCTAACAAAATTAATTTAATTGTAATCCAACTCCGTTTACAACGTAAATTTATTTTTTCATTTATTTAACCATTCACCGATTTAATTATGTTGTCCACTGACAATTCTATTCGATTTAAAACAAAAAATTCCATTTTCTTTATATAATCGAGTGCAGACATATTCAAACCAATTTCCATATATTTCAAATAAAATTTCCAGTTCGTTCAACGTCACTAACGCTTACCTGTAAAATTCAACCATTGATACCCTTTAGTGGGATTTCAAATCGAATTCAAATATCTAACCAAATACAAAAATAAATATTAAATTCTCAGCCAACCATTCCGAATTAAATTCACACACAAGATCACATATTTGATTTTAAATTTCTAACATGAGTATCAGTAAAAATTTGAGTATTAAATGCCAGCTGTCGAAATTTCCGGGACGTTACAACCACGCACAGCTCGATCCAACCCGCCACCTCTCCACTTCATCGAAGACCCATCGAAGAGCACCAGACAATGCGCTGAGACACCCCCATCCACCACCGGCCGAAGCTCGCAACTCGGGGGCCCCCTCTGCCCTCAAAACCACCTCGACTGCTGCCACTTCGTGGCCTGATTCCTGTCACATCGGTGTTTGAAAACCCATCATAGCCGGTCAATCTCAGTAGCTCGAGTAGCTCTTCAATATTGGTGAAAAAAGTTCGAATTCGAAGAGTGGAATAAAAGAAAAATGAAGAAGATGTGGTGATCATTACAGCTGTTGATAGCAAAGGGTGGCGGCGGTCTTTCATGTTGACCACGCAAATGAATTTGACGAAGGATAGGGTTTTCTACTGAGACTAATATATATAGTTGGGTTGAATTTTATATTATTAAGTATAAATGAATCTTTACAATGAAGTAATTCATTAAAATAACCTCAGACGACTTCTGTTTTTCGATAAAAAGGCTAATCCTAGCATAAAATCATATTCCGGACCTAATGGAACAAGTTTCGTCTAATTCCGACATCGTTTGAAAAAATTTCCTTTATAAAACCAGCGAAAAACACACGTTTTAAAATTTCCATGATCACTAAATAAATCCAATCAACTTGAAACCTTGAAATCTTATAATAATGAATTAATACAATCCCAATGGCACTAGTTTCGTCGCATTCTGAGACTGTTTCCCGGTACGCTATTTTTATACGCACCGCACTGCTATTTTGGACACCAAATTAGCCGGTCTCCAAAAATAACAAACTATGTACCTATCTTGACTATAATCGACGATACGAATTCAACGGAACTAGTTTCACAACTTAATTCGATCGTCTGCTCAAGTTATCACCAAATATCCCTTTATTAAATTAATTACGCGCTATAGAAATTGAACGGTGTTTACGGCTATCGTGATCACATACGACATCATTTTTCCATGCAATTCAACACCGTGCAATAATTTAACGTTACGGTTCCAATGAAACTGATTTCGTCGAAAACGGACTCTGTTTGAAAAATGGCTACTTTAAAGGCCTTTAATTTAATAACGATTTCCATAGCGACTATTTTAAAATCTGATTTAGCCATAACTAACAAACTATAACACAAAATCTGAATTTTTCTCTTCCATATGAAAATTATAATCAACACGCTTCCAGTGTTTCTTGTTTCATAGAAATCCGACTTATATCGGATCCCGTATATCGAGTTGAAGTTCAAAACTCCATATTACGAACTGCCGCGCGATTTCGAGCTCATTTTATAATTATATAAATATATAACGTTCAAACTTCGTTTTAATAAACGAATTAAATATTAAAATCCATTAATACTCCAAATATAATATTTAAAACAATATATTAAATTAAATATTTGACTACCAAAAATACGGGACATCACAGTTAGATTTCAATTTTCGTGATTTTTGAAGTCCGTATGTGGCCGTACGAGATTTTAATGTGAAAAACACTCAATAATTTGACTTTAAAAATACGCTGTGTGAGCAAACGAAGTTGGAATTCGACGAAACCAGTTTCGTTGGGTCCGTAATGTCAAACCATAGCTGCATGTCCATTTTCATCGGAATTTGATATGGTATGTGATCATACGAATTTTTAAAAGATAAATACAAGTAGCGGTAACTAAATAAATAAATATAAAAATGAATGAAGCTACTAATACGAGCTAAAACCTACCTATAAATATCACCACACCCTAACCCTAATTATTCTCTTTCTCAAGTCAATGAAATCCACGCCGCCTCAAACCTTCTTACACTGTGACAATTTAATCTTCAGAAATTTGTAAGAATTCAAATAAAAAGTTATAAATTCTATATTTTATATATATGGCATCCTGGGTGTAACGACCCGTATTTTTACAGTATATAATTTATTTATTTAATTATTTAAATAATGGTTTGGTTATTTAAAATGACCAGAATTAAATAATATTGAATATTTAATTAAAATAAATAATTTAAAAATATATTTAATTTTTGAGATAGTCAGAAATAGTGGAATTCACAAAATGGTGTGAATTGGATCATCTATGATATTTAATTCAGTTTAGAATTGAATTAGAATAAGAATATATTATTTGAACAACATTTTGAACATATAATTATAATATAATTATAATCGAGCTCGAAATGGCGCGGCAGTTCGCTATTTGGCGATTTGAACTTCAACTGAATGTACAAGGTCAATTTTAAATCGGATTTCTGTGAAACAAGAAACGTTAGGAGCTAGTGAAGTATATTTTTCTAGTGAAAGAAAAAAATCGGGATTCCATCGTGTAGATTTTGATATATGCCCAAATCAAATTTTAGAAAAGTCGCTATGGAATTCTTTTGAAAATTATAAATATATATTTATATTATAAAAGGATTATATATAAATCGAATATCGATATAATTGGGAATTTTGAAATATCGAGTTATAAATCCCAATGGAGCTGTATGATATTCTGTTGTGAATATATACGATAATATTTATTTTTAAATATTAAATTTAGTTATTTTTAAATATATTTATATATTTAAAAGGGTTATTTAGAGCTTTAAAAATAGCCAGTTTTGCAAACGACCTCGGAATTCGACGAAACTAATTTTGTTGGATCCGCAATATTAAATTATTGCTAGATTTTAATTTTCGTGATCGGTGTGTGGCCGTATGGATTTTTAATGTGAAAAACAGTCAGTATTTCGATGGTTAAAAATACGCTGTGTGAGCAAACGAAGTCGGAATTCGACGAAACTAGTTTCGTTGGGACCGTAATGTCGAACTCTAGCTGCATGTCAATTTTCATGATTTTTAGGTATTATATGTGATCACAGGGATTTTTAAAACACGAATGTAAATAGCGATAGCTTAAACATTAATATAAAAATCGAATAAAAAATTAATAAACCTACTCTATAAGTAATCCTTAAGGTTTCTAACCCTAAACCATTCTCATCGTTCCACTGGAAAAAAATCCGCCGCCATGTTTTCTTTCCAGTACCTAAATTGTGATATTTAGAAAATCAAATAAATTCGAATAAATCCTATAAATCACCAAAGCTGTATATTTGGAGTCAATAACGCAAGAGCTCCATCCCAGTGGTTCCAAAAGGTGATGCGATGGATTTTGGTGACATCGACTTTTTTCCAGCGTTTGATTTTTTGATGCTAGGGTTCGAGAAATCGGAGTATGTAAGCATTTGCGCTCGTTTATGATTTTAGTTTTGGATCCGAGTGAAGTTTTAGAGCCGTTCTACAAAATTTGGATGGATTTGCTGTTATAAAAGTTCGATCATTTTTTTTTGTAAACCGAAGTGTGCGGTAGGAATCGCATTTCGCATGAGTTGTGCGAGATGTAGAAAATGGTATCGGAGTTGAAGAGGAAGGAAGGAGAAGTAGTTTGGTGTGATTAGTTTCGATTTTAATGAAGGAATGGAGAATGTTTTGTGGCTTGAAGGATTGGTAATGGCAACGTCGGGTTCGAACTGGGATTGGGGAAGAAAGAGATGAGCCGTTGGTTAGTAAATAATGAGGTGATTAGGATTTATTATTAAGTAAATTAATATGGTTAATAACTATTATGTACATTATAACTTCTAAAATGTATAACTTTATCATACGTTATCAGAATCACGAACGGCCAGATTCGTTGGGATCAAATGGACGGTGGCTACACCATGGAACTGACGGGGAGCGAATCGAAGCTCGTTACAATTTATAGCAAAATAAATTGTCCGTCTGAATCAAGCGATGGTTATCGTTATTAACGATGATCTCTCAATGTGAGTAAAACTCACTAACTCTTCTCAGTTTTATTTTTATAACGTATTTTTAGAACTGATAAATATCGGTTGATTGCTGTGTGTTGACTATTTGGATGATCTGCTAGTCAGTTGGTTGAAGTTATATATATATATATATATATATATAAATCGTTAAATATATATTGATTCTGTTGATCAGAATACCTCATATTGAAATGAAATCGATGTTATTATATTGTTTAACATCTGTGGATGCAGGAAAACAGGTCGGAGGGACCCAACTGGGTTCCTCAACATTTATTTTACTGTTATTCATATATTGTGATATATGATGTGATGTATAATCTGTTGTAGATTATGTGTGTTTGGATAATATTTATCATTGTTATATGGTATGTTAAATACCATAAGAAATACCAGAATGATAAAAGGAAAGTTTCAAAACGTATATTGGAAATGAAATGTTTATAAAAATGAAAGGATTTTGTAAAGAGAATATTTATAACATCAAAGGATATTATAAAAGGATTTATTTAGAAAAAAATAGAATAGAAAAAGGAATATTTGTAAAACAAATAGAAAAGGAAAATATTTGTGAAACAAATAGAATAAGAGGTATTTGAAAAAAAACAATTATAAATAGAATTGAAAAGGAAATATTTGTAAAACATTTACAAATAGATTATAAATAGAAATATTTATCTATGAAATAGATAGAGTTATAAAAAGAAATATTTAATTAGAAATAAATAGAATTATAAAGGAAATATTTATTACGAAAATAAATAGATTATAATAAAAGAAATACTTGAAAAATGAATAGAGTTGTATAAAATGAAAATTTTACACTAGGAAGGATTAGACCCGTGCTTCGCACACGGGTATAATAGAATATGAATTTAAAGTAGACATTTAATAGAAATCTATTTTAACAGATAAGTGGGGAAGATAAAATTATAAATACTATTTTATAAATTGAATGGAATGTTTATCATTGGATAAATAGAATATATAAGTTGGGATTTTTACAGAGAAGTAAGAATCGATTTCAACATCGATATTTGGAACTGAGTATGGACGTAGAGTTAAATCAAAGGAATTAATCGAATTATAGTTAATCGGTTAGAGTTAGAATTAATCGATTAGAGTTAGAGTTAATTGATTAAATTTAATTGATTAGAGTTAATCAGTTAGAGTTAATCAGTTAGAGTTAACCCGTTAGAGTTAACCAGTAAGAGTTAACCAGATAGAGTAAATTGAACATAGTTAATCGAATTAGGAATAATTGAATATTAGTTATTCAATTAGAGTTGATCGAATATAATTAATTGAAATAGAGTTAGTTAAATGTAGTTATTCAGGATGAGCTTCCATTTCGTACGACTGCTAGCGTAATTCGCAGGGTTGCAGATAGCCTACGGCGGTCGGATGTTTCCTGAGGGAATCAGGTGTAACCATTGTGATCGCTGCGATCTAGAGTCAAGCGAATGGAGTTAAATCGAATATTAGCCATTCGAAATAAAGTTAAAACAAACATAGTTATTCGAATATAAGTTAATCGAATATTAGTTATTTGATAGGAGTAAAATAAGTTGAGTTAATCAAGTAAGTTAATCAAGTTGAGTTAATCGAGTTGAGTTAGTCAAGATGAGTTAATCAAACCGAGTTAATCCAAATGAGTTAATCCAAAGGAGTTACTCGAAATAGTTTATTCGAATAGAATCATAAGAGTTATTCGAAATAGTTTATTCGAATAGAATTAAAGGAGTTATTCGAAATAACATTCGAATAGAATTAAGGGAGTTAATCGAATATAGTTTATCCGAAGGGAGTTAATCGAATGTTAATCATTCGAAGAGAATTAATCGAATTTAAATCATTCGAAGAGAGAGATTATTGGATATAGTTATTCGAAGAGAGTTAATCGAATATAGATTATTCGAAAGGAATTATCGAATAGAGATTTTTCGAAAGAGAATTATACGTTGAATTCGATTATATCGAATTAGGGAAAGTACTATTTACTTTCCGTCTTTAAATCAAGATTTATTTATTATTCAATTAGATTTTTGTTATTTATTCAAAGTAAGAAATAAGAGTTATATTTAAGTTAATTTATTTCGAAAGTATGAGATTATAACACCATCATTATAATCAAATGATTTGGTAAAAGAAGTGGATTCGTAAATAGAATCCGAGTTATGTAAGGAAGTTGGTTAAAAGATTTAAAAAGGTGAACTTTGTTTATTTCAAGGTTAAAGATGTTGTTCAGTTAAGGTCTGAGAGGTAATTATACCCCAACTTGATTGACTCCGTTTTAACCAACGGATGGATAAGGTTCGATAGTGAAGGTTGATTAAGTGAATGTAGTTAATGAGTGTAATGGTTTAAATTGGCTTAGTGATGTTTTATTTAAACATCTGTTTAAATCAAATGAATAAATTTTGGAAACATTTTCCAAATATAATCAGAGATATTTTCTAATCATAGAAAATGAAATGTTGATGAGAAAGAATACTGGAATGACAGTGATACGTGAAACAGAGATGGAAATGTTTTCCAATGACTGATGACATATATTTCTTAAATTTAGAAAATAAGAATTTACAAATATATAGAAACAGGAAATGAATAAATAAATGATTAATTTAATTAAAGGAGATTAATGTTGATTGATGATTGATCGATCGAATTTCTGTCTAGAAATAAGATCGTTGGTTGTACACCTATTTTTCTTTGATAGTTAAATCACCGACTATCGAAGTTTTTGGACAATTTTTCCGTCGTCAATACAGAGAGACCGGGATCAGATTCATTATCTGAAAACCACTCCGTATAGACGTTAGCGTTGCGATCAAATATGATGGAGATAATGAAGACGGAGTTATGCAAGGGCTATCTTGTTTACAGAATAGTGCCTTCGGTTTGTCCAGTCCCAGGACAACGTGAAAGGATGAATGTATGACAGAGTATATCTAATGGATCGCGTAAGTTGATCTCTTCAAACATACTTACGTTTGGTGGTGGAGGAATTCGTTTCTCTTAGCTTTATACCCGTGGTATTTTTGGGGAAATCAATTTGTGATTTTGCGGGTATGACGATGTGGCATTCAAAGTGATTGTTGGTCAGGAATATCAAAGATACGTTATGACCTCAAGCCTCATCAACTAGGAAATGACAGAAATCGGGCAGGCAACATGGCTAGATGGGTCGCTCCCATTAGGGTGTATATCACCTATCTAGAGAAAATCCATTTCATTCTTTTATCTATTATCGATGCTGTCCCTTTTCGGGAAACGGTGGGTAGCTCCCAACCGTTGGTGATATACATTCGATACACTCAAGCGAAATGAGTGGTCGGTCATGCGTGGGCCGGGTTGCAAGACGTTCTTGTTGAACCCAGTGTATTCGCCTCTAGAGATACACTATCGGCACGTGGTCCCATACCTTGTCATAGTTGGAATCCAATCTCCAATAAGCGCCCGCGGTTTTGTTAGTATATTAGATATGTGGAACGTGAGATGCAAGCGTTCTGCTAGATTGTTAATTACTTGTGATTAGACATTATTATAATATCAGAGAAGTATTGATTTCCAAAACTGTTTTCGGTTATCGTAAGGTAAAAACCATCTGTGTTTATGTGTGGATCGGTCTTACGATTATCTTTTCTTTTGAAAAGGAATTTGAAAAGTTAAACCAAATGATTTGAGTTTACTCACACTAGTCTCATGACTGACCCGGAGTTTATTTTGTTTTGTTTTCCCTAAATTCTTGGGTGCCCAAATTTGTACGGGCAGTCAAGTAGTTCAGGTCTTTACAGATATACTTGGAGGAGCTTGAAGCAGGAGGCTTCAGGATTATATAGCTATTGTTATTTCCGCTGTGTGCAAGTGTTGTACTCTGATAATGTTATTCTATATATATATATACATACTGTTTTATTGCAAAGTTATGTTATATATTATATTTTATTCGTTCCGTTGTGAGATTCGTAGTACTCTGATTCTGTTCTGTGGTGATCTTCTTCTTCTTCTTCTCTTCTAATTTTCTATCTTATCTATTCTCACCCTCTAACTTCTTTCTATTAATGATCAAGTATTTCTGATGTCTGAATAGTCAACATGGTAGTTTTGTGTTGATTTTCGAAGTCAAAAATCCCAGTTCGTTACAGTGGTACCAGAGCTGAAGGTTAAGTGATTACCTTGGCTCTGTGGCGTGACTCAGTAGAGATGGGGTTAGTAATACCCTAGATTGAGTTTGAGTGCATATATACGAGTGAACGTATTTGTAGATTTTATTAAAAAAAATGTTTTATATTGTGGAGATTTATTGATTGAGTTGTTTATGGGTTCTGATCGATCAGTTTGATCCACTGTATCGATAGGAGTTTCTAAACACTCGAATACGATGGGTCGACACGATATGTTTTGAAAAGAGGGTAAATGAAATAATTTTACCCAAACTATATTTTGATATAAACAAATTATTAATATTTGAAGTATTATAGTACATTGGATGTGTTGGTTGTTTTCTAAATCGAATGAAGTTTAAAGTGAGTTGGTTATGTATATATAACCAAATAAAATTCATATACGTATAATATATGAAATAAGATGAAGCAAATCTGAAATTTAAATCAGAATTAGAATTGAAATTCCCAAAGTTAGAGAAGTGTTTGTAAATGGATTTGGAATAAGTATATGAGAATTTTAAAATCCTGGGAGATTTTAAATTGTTTTCAAGCATTGAAAAGGATATTTTGAAATGAATTTCAAAATGGAAGTGTTTAGATATGGTTTTAAAAGTGATATAGTATTGAACTCACTTCGATAGCTGGGAAATAACTCTGATGGTGCTGGCCACATCATCAGTGTTCATTTTCGAGTTGTAAGTGACGAATTACTACCAAAGATTTTGTGTTGAATTGTTTTGAGAAAACAAGTTGTTTTGAATCCTAAAAAGGAATATTTGAATTTTGAAAGAGCTAAGCTGTTTAAAAACTCCCAGAAAGAGACTGTTTGAATTAAAATTTTTTTAAAGAAAATTGGCAGAAGAAAATTGAAATTGAATTAAAACCAGTAAGGGGAAATTGAATTGAAATAGAACGATATCGAATAAAGTTGAATTTGTGAGTTATGAATTTGTGTAAGTATATTGGACGGGTAAGTAAGAGTTGAAATTGGTAATGGAATTTGAGATTGAGAATGAGATTTGGTTTGAAAATAGGATGATTGGATTTGAGAATAGATAATTGGAGATTGATTGGGATGACTTTGGTATATGCTAAATTGGCAGCAGAATGAAAGGATTTAATGATATGCCCGACAAAAAGGTACACGTTTATTTTTATGGATTTGGTGATTTATGGGCCGATTTGGCAAGCCGCTTGGCTGTTTGATTTTCTTTTGGATTGGAGAAGGCATAGAGAGGCGAGTTGGGGTTTGAACTATTGACCGGTACAAAGGAGGTGCTGGCGAAATTTTCCGGAAATTTAGAGTGTTAGAAAATTTTCAGGATTTTAGAAAATTATCGTTGATAAGAATTAATTAATATTTTAATTGAAATTAAATTGGTTCGGTTGAAATAAGGTTGGTAAGTAAGCAAATAAATTAGTACTAGTCAATAGGGTTTGTTCTCTACCTTAGCAATTTCGAGGACGAAATTATTTTAAGGGGGAAGAATGTAACGACCCGTATTTTTACGATATATAACTAATTTATTTAATTATTTAAATAATGGTTTGGTTATTTAAAATGACCAGAATTAAATAATATTGAATATTTAATTAAAATAAATAATATATTTAATTTCTGAGATAGTCAGAAATAGTGGAATTCACAAAATGGTGTGAACTGGATCATCTGTGATATTTAATTCAGTTTAGAATTGAATTAGAATAAGAATATATTATTTGAACGGCAGTTTGAACGTATAATTATAATATAATTATAATCTAGCTCGAAATGGCGCGGTAGTTCGCTATTTGGCGATTTGAACTTCAACTGAATGTACAGGGTCCATTTTAAATCGGATTTCTGTGAAACAAGAAACGTTAGGAGCTGGTGAAGTATAATTTTCTAGTGGAAGAAAAAAATCGGGAATCCA
Source organism: Allium sativum (assembly GCA_030737875.1). Taxonomy (NCBI): domain Eukaryota; kingdom Viridiplantae; phylum Streptophyta; class Magnoliopsida; order Asparagales; family Amaryllidaceae; genus Allium; species Allium sativum. The sequence goes on along the minus strand of JASFAX010000037.1, from coordinate 12,507,853 downwards.
TCGTGTAGATTTTGATATATGTCCAAATCAAATTTTAGAAAAGTCGTTATGGAATTCTTTTTAAAATTATAAATATATATGTATATTATAAAAGGATTATATATAAATCGAATATCGATATAACTGGGAATTTTGAAATATCGAGTTATAAATCCCAATGGAGCTGTATGATATTCTGTTGTGAATATATACGATAATATTTATTTTTAAATATTAAATTTAATTATTTTTAAATATATTTATACATTTAAAAGGGTTATTTAGAGCTTTAAAAATAGCCAGTTTTGGAAACGACCTCGGAATTCGACGAAACTAATTTTGTTGGATCCGCAATATTAAATTATTGCTAGATTTCAATTTTCATGATTTTTGAAGTCAGTGTGTGGCCGTATGGATTTTTAATGTGAAAAACAGTCAGTATTTTGACGGTTAAAAATACGTTGTGTGAGCAAATGGAGTCGGAATTCGACGAAACCAGTTTCGTTGGGACCGTAATGTCGAACTCTAGCTGCATGTCAATTTTCATGATTTTTAGGTATTATATGTGATCACAGGGATTTTTAAAACACGAATGTAAACAGCGATAGCTTAAACATTAATATAAAAATCGAATAATTTTTTTATAAACCTACTCGAAATAATCCTTAACGTTTCTAACCCTAAACCATTCTCATCGTTCCACTGGAAAAAAATTCGCCGCCATGTTTTCTTTCCAGTACCTAAATTGTGATCTTTAGAAAATCAAATAAATTCGAATAAATTCCTATAAATCACCAAAGCTGTATATTTGGAGTCAATAACACAAGAGCTCCATCCCACTGGTTCCAGAAGGTGATGCGATGGATTTTGGTGACATCGACTTTTTTCTAGCGTTTGATTTTTTGATGCTAGGGTTCGAGAAATCGGAGTATGTAAGCATTTGCGCTCGTTTATGATTTTAGTTTTGGATCCGAGTGAAGTTTTAGAGCCGTTCTACAAAATTTGGATGGATTTGCTATTATAAAAGTTTGAACATTTTTTTCTGTAAACCGTAGTGTGCGATAGGAATCGCATTTCGCATGAGTAATGCGAGATGAAGAAAATGGTATCGGAGTTGAAGAGGAAGGAAGGAGAAGTAGTTTGGTGTGAATAGTTTCGATTTTAATGAAGGAATGGAGAATGTCTTGTGGCTTGAAGGATTGGTAATGGCAACGTCGGGTTCGAACTGGGATTGCGGAAGAAAGAGATGAGCTGTTGGTTAGTAAATAATGAGGTGATTAGGATTTATTATTAAGTAAATTAATATGGTTAATAACTATTATGTACATTATAACTTCTAGAATGTACAACTTTATCATACGTTATCAGAATCATGAACGGTCAGATCCGTTGGGATCATATGGACGGAGGCCACACCATGGAACTGACGGGGAGCGAATCGAAGCTCGTTACAATTTATAGCAAAATAAATTGTCCGTCTGAATCAAGCGATGGTTATCGTTATTAACGATGATCGCTCAATGTGAGTAAAACTCACTAACTCTTCTCAGTTATATTTTTATAACGTATTTTTAGAACTGATAAATACAGGTTGATTGTTGTGTGTTGACTGTTTGGATGAACTGCTAGTCAGTTGGTTGAAATTATATATATATAAATCGTTAAATATATATTGATTCTGTTGATCAGAATACCTCATATTGAAATGAAATCGATGTTATTATATTGTTTAACATCTGTGGATGCAAGAAAACAGGTCGGAGGGACCGAATTGGGTTCCTCAATATTTATTTTACTGTTATTCATATATTGTGATATATGATGTGATGTATAATCTGTTGTAGATTATGTGTGTTTGGATAATATTTATCATTGTTATATGGTATGTTAAATACCATAAGAAATACCAGAATGATAAAAGGAAAGTTTCAAAACGTATATTGAAAATGAAATATTTATAAAAATCAAAGGATTTTGTAAAGAGAATATTTATAACATCAAAGGATATTATAAAAGGATTTATTTAGAAAAAAAATAGAATAGAAAAAGAAATATTTGTAAAAAAAATAGAAAAGGAAAATATTTTTGAAACAAATAGAATAAGAGGTATTTGAAAAAAAACAATTATAAATAGAATTGAAAAGGAAATATTTACAAATAGATTATAAATAGAAATATTTATCTATGAAATAGATAGAGTTATAAAAAGAAATATTTAATTAGAAATAAATAAAATTATAAAGGAAATATTTATTTTGAAAATAAATAGATTATAATAAAAGAAATACATGAAAAGTGAATAGAGTTGTATAAAATGAAAATTTTACATTAGGAAGGATTAGACCCGTGCTTCGCACACGAGTATAATAGAATATTAATTTAAAGTAGACATTTAATAGAAATCTATTTTAACAGATAAGTGGAGAAGATAAATTTTAAATAATATTTTATAAATCGAATGAAATGTTTATCATTGGATAAATATAATATATAAGTTGGGAATTTTACAGAGAAGTAAGAATCGATTTCAACATTGACATTTGGAACTGAGTATGGACATAGAGTTAAATCAAAGGAATTAATCGAATTATAGTTAATCGATTAGAGTTAGAATTAATCAATTAGAGTTAGAGTTAATTGATTAGATTTAATTGATTAGAGTTAATCAGTTAGGGTTAACCAGTTAGAGTTAACCAGTAAGAGTTAACCAGATAGAGTAAATTGAACATAGTTAATCGAATTAGGATTAATTGAATATTAGTTATTCAATTAGAGTTGATCGAATATAATTAATTGAGATAGAGTTAGTCAAACGTAGTTATTCAGGATGAGCTGCCATTTCGTACGACTGCTAGCGTAATTCGCAGGGCTGCAGATAGCCTACGGCGGTCGGATGTTTCCTAAGGGAATCAGGCGTAACCATTGTGATCGCTGCGATCTAGAGTCAAGCAAATAGAGTTAAATCGAATATTAGCCATTCGAAATAAAGTTAAAACAGACATAGTTATTCGAATATTAGTTATTTGATAGGAGTTAAATAAGTTGAGTTAATCAAGTAAGTTAATCAAGTTGAGTTAATCGAGTTGAGTTAGTCAAGATGAGTTAATCAAATCGAGTTAATCCAAAGGAGTTATTCGAAATAGTTTATTCGAATAGAATCAAAAGGGTTATTCGAAATAGTTTATTCGAACAGAATTAAAGGAGTTATTCAAAATAGCATTCGAATAGAATTAAGGGAGTTAATCGAATATAGTTTATCCAAAGGGAGTTAATCGAATGTAAATCATTCGAAGAGAATTAATCGAATGTAAATCATTTGAAGAAAGAGATTATCGGATATAGTCATTCGAAGAGATTTAATCGAATATAGTTTATTCGAAAGGAGTTATCGAATAGAGATTTTTCGAATGAGAATTATACGTTGAATTCGATTATATCGAATTAGGGAAAGTACGATTTACTTTCCGTCTTTAAATCAAGATTTATTTATTATTCAATTAGATTTTTGTTATTTATTCAAAATAAAAAATAAGAGTTATATTTAAGTTATTTTATTTCGAAAGTATGGGATTATAACACCATCGTTATAATCAAATTATTTGGTAAAAGAAGTGGATTCGTAAATAGAATCCGAGTTATGTAAGGAAGTTGGTTAAAAGATTTAAAAAGGTGAACTTTGTTTATTTCAAGATTAAAGATGTTGTTAAGTTAAGGTCTGAGAGGTAATTATACCCCAACTTGATTGACTCCGTTTGAACCAACAGATGGATAAGGTTCGATAGTGAAGGTTGATTAAGTGAATGTAGTTAATGAGTGTAATGGTTTAAATTGGCTTAGTGAAGTTTTATTTAAACATCTGTCAATACGGAGAGATCGGGATCAGATTCATTATCTGAAAACTACTCCGTATAGACGTTAGCGTTGCGATCAAATATGATGCAGATAATGAAGACAGAGTTATGCAAGGGCTATCATGTTTACAGAATAGCGCCTTCGGTTTGTCCAGTCCCTGGACAACGTGAAAGGACGAATGTCTGACAGAGTATATCTAATGGATCGCGTAAGTTGATATATTCAAACGTACTTACGTTTGGTGGTGGAGGAATTCGTTTCTCTTAGCTTTATACCCGTGGTATTTTTGAGGAAATCAATTTGTTATTTGGCGGGTATGACGATGTGGCATTCAAAGTGATTGGTGGTCAGGTATATCAAAGATACGTTATGACCTCAAGCCTCATCAACCGGGAAATGACAGAAATCGGGCAGGCAACATAGCAAGGTGGGTCGCTCCCATTAGGGTGTATATCACCTATCTAGAGAAAATCCATTTCATTCTTTTATCTATTATCGATGCTGTCCCTTTTCGGGAAACGGTGGGTGTCTCCCAACCGTTGGTGATATACACTCGATACACTCCAGAGAAATGAGTGGTCGGTCATGTGTGGGCCGGGTTGCAAGACGTTCTTGTTGAACCCAGTGTATTCGCCTCTAGAGATACACTATGGGCAGGTGGTCCCATACCTTGTCATAGGTGGAATCCAATCTCCAATAAGCGCCCGCGGTTTTGTTTGTATACTAGATATGTGGAACGTGAGATGCAAGCGTTCTGCTAGATTGTTAATTACTTGTGATTAGACATTATTATAATATCAGAGAAGTATTGATTTCCAAAACTGTTTTGGGTTATCGTAAGGTAAAAACCATCCGTGTTTATGTGTGGATCGGTCTTACGATTATCTTTTGTTTTGAAAAGGAATTGGAAAAGTTAAACCAAATGATTTGAGTTTACTCACACCAGTCCCATGACTGACCCGGAGTTTATTTTGTTTTGTTTTCCCTAAACTCTTGGGTGCCCAAATTTGTACGGGCAGTCAAGTAGTTCAGGTCTTTACAGATATACTTGGAGGAGCTTGAAGCAGGAGGCTTCAGGATTATATAGCTATTGTTATTTCCGCTGTGTGTAAGTGTTGTACTCTGATAATGTTATTATATATATATTGTTTTATTGCAAAGTTATGTTATATATTATATTTTATTCGTTCCTCTGTGAGATTCGTAGTACTCTGATTCTATTCTGTGTTGATCTTCTTCTTCTATTCTAACTTTCTATCTTATCTATTATCACCCTCTAACTTCTTTCTATTAATGATCAGGTATTTCCGATGTCCGAATAGTCAACATGTTAGTTTTTTGTGGATTTTCGGAGTCGAAAATCCCAGTTCGTTACACTGGGAATTTACTCTCCACTCCCATATAATTTTCAATACGAGCGATCACCCTCTTACAAGTTCGAACTCTCGAACAGTGACCTGGGTTCACAAACGCCGAAGTTTTTGTCGCTATTCATCAAATAAAGTTTGTATTCGGAGTGAGTGGATCAAAGAGCACCTGATGGCCAACTTTGGTCGTGTAACAACCCGTATTTCGATAACACGTTAAAACAAGAAATCAAGGCAGAATTTAATTATAAAACCTGAATCAGGATAAACGGGTTGCGCCATTGCGTTCGTCTCGGAAAAATACGCGAAATAGAGTCTGAAATTTCGTAAATCGGAGTTCGTATGACTGAGATATGGCCTCGCAGAGTTTCACGAAAATTCAAATCCGAAAACAGATTTGAAATTCAGCCCAATTAAGACACCACTCCATTTTTTAGGCCTGGTTAAGACACCACTCCATTTTTTAGACTTGACTTCTTCCCCAAGACATGCTTTGATGGCTTGGATTGAATCTAGGTTTAATCCTATAGCCTAAAACACTTGCCTAATCTATAAATAAGACCCTAACCTATCCTAAATCCTCATTGTTCATTCATGCAACTAAACTATGGCAAAATTTTACCTCTCATGGCCTCCGCTCTCTTCATAAAATTTCTAAATGGTTTCTATGAGAGATTTTCCATGCATACAAGTGTTTTCAAGCTTGTATGAGTGTCATTAGCTTGCATTCAAGTCAAGTTTCTATCTTTGCATCATAAAGCAAGGGTTTTGATCATTTTGGCTCAAGGGTTTTTATGTTAGAGCTTGCATTTTGGGTCTATTTGATTGCATAAGGGCTTTGTCATATCTTTTTTGCCTTCATAGCAATGTAAGCCCTTTCCCTACTCTTAGATATTAACTATGAAGTTAAATGTTCATGTTGCAAGTTTGGGTTTGATCATTGAGTATGATACATGCTATCATGTCATGCAAGTTTATGAAGTCATTATCTTGATCTTGTGAGCTAAAAGCTACAACCTTTATGTTGAAATGTTGCATTAGGCAACATGAGAACCCTCATAACCTTTATGTCAACTTGCATATGAAGTCATAACCCTTATATGATGATATATGCGAGTTACTAGTCATCATTCCATATCTTTTGTCACCATGATTCGCTTATGTGCCAAGTTTGGGTTTATGCATGTTTTGAGGCTTAAGAATGTAACATGCAAGTTAATGAACACATTTGTGCCTCATTTGCCACCATGATTAACTTGTGGCTTAATATCCATTTTTGTCATGCCTTTGCCAAGTCTCTTCTTTTAATCCATTACGTTGTCGCGAACGTATATGCGAGTTTAAAAGCGTTGGGTTATGTTATGGGTAATTTCTAATGACATGAAAATACAACTTGAAAACATGACTTGAAATATAACATGGAAGTTGACATGTAAGTATGCATAAAAACATAAGCTTGGGAATTTACCTATTAAGTTAGGTCTACCCTTTGGGAATTTACCTATTAAGTTAGGTCTACCCAAATGCTTGAAAACTTGTAACATGTTTTGGGAAACATGATGGACATGACACTTAGATAATATAAGTGTGGCCAACTCGAGGTTGGGTTGAGTTTGCAACGTAAAACTACCCGGAACCGACCGACCTAACTAGTAGTTGCAAACAATAGGACCCAATGTGAGAAGTTGGTCATGTTGTGCTTGAACCCGAGGTTAGACCAAGTTGTGGTGTAAAGCTACCCGGAACCGACCGACTTAACTAGTAACCACAACAAAGTCTAATGTGAGAGGTGAAGGTGCATTAAGTAATTAATGCCACATGATAGGGTTAAGTTAATTTGATTAATGACTCTTAACCAAATATGACATGTACAAATGGGTTAAGTAATTTGATTAGGCTAATGATACTTAACAAAACATGACAAGGTTGGGTAGGTTAAGTAACTTGATTTGCCTAATGACACTTAACCATTTTTATATGACTAGTGGATGGGGTTAAGTTAACCAACACTTAATCAATCCAACGCGATAACTTGGTAAGGTTAAGTAAGTTTTCTTAATGACGCTTAACCGAACAATACGGTTAACGAATGGGGTTAAGATTAGACTCAACTAGTCTAAACATGGAAATCGGATGGGGTTAAGTTAGCCTAGACTTAATTAATCCCACTTGGTAGTTTAATGGGGTTAAGTTAAACACTTAACTAATCTAAACGTGATGAATTGATGTGGTTAAGTGACCTATACTTATCCAATCTAACTCGTTAATTTATTGTGGTTAAGTTAACCAATACTTAACCAATATAACGTGAAAACATGATAAGGCTAAGTCACGAATCGCTTGAATACACTTGACCGATTTGACTAAGTAAATTGATAGGGTCAAGTTAATATATACTTAACCAATCTAGAATGATAATTGGACGAGGTTAAGTCGTGAATTGCTTAATATACTTAACCAACTTGAGCATGGTTTGTAGGGTTAAGCCTTGAACTTGGATACTTAGCCAATTTTGACAGGATTTGTAGACGGGTTAAGTCATGAACTTAAGTGACACTTAACCCATTATGTAAACCCTAGTTCTGAGGATTAGGTGGATAACCGTAGTTAACAAGGATAACGGGAACAATGCTAAGTGGTAAACCTTAGTTGAAGAATAACTAAGTAATGATTCTTAGTCAAGGAAGTTTAGACCAGTTCATAGATAGATGAGTAACCTAATACGGTAGGTCATCGTTTAAGTATACGAGTAGGAGCAAGTATCTGATTTGGATAAAGGCTCCAGCGAACTGGGTAACGAAGCAGCGGCTTCGGGGAACATGAGGGTATTCTTGGTATCCCTCTATGAGCTGCCAGGTGATTATACTAGGCTCATGAGAGGTTAAAGTCTGCGTTAGAAGAACCAAGAGTATGCCTTGGTTGCTATACGAGCGACCTAAAGACGGGGATGGATAGGGGATAGTCGACGATACACGGTCGTACCCTAGATAGCATTTCGTCAGGCTACCTACCATCTTTGGTCAAGCGTGTACGTACGGAAAGGCAGAGAACACCCAATAGACCATAATTGCTATCTAATTATGGTTGCGGTAAGGCTTGGATGTGGGTTGGCCAGTGTTGTGTTCTCATACAGGATTTATCCTGTCTTGTCTTTCACTAGTTGAGGGAGTGGTCTCGTGGGACCATAGCCACGTATAGGAAAAAACAGACCTTAGCATCTGCATCGGCAGATAAATTGAAAGCTCCCGACCGAGTCCTGTATTTCCCGGTCTGCCCTGTGACAGGACTCGGATGGCACGATGTGATACATGTGCATACAGTCATGGAAAAACGATTCACGATATATGCGTGGGAAAAAGGGCGCGGTTGGCGGTTAGCGTAATCCCTAGTGGCCCTAGGTGGTTGAACCCAAACCGAGATACGAAAACGTGCAATAGGTAAGCATAATCCCTAGTAGCCCTAGGTAGCATAAGTCCTAGTTGTACAAACGATAATTCATGTTGGAAGACCCTGGCTAGGTTTAGGGTAACAGTCCAAACCGATCTTAAGGATCATGGAACTATGTTAAAGTAATATAGAATCTCATGGGAAAGCCCGTATGGTCTACGGCAAGGGACTGAACATTTACATGGAATAAAACATACAAGTTGAGTAACCTATATATGCGATATATTAGGTTGACATGGACCATTACACGACTTTTGAGTGAGGGTCATTCTTGGTTAACACATGACACGGTGGGGATACTAGTACGGTAGGTGCAGAGCTAAAATACAGGATAGATATCATGGGGCGTTATACGTGACAGATATCTTGGGGATATTATACTTGATAGAAACCTGACGATGTGATACCTTGTTTTATCTTGACATCGTAATTTATCATGACACCTTAGTTTATCTGAGTTCAGTAGTTCATCCTGTTATTTTGATTTAGCTTATCTATCTTGTTATCATGCTTATGTTCATCTCAGTTTCTCATGTCAGTTAACTTTACTAGTTTTTATGCTAATAGTAGATAGGGCTTACTCAGTCTTTTTGACTGACCCGTTTTGTTTCGCCTCTTTTCTTCCATTTCCCCCCCAGGTTACAGGGAGGAAATACTGTTGTTTAGTTCGGACTTCTTCTGCTTGAAGGTCATCATGGATGGCTTGGACTTTTCTTGGCTAATGGCTACTTTACTGTTTTTACTTGGGGAATAATTTATGAAAATGTCTTTATGCTTCTTTACTATTGCAAGACAGGTTTTGATGTACTCTGATGTAAAAGGCTTTAGACCTTATTTATTCATGTTATGAAAGTTTGATTTTACTTCCGCTATTTTATATGTTCTGTCTTGTGATATTTCTGTGCATGTTTACCAATAATGCCCCTCTAAAGCTAGTGCATTCCTTTTGCGAGTGACCCTAGCGGAGGCGGGGTGTTACATTTGGTATCAGAGCAGAAGGTTACCAGACTGGGCAAAAGTTTTTAAAGACCTTCTGAAAACTATTTGAAAACCGTTTACAAAGAAGCATTTTTTAAGAAAATTTTCTTTTAAAAGAAAAAGGCTATTCCCCAAAGGCCATTAGCACTATCCTTGTTTCCTTAATTGAATCTCTTCTCTTCTCCTTTGTTTCCTCCATCTGTAGTCACAGTGGTTTTAACTGCGACTAGTCTTTTCTATCTACGAAAGTGCTTTCCATGCGATGGAGGTGGTTCTCGAGAGACCAGTGGCCGCGTTATAAGAAAGGATAGTGTGAAAGAGGATAAAGGATACGAGCTTAAGGATGAGCAACCTGTTGGTATGGCTCAACCCATAACGAAAAAGTATCTTTGGTATGGTGAAACGGGACGGATAGTTAAGTATTGTGGGACAAGGACAAGATCATCGTGAAGATAATTGTATACCCTCACTAGAGTACCTGAGTAGGGGGATAACATCCTTGTTGAAGATCTAGTTATTCTTTTCTATCATCCCGCCAAGACTTTGTTTTGATCCCCGCATCATTTAAGTCCGCTTCGGTAGTTGAGTCTCTGCACCTTAAGTACTAGCGTAATAGAGGATCCCGTTTTTGTCTCAAAGTCCTATTGGAGAATTAGTCCATTTATACATGACCTGTTTGGATTTGAGAATGTTTATGCCAAGTGTTGAATTTGGAAATAATGCTTATGTTTATAAGCTATGGATGGATTCTAGGGATGAAGTGGTTATCCAGTAGGGGGTGCCACTCTCGGTTTTGATAGGAGGGTAGTTAGACCTTTTGACTAGCCTTGGTAATGCCCTCGAAGTATCGTGTAACCTTTTTGAGGTTCTGTCATGACTAGTTACTTAGAATCCCTTGATGCCTTTATTGGAAATTTGAAGCCCGATCGAGTGGTGTGCGCCGATAAGACGAATGGTTTACTTCATTTATGCATGGGTTATAGAGATCACCCTAGTAAGTGCGCTTGATAACCTGGTTAACATCTGTTTACTTTCAAGAGAAAGTTCTTCTACATGGAATACCTTATAGTATATAAACAAGATCCAAGATTCACTAGTGAATTTTGGAAAGCTTGCATGAGATCATGAGTACGCAGTCATGTTTGCGTCAAGTATTCTAGGAAAAGGATAAGTGCAAGTGGAACGAGAGGCGACGAAGAAATGAGTTCCAGCTCATGTTATGGAAACAGGAAATAAAAAGCTATGAAATCGCGAAGTTAAAAGACGGTCAAGGCACAATGGAATTAAGCTCGAGGAAATACGACTTTGATGGTCAAAGACTAGATACGCGCATGATATCTCTTTTTGGGAGTATATCCTTGATCCCTGTTTTCTGTAGAGCTTACTTGTAGGCTATCTTTTGTGGACATCTTCTTGGTCCTACTTTCTGTTACAAACCCCGTAAGGAGTTTATCTTGTTTATCTTCTCAACCCTGTTTCAGGGAATCCTAGGTAGAACCCTATGGATGTAAACATGTATTTGAAACATGTTATGATTGATATGGTTGCAAGTGGTTGCTCGTGGATGCGCGAATACACATTAGATACTAGCTCGACTCGGTCACATTTCATATTGCATATGCACGAGTATTTATACTTGTTTATGGATGAAATTGAATGTGTTATCATGTGATTGTTGCATATGAATGAATGATTTTGCACGCATATAGTATCTATATGACTAGGACTATTTGCATACATGTTGGATTCATGGCACTATACATATTTTGCATTAGAAAGATTATTCAGGCCTGACCATTAGCATTAGCTAAGGAACATGTACACACACGTTTTGCATATATTCATACAGCATTAGAAACCATCTAAGGACAATGGTTGCTTGTGGATGATGTTTTGAGTAGATGGATGATGGATGGTAGGATATGTTCTTCCAAACTTGGAGATTTCGGGGACGAAATCCTAAAAGGAGGGGAGAATGTAACAACCCGTATTTCGATAACACGTTAAAACAAGAAATCAAGGCAGAATTTAATTATAAAACCTGAATCAGGATAAACGGGTTGCGCCATTGCGTTCGTCTCGGAAAAATACGCGAAATAGAGTCTGAAATTTCGTAAATCAGAGTTTGTATGACTGAGATATGGCCTCGCAAAGTTTCACGAAAATTCAAATCCGAAAACAGATTTGAAATTCAGCCCAATTAAGACACCACTCCATTTTTTAGGCCTGGTTAAGACACCACTCCATTTTTTAGACTTGACTTCTTCCCCAAGACATGCTTTGATGGCTTGGATTGAATCTAGGTTTAATCCTATGGCCTAAAACACTTGCCTAATCTATAAATAAGACCCTAACCTATCCTAAATCCTCATTATTCATTCATGCAACTAAACTATGGCAAAATTTTACCTCTCATGGCCTCCGCTCTCTTCATAAAATTTCTAAATGGTTTCTATGAGAGATTTTCCATGCATACAAGTGTTTTCAAGCTTGTATGAGTGTCATTAGCTTGCATTCAAGTCAAGTTTCTATCTTTGCATCATAAAGCAAGGGTTTTGATCATTTTGGCTCAAGGGTTTTTATGTTAGAGCTTGCATTTTGGGTCTATTTGATTGCATAAGGGCTTTGTCATATCTTTTGTGCCTTCATAGCAATGTAAGCCCTTTCCCTACTCTTAGATATTAACTATGAAGTTAAATGTTCATGTTGCAAGTTTGGGTTTGATCATTGAGTATGATACATGCTATCATGTCATGCAAGTTTATGAAGTCATTATCTTGATCTTGTGAGCTAAAAGCTACAACCTTTATGTTGAAATGTTGCATTAGGCAACATGAGAACCCTCATAACCTTTATGTCAACTTGCATATGAAGTCATAACCCTTATATGATGATATATGCGAGTTACTAGTCATCATTCCATATCTTTTGTCACCATGATTCGCTTATGTGCCAAGTTTGGGTTTATGCATGTTTTGAGGCTTAAGAATGTAACATGCAAGTTAATGAACACATTTGTGCCTCATTTGCCACCATGATTAACTTGTGGCTTAATATCCATTTTTGTCATGCCTTTGCCAAGTCTCTTCTTTTAATCCATTACGTTGTCGCGAACGTATATGCGAGTTTAAAAGCGTTGGGTTATGTTATGGGTAATTTCTAATGACATGAAAATACAACTTGAAAACATGACTTGAAATATAACATGGAAGTTGACATGTAAGTATGCATAAAAACATAAGCTTGGGAATTTACCTATTAAGTTAGGTCTACCCTTTGGGAATTTACCTATTAAGTTAGGTCTACCCAAATGCTTGAAAACTTGTAACATGTTTTGGGAAACATGATGGACATGACACTTAGATAATATAAGTGTGGCCAACTCGAGGTTGGGTTGAGTTTGCAACGTAAAACTACCCGGAACCGACCGACCTAACTAGTAGTTGCAAACAATAGGACCCAATGTGAGAAGTTGGTCATGTTGTGCTTGAACCCGAGGTTAGACCAAGTTGTGGTGTAAAGCTACCCGGAACCGACCGACTTAACTAGTAACCACAACAAAGTCTAATGTGAGAGGTGAAGGTGCATTAAGTAATTAATGCCACATGATAGGGTTAAGTTAATTTGATTAATGACTCTTAACCAAATATGACATGTACAAATGGGTTAAGTAATTTGATTAGGCTAATGATACTTAACAAAACATGACAAGGTTGGGTAGGTTAAGTAACTTGATTTGCCTAATGACACTTAACCATTTTTATATGACTAGTGGATGGGGTTAAGTTAACCAACACTTAATCAATCCAACGCGATAACTTGGTAAGGTTAAGTAAGTTTTCTTAATGACGCTTAACCGAACAATACGGTTAACGAATGGGGTTAAGATTAGACTCAACTAGTCTAAACATGGAAATCGGATGGGGTTAAGTTAGCCTAGACTTAATTAATCCCACTTGGTAGTTTAATGGGGTTAAGTTAAACACTTAACTAATCTAAACGTGATGAATTGATGTGGTTAAGTGACCTATACTTATCCAATCTAACTCGTTAATTTATTATGGTTAAGTTAACCAATACTTAACCAATATAACGTGAAAACATGATAAGGCTAAGTCACGAATCGCTTGAATACACTTGACCGATTTGACTAAGTAAATTGATAGGGTCAAGTTAATATATACTTAACCAATCTAGAATGATAATTGGACGAGGTTAAGTCGTGAATTGCTTAATATACTTAACCAACTTGAGCATGGTTTGTAGGGTTAAGCCTTGAACTTGGATACTTAGCCAATTTTGACAGGATTTGTAGACGGGTTAAGTCATGAACTTAAGTGACACTTAACCCATTATGTAAACCCTAGTTCTGAGGATTAGGTGGATAACCGTAGTTAACAAGGATAACGGGAACAATGCTAAGTGGTAAACCTTAGTTGAAGAATAACTAAGTAATGATTCTTAGTCAAGGAAGTTTAGACCAGTTCATAGATAGATGAGTAACCTAATACGGTAGGTCATCGTTTAAGTATACGAGTATGAGCAAGTATCTGATTTGGATAAAGGCTCCAGCGAACTGGGTAACGAAGCAGCGGCTTCGGGGAACGTGAGGGTATTCTTGGTATCCCTCTATGAGCTGCCAGGTGATTATACATGGCTCATGAGAGGTTAAGGTCTGCGTTAGAAGAACCAAGAGTATGCCTTGGTTGCTATACGAGCGACCTAAAGACGGGGATGGATAGGGGATAGTCGACGATACACGGTCGTACCCTAGATAGCATTTCGTCAGGCTACCTACCATCTTTGGTCAAGCGTGTACGTACGGAAAGGCAGAGAACACCCAATAGACCATAATTGCTATCTAATTATGGTTGCGGTAAGGCTTGGATGTGGGTTGGCCAGTGTTGTGTTCTCATACAGGATTTATCCTGTCTTGTCTTTCACTAGTTGAGGGAGTGGTCTCGTGGGACCATAGCCACGTATAGGAAAAAACAGACCTTAGCATCTGCATCGGCAGATAAATTGAAAGCTCCCGACCGAGTCCTGTATTTCCTGGTCTGCCCTGTGACAGGACTCGGATGGCACGATGTGATACATGTGCATACAGTCATGGAAAAACGATTCACGATATATGCGTGGGAAAAAGGGCGCGGTTGGCGGTTAGCGTAATCCCTAGTGGCCCTAGGTGGTTGAACCCAAACCGAGATACGAAAACGTGCAATAGGTAAGCATAATCCCTAGTAGCCCTAGGTAGCATAAGTCCTAGTTGTACAAACGATAATTCATGTTGGAAGACCCTGGCTAGGTTTAGGGTAACAGTCCAAACCGATCTTAAGGATCATGGAACTATGTTAAAGTAATATAGAATCTCATGGGAAAGCCCGTATGGTCTACGGCAAGGGACTGAACATTTACATGGAATAAAACATACAAGTTGAGTAACCTATATATGCGATATATTAGGTTGACATGGACCATTACACGACTTTTGAGTGAGGGTCATTCTTGGTTAACACATGACACGGTGGGGATACTAGTACGGTAGGTGCAGAGCTAAAATACAGGATAGATATCATGGGGCGTTATACGTGACAGATATCTTGGGGATATTATACTTGATAGAAACCTGACGATGTGATACCTTGTTTTATCTTGACATCGTAATTTATCATGACACCTTAGTTTATCTGAGTTCAGTAGTTCATCCTGTTATTTTGATTTAGCTTATCTATCTTGTTATCATGCTTATGTTCATCTCAGTTTCTCATGTCAGTTAACTTTACTAGTTTTTATGCTAATAGTAGATAGGGCTTACTCAGTCTTTTTGACTGACCCGTTTTGTTTCGCCTCTTTTCTTCCGTTTCCCCCCCAGGTTACAGGGAGGAAATACTGTTGTTTAGTTCGGACTTCTTCTGCTTGAAGGTCATCATGGATGGCTTGGACTTTTCTTGGCTAATGGCTACTTTACTGTTTTTACTTGGTGAATAATTTATGAAAATGTCTTTATGCTTCTTTACTATTGCAAGACAGGTTTTGATGTACTCTGATGTAAAAGGCTTTAGACCTTATTTATTCATGTTATGAAAGTTTGATTTTACTTCCGCTATTTTATATGTTCTGTCTTGTGATATTTCTGTGCATGTTTACCAATAATGCCCCTCTAAAGCTAGTGCATTCCTTTTGCGAGTGACCCTAGCGGAGGCGGGGTGTTACAGGTCGAGTTTGGTTCAGGAAGTTGTCGCGTCCTATACAGTCAAAAAGGGGTGAAAGAGCTATTGTCGTACTTTTGATGGGGGTGGCAAATGGGATGTATTGGTGACTGGAGTAGTCTGCGCGAGGAGGAGAATTGAATGGTGAGAAGTTTGTTGATTTTTGTTTTGAAATTTGGTCGATGGGATGAAGGATAGGTATACAAAGGAGTTGCGTAATGGCTGAGTGGAGAAGCAGGTATCGCATGTACAGGGGTAAGCTGGAAGAAGAATTCACGTGGGATTAAGGTTAAGAGATTAAGGTAAATGAAAATTTTAGTTTTTTAGAAGAAAAAATCATGCTGAGAAAGAGGGATTTGAGAAGATGGAATCGCACGTGATGGAAAATGAGTGTAGCTGATTTTCAATTATCTGGGTTTGGGGAAGAAACATAATGAGCAGAAGATGGTGCGGTTATAAAAGTGGATTAAGTTTAAAAACATAATTAGGTAAATAATTAAATATTTACATAGTTCATGATGTTAAAAATTGATCGAAACTTGTTACCTGTATAACTTTGTCATACATGATCAAAATCTGATGAAACAAGATCCGTTGGGATCATATGGACGGTGGCTATACAATGGTACTGACTGGAAGTGAATTGGAGCTCGTTACAATTTATAGCAAAATAAATTGTCTGATCTTTATCGACAATCGATTATCGTTATTTAACGATAACCGACCAATGTGAGTAAAACTCACCAACTCTAACAGCTTATATTTTTATAAATATAATCTAGTATTGATAAATGATGATTGATTGTTGTGTGATGATTGTTTGGTTGAATTGTTGATGTATTGGTTGAAATTATAAATAACGATATATATATATATCGTTAATCAAATATTGATTCTGTTTATCAGAATATTTCATATCGAAATGAAATCGATGTTATTATATTATTTAACATCTGTGGATGCAGGGAAACAGGTCGGAGGAATCCAACTGGATTCCTCAACATTTATTTTACTGTTTTTCATATATTGCAATATATGATGTGATATAAAATATGTTGTTGATTATGTGTGTTTGAATGATATCGATCATTGTTATTTGGTATTTTAAATACCATATATAATATTGAAATTAAAATGGGAATTTTCAATGTGTATGTTGAAAATAAAGTATATTTATACAAAATCAAATGATTTTATAAAAAGGAATTTCGAAGTGGATATTGAATAGAAAAGGAAATATTTGTAAAAAAAATATAAAAGGAAATATTTATTTAGAAAATAAATGGAATTATAAAGAAAATATTTATTTATGGAATAAATAGAATTATATAAAAGGAAATATTTATGAAATAAATATGATATTGGAAAGGGAAATATTTATTTATGAAATATATAGGATATTGAAAAGGGGAATATTTATATGAAATAAATAGGATATTGAAAAGGAAATATTTGGAAAATGAATAGAGTTTTATAAAAAGAGAATTTTTCGTTCGGAAGGTTTAGACCCGTGCTTTGTACATGGGTGTAACATGATATTGATTTAAAGTAAATATTTTGCAAATAAAATATTTTAAAGGAATTTGGGGTTTGAATTAGGAATTTAAATGGAATTACTAAAATTAGAACTGACTAGAAATTAGTTGAATTGAATGACTTTCTGGGTACGATCTGATGTTGGTTTCGGCTTTCAGGGTTAATACATAGGGGGTTATTCTCTTACTAGTTTACAGATAGAGACTGATAGTGGTAGGAAGACATTGATGCGTCAATTAGAAATGGAAACGTTTTCCAAAGTTAATAACGTATATTTTCTAAAATTAGAAAATAAGGATTTGATGAATATATGGAAACGAGAAATGGGGAAATGAATAAATGTTGATTGATGATTGATTGATAGAATTTCATTTTGGAAATAATATCGTTATTTGCACACATGTTTTCCTTTGATAGTTAAATCACCGACTATCAAAGATTTTGACCATTTCCGTTGTCAATACGGAGAGACAGGGACCAGATATATTATCTGAAAACCACTCTGTATGGCATTAGCGTTGCGAATCAAATATGATGAAGATAATTGAAGACGGAGTTATGTAGGGGCTGTTCAGTAAATCCTAGGTAGAAATTGCCTAAGATGGATTTACAGAATAATTCCTTCGGATTGTCCAGTCCTAGGACAACATGAATGGATGAATGTCTGATAGAGTATATCTGGTAGATCGCGTAAGTTGATCGTTTCGAACGTATTTACGTTGGTGGCATAGGAATTCGTTTCTCTTAGGTTATACCCGTGGTATTTTTGGGGAATCAATTTGTGATTTGACAGGTATGACGATGTGGCATTTAAAGTAAATGAAGGAGTCATCTGTTAAAGGATACTTTATGACCTCAAGCCTCATCAACTGGGAAATGATAGTAATCAGGCAGGTAGCATGGCTAAGTGGGTCGCAACCAAGTAGGGTATATTGTCACCATCTAGAGAATATTCATATTTGTTACTTCTTTCGCTTCTGTAACTCCCGGGAACGGTTATGTTGGTATACCAAGGTGATAATATATTCGGAACATTCAAGCGAAATGAATGGCCAGTCATGTGTGACCGAATTACAAGATTTTCTTGTTGAACTCCAGTGTATCGCTTCTAGAGTACACTGATCGGAAGGTGGTTCCGTACCTTGTCAGAGTTGGAAATCCATTACCCAATAAGAGCCTGCGGTTTTGATTGTATATTATATATGTAGAACGTGAGATGAAATCATTCTGCTAGATTTCTAATTACTTGATCTAGACATTATTATAATATCAGACAAGTATTGTTTTAGAAAAATATTTTGGGTTATCATAAGGTAAAAACCATCCGTGTTTATGTGTGGATCGGTCTTACGATTATCCTTTGTTTCAAAAGGATTTTTGAAAAGTTAAACAAATGATTTGAATTTACTCACACCAGTCACATGACTGACCCATAGTTTTTTTGTTTTGTTTTCCCTAAACTCTTGGGTGCCAAATTTTGTACGGACAGTCAAGTAGTCGGGATTTTACAGATGTTTGAAGAGCTAGAGCAGGAGGCTTCAGGATTATATAGATTGTTATTTTCGTTGTGTTGTAAGTGTTATACTTTAATAATGATATCTATTACTTATAAAAGCAGAAACCAACTCATTTTGGTTGCAACATCTGTCCCCTTTTAATTCACGCGTTTCTACCTTATCTGTTCTCGTCGATTAACCGTTCAATCGCCCTCCCTCTTTCTTCAAAAATAAAAATGTCCACCTACGGAAATTCTCTGCTGCGTGGCCCTATTCAACCGTAATCAGCCCTATTTACCACCGCTCTTCTGCCTGACGACCTGCTACTCACCCAGTACCTTAGTTCCCAATCTCTCTTCCCCCTACAAGCCATTGCCTCTCCGAATTTGTTATCAGCAAAAATTTCCGCCGCAAACTGTCTTCCCTCCTTATACCTTTCTCAACACTTGGATTCTAGCCTTCTACCATGCCAAGTACATGCCTACAACATTTTTCTTTTTAAGGTACCGATTTCCCCTATTTTTCTACAATTATCCAGTTTTCTGATTTCCTATGAATTTAAGGATTTCTTATTACAGATCTACAATTATCCTCATCTGATACTTTTCAATCAATAGATTTACCATTTCGTTCCCCAATTCTTCTTTAACGGTTTCGATATTCGTTGTCATTGTTCCTTTAAGCATCTGTCTATTGTTACTTTGTCCTATCATTTGTTTAGAATCCATTTCTCACATTTACTTTTTCCCATCCTCTGTGAAAATTTCCACCTTCCATTACTTGCTACACCTGCTTTGTTTCTCTCCTCTTCACTTTTTCCCAATATCTCATCCCAGACTTGATTCGACTCCTATGCCAAACCTATGTTTTCTTTTTAACTCCTTCTTTTAACCGAATTCCCCCTTTTTTTCTGAAGATTTGAGATTGTAGATTTGAAGACTTTTGGTGATGAGACAGTTGAAGGTATGGATATGATTTTATAGCCCTTTATTAATGGCATCATACCATATTTGTATACGGTTTTGTTTCCTTTTTTTTATTTTAGGAAACAACACTAATTTTACAAAGCGTAGCGGATTTTGGCTTACATACTCTAGAATTTGACAAACTCCCAAAATCAGTGGGGTGTCCTCGTGAATTACCATAATATAATTAGTGATTTTTTTATTTTGCTGTCATTTTGGGAATGTCTTTGCTGTTCAAATATTAATGAATGATTTCATGTAAATTACTTAACTTTGGTTACTTGGTTCAAATACAAATAGGTTTTTTTATGAAAATTTTACAAACATGATTTACTGATTAATATCATTCAAAATTTAAGTAATATCGACAGATTAAATAGTCATATTTTCTTTTATTGAATGGTGATATCATTTTAGTTAGTATAAGATAGGACATATTACGAAATGAATATAGTTGAAGATTCTTTGTTCAAAATATATGAGTTCAAAATATGATATCCCTGTAGACCTTATAAACTCGACAGTTTTTTTTAGGATAAAGACTAATTCAAACTGGTACTCTTTATGTATGGTATGCTTGATTACTAAATGGAAAATGGATTATCAAACATAACATTGATGGTTCACATATGTTGATTAGGATAGATACTGAACCTGGGTGAGCATTCAATGATTTCTCCTTTTCTTAAAAATTAGAAAAAATAATAATAGCATATTGACTTAAATTCTGAACGAATGAGTTGCATGTAGTAATAAAGGATAAAAAATATTCCATACTTGATTTCGATTTGTCATTTATTAAAATGTAGTTACTATGTATGTTGATATATCTGCATATATATTGAGAGGCTGCAATCTGCATTGACTGATATTGCTACTATTATGTTTCAACTGACTACGTTTACTACCTGCCCAACTTAGATTATTACAAAGTAATATCCATTATTTGTGTTGCTATTTATTTCTAGCCTGAAATCCTATTCATACCCATGATTTACGTTTTTTTGTTTTGTTTTGTTTCCCTTCCTCTCAATTTCATATTTAACATATAAACAAAGATTTGGTCATCCCAATGTATGTTATCATGTTTACATTAATTTATTGCTGACAACTATTTAATCAATGTATGTTTTGTTTCCATGTTTAAATTGGTATAGGGAAATATTTTTGTTTTACTTTTGTATCCACTCTGTTTTTGCCTGCTTATATCCTGTTAGTTTTCCATACTATTGTATCATACTATATACTTATTTTTTTGTATACGCATCACTACAACTAACTATTATTTTTGGTATATTGCATTCACATAAGTTTGTATGTCATCGTTTCAGTTTTGTAATGATTTTAATCTATTTCATTGTGTTTACAATATTTCAAACTTCACTTCTTAGGTTTAACTGCGATTTGCATTTGGTAAAAAATAATCTTATCTGTTATGTGTTTGTATTCCTTTTTTTCATTTATTTTTGGAGCATACAGATAAGTTTGTAGTCAATAATTGGATATTTGAAATTATTGTTGTTTGCAATTGTTCCTATAATTACTGTGTTTACACATTCTTTTTAAACATTACATTTGTCCTTCCTTATTGTTTATACGTAGTCGTAGCCATAGTTGTTAAGGCGCGCGCTTAAGCGCGCCTAAGGCTCAGGCGCAGGATTTGCGCCTCGCTGGCCTTCGAAGCTCATCAGCTAACTGAGGCACAAATAAAGCGCGCCTTTGACGCTTTTCCTCGAGGCGCTGAGGCTCAAAAAGCGCGCCTTGTGAAATAATTGATTTTATGCCAAGTCCATTTTTGTTTGGACCCGATCCGACTCTCATCCTTCAAATTCGAACAATTTTGTTCAATTTTTAGGGTTTTCCCTTTCGTTTTAACGCATTCGAACCTAAAAAAAGCTGCCACCATCTCCGTTGTTACTGCCATCGCCGTCATGTGTGTGTATTTCAAATACCAACAACAGTTATTTTAGTTGTTTTCATTTAAATTAATTAGTTCAAAGGTTTAAACTTTAATCTAAACTTGTTAGTTAGTTTACTGAGTTATGTTTTAAATTTTAAATTAAAATTTAGACATGTTTTAAAATTTATTGAGTTATGTTTTAATTTTAAAGTTTAAAGAGTTATGTTTTAAATAATTAAATTTATTGAATTTGTGATCGTTTTAGTTCCGAAATTGTATTTGTGACTTCGTACCTACTAATCAAAGTTTTGTATCACTAAATTAATCATTTCTAGTAGAATTTTATAGTATAGTTTTTTCCTAGCAAAAAAAACCCACACTTGTTCAAAAGTCACACAAAAAAGTCCAAGGCTCAAAAAAGCTCAGGGCTCAAGCCTTGCGCCTTTTTGCGCCTTTGCGCCTTAACTACTATGGTCGTAGCTTCAATTTATCAGCAATCTTTATTCTTCAGATTATATTATATTTTTAATTTGGAAAAAATATATATTTTTTCTACTTTTTGATTATCATTTCTGTTTAAGAAATGTGCTTTGTTAGTGGTTCCTTGATTTGCAATCATAATCGTAGTCATGTGGAGTGAGGTTTCTTAAATTGTATCTCAACGTTTCATTCTTCGTCTTTATTCTAATGATGAATGTCCTTTATCATCACCTTTTACATGGCTATTTATAACAATCGGGTTGCGTTGTACGCTATCAAATACATAGCGTTAAACAATATCATGTTACATTTAATCTTTATTTATATCTTATGTTCCAATAGTTTGTATTTGTTTTGTCAGGATATTCATCCTTTTTTATTTAGCTTTTTTCTTCTTAAACTATTGTCTTTACTTCGTCATATTTTTTTTTAATCTCTCTAATAACATTGTGTTTGTATTATGCCTGATAAATTTTTATATTTTGTACAGTTATAATTTTTACTTTGAAACATCAATTGTAATTAGATTGATCTGAAATTATAATTTAATACTTAACATGATAGTAACAGTCCAACAATTTTTGTATTAGAATACCAGTTCTCAGCCAGACCAATTTGAATTCTGACTTTATACTACTGGATAAACTGAATGAAATTATAAATAACAAAATTTGTATGTACTCATGTTGGTCTGATATTTATTCATTAAAAGAAAGATACAGACAAAAACTATCTACTCATTTGTAATAGAAAATGCTTCAAGATTGTGCTTTGCCAATTTTTCATTATTTAATGTATACTGCTGCAAATGAAACTGCAGACATTACATTGAAAGTACTATTGGTTTTCCAATTCTCGGCAATAATTCTTCTTTTTTCTCTCAATCAATTTTATAGTTGTAAAATACTATATTCCCTTTTTATTATGGACACTGAGTAATTACTTTATGAAAGCATCTCAGTCTCGCTCAGAAAATCCAATAGAATGGTAATAACAGCTTTAACTTTTATCAACACCTATTCTCGGTATATATAGCAATGCAGAGGCTAATTTAACAATGGAAGCAATTCACTGATGGTTAGAACAATATTTTTGCATTTTTAGGTAGAACAGGCTGTTAAATTATAATTTAATCTGTCATATTTCGCGTGTCGTTTCATTGATGTATATAAGAATTCTTTGTATGGTTGATTCTTTCTTTAAAACAAACGTATGAGTTAAAAAAGGCTTTATACTCAGTCACGAACATAACAATTGTTAAGGTGATTTAGAACATAGTTTCATGAATTCAAAACACCAAGATTTGTGTATTTTGTTTTGGAAAACAGTTTGCAGGAATTAATTTGGAAAATAGTTTTAACTAATTCAGAACACCAAAATTTGCAGGAAGTTAATTATTAAATTATTTTAACAGATTTATTTTGTAGATATTATTCAAGCAAATAGGTTTAACACATTTGTATTCCAGAAGTAAAGAAATAAGGAACACGTATCTAAACCATCAGAGAATACACTAGAAGGGAGAAATGTCAGTACAAAGGTATATTTTTCATTCTGTGGGGTTCAACCCGGTTTGTGTATTTCATAGCTATAGAAGCTCCAAATCCTAAGCAACAGTAAACTGTCAAACAGATGCCACCTTACTTCCCTTATATTCCGTTTTACAGCCTACTACCTTAAGATAGCCTAATACTCAATTTGTTGAATATTGGTATATTTGAATAATAATTTATCTAACGAAACATATGTTGTTTGTAGTTCAAAAATCAAAAAAAAAAAAAAAGGCACCAAATTCGATTTTGATTTCCAAATTACGTGTAATCTTATTTGCAATATTAATTCAATTATCAAGTAATTTAATTATTGGTTGGATTATTTAGGAAACGCATTCGTTAGGGTTGTAGACAAAAAACGTAAGTAATAAGGAATTTAAGAAACATATGCCAATTTGAGAAGCTTATTCGTTCTCTGAATTGTAATTGTTTGCATTATCTAAAATATATTTCATTTTTTGTATGGCAATGATATTAGTGCTAACATTTATGAATCACGGTTGGAAATTTTTGTTTGGCCGCTTTATTTTTTACAATGGGTATTGCAGACAAAATTCTACTGTCATTGCCTTGGAGTAGGTATTCTATATTCACAAGTTGTAGGGAAGGTAAAACGAACATCAAAACAATTTTGGTAAATTGTCCATCTTTTGAAAAATAATTATGTGAATCGAACTGTAGCAATTTAATTTAACATCAGTTAGAGTTTTCTAACGTGCTTGCATAAATGTTTTTTTTTAAAAAAAAAAAAAAAAAAACTGCACTGTAAAATTTTAGATGTTCACTTTACATGAATATTGTTTCAAATAAGCATACATGATATAAGGTTAACTGAATGTGTTTGATAACTTCAATAGAGCGGTTATGCTAGGTACATTGATAGATTCTTAACAGCTATAAGTGGGTACCATCATAGCTATGTATCACTTAAATTAAAGAATGTAATTCATGGTGCTAGGCATTGGCACGAACTTAGCGCACAACACTCAAGCATGGAGTACTAGAGCACTCACTCATAGACCATTTAAATTCATGAAATATCCTATAAACCAGGAGGTTCAGCAGTAACTTAGCAGTACTACATGAACCTAACAAGATTGTGCAGAGGCACCTTCAAGGTTGTCTTTGTTACCAATCCAATTTTAATAAAAATGTTAAATACTAAAATATTGAAGTTGAAATAACAACAAGAAGGTATTGTTTTAGTTTTAAAGACGACCTGCTTTCTCTTCTTTGCATCCATTAACTTGCTTGAAATTTTGTTTAATTTTTTTTACTGGATGATCTAAACTTATGTTTTATTTTTTCTCTTAAGCATCACGATCAGTGTAGAAGGAATAATCAGTGTAGATGTTTTTCTGATGGGGTTTTCTTAACCTTGCACGCGGACGAGGGTTGGATTAGACAGGTTTTAAGTGCATTAAGACAGCAGTTTGAGGTTATAGTTTGTTTGTTTTACAATATTTGAGGTTCTGATAATTTTGTAGCTTATATTTTGTTTCCAAAAAGAACTTAGTCTTATGTCTTCATTAGCAAATTACCTATAAAGAATAACAACCTGAAATTTTGGTAATAAACTTTGTCAAAATTTATGTTTCTGTTCTTGGAATGATGTAATATTTACAGATTTACAGTTCAAATTTATATGATGATTAGATATCTTTACAAATATGGAGTGGTGTGATTTCTTATTATGATGACCTTTACAATATTTGAGAAGAAGAAATATTATTATAATTCATGATATATGGTTCTTCATTCTCTCATGATCAATGTTATAATTTCCTTTTGTGTTGCATTTTTGTATTTGGTAGTTATTTTCCCATGCAAAGCTAAATTTCTTCTCAAATACATATCTTTATACCTTACATATAAAATCCTTCCTCACGTTTTTTGAGGGATATGATCTTATTCTTATATTTACATTATATCCTGATGATATATGCAAGCTGGAGTACTGTCATCTCTATTTGTCATCGTTACAGCCTAGAAAATCTATTACACTTTGCTTTCATTTTAACTATTGTATACAGTCCTTTTCATCCAGTCATACTGTGATGACATGTTGTTTTTATAATTGCCATGTATTGTATATTTGTGCTTTACACTAGATCATCTCCAATATCGGATCATAGCTTTGTTAAAGCTAAATCTTAAAGTTTACTACAAGTTCTTTAACTATAAATTAATATTTATCATTTTGTGATAATTTATTTATTAACTCAAAATGAATTCAATATGATCAGTTGATAAACCAGTACAAGTTTGGGTTTATACACTCTTACATTGACTTATTGTTATTATGTCTCATTTTCTAAATTTTGAACAATAATTCCAACGCATATACTACAAAACAACTAAAGACACTCATGGAACCATGCATATTGATTAGTTTTAATTTTTTAGTTGCTTTATTTTGCTGATGTGAAGGGAGTGCACCGCATCAAGCCACAGGGCACTGCAATAAGACGAAAATATTGTCTTTGAGCCTTAGCAAATTGCATTCCATAGTCATGGTCTTTTACACCTGAGTAAATTGGGCTAATTATCATATTTAAAGTTCGATTGGATACTGAGTTAATTTTGCATACTTAGCCTAATACCCATAAAAACAAGATACTAAGAACTTTAATATATATATATATATATATATATATATATATATATATATATATATATATATATATATATATATATATATATATATATATAATCTCATAGCCTATAATTTTATAGGTTAAGTCTTTTTCTCCCGAATTTCGGTTAAACAAGGAGATTATGGGTTCGTTTGATTTTGAACAAGAACGGTTATTTGGAAGGGGTATTTGAAGGGGAATTATTGCGAACGTGGAATGCGTTTTTTTACGAAAGAGGCAAATTGGAAGAGAGAAAATTATTATTTTATTGTTTGTGTTTGTATTTGTACTTGTGTTTATGTGTATTTATTATTATTTTATTGTTTGTATTTGTATTTGTGTTTGTGTTTTGCATGAAAGAATACATGACGTTTTAGCTAAAAATACATTATATTTCCATTTTTTACCCTTCATTAATGTTGCAGCTGTGTACTACAGTGTTTCCCTCCCAATCCATCCATTAAAAGTATACATTACTTTAACGCATCCATTAAACTTCCAATGCAGGCAGCTGTGTAGTACTTCGGTACTTCCAATACATTTATGTTGCAGGCGTTTCTTTTCATGTAATACTTCCAATGCATTTTTTACCCTTCCATTACTTTAACGCACCCATTACCCTGCGTTAATGTTGCAGGCGTTTCTTTTCATGCGGAAGAGTTAATGTTAATGGTGCAATTAAAATGCATGCAGCTTTAATTATTCTCGCGTCGGACGCTTCCGACGCTAAAGCTCCCTTTCCAACCGTTCGTGTTGAAGAGGCATTTCGTGTGGGTTCCACGTAGACGCGTCGGACGCGTCCGATGCGTCCGACGCGGACGCGAACTGAACGTGCCCCTTCCGAAAATCAAACGCACCTAAAGCAGTAGACCTACACCCTACAAGTTGCTTTCCACTAAAGGATACCGACAGACAAGATTGGAAGCAAGTGCTGCAAGAGAAGCAAATTATTTCCTTTTCCTATATTTGCATTTTTTTTGTGTGTAAATTAATGTATGTTTTATTTTTCCTGTTTTTGCATTTCTTTTCTTTATCTTATGTTCTCATGATATTTACACTGGAAAGTAGTGATGTTAGAATGTTTTTTCAAACTTCTGAATTCGTGTCTGTGTTATGTGTAAAACATCACCTTTGTTTCACAAAAAATGTGTATGTATGTGATGTATGCATATATATATTTACGTTCCTGTTTGTGGGGTGATGATTGTTTGCATGTCTGACGTTTTTGTCCATGTTTTTATCTCTAGCCTTCTTAAGTACTAACAAGTTACTAGAAATCAACTTTAATGAAAATATGGCAATTTCGTCGCCTATTAATATATTGATTTCCTGTAAATTGTACTAAGAATCCAAGAAATCATATTCAGCCCGAGTGATAACGAGTTTGCATTGAGTGCTCTTTTCTATAGCAATGTATGACATATGTACACAAGAATGAACACAATCCTACCCTGTGCACTTCAAATTACAACCACTGAGAACTTAATTTTAGGTATTATCTAGGTCATCTGAAGAAAAAAATTCCCTCTTGCAATATTCTATAGATAACACTTTCTGGTCTTTCAACATAGTGAAGTTAGTTCAATTCATCACAATTACAGGTCTAAAATATACTTATGAACACATGTAATACAAGACATCTCCGCAAGTTTGACCACATCAATATCCATGTATAAGTTAATACATTTTGTCATTTCGTTGGATGTATGTCATATTGGTTTAATTATCTTTACTGTGCGTCAACCGCATAGGTTTTAGCTGAATACGGTCGCATATGAAATTTTTATGTTGCAATTTTATGTATTTAAAGTTTAACTATGTTAAATTCAAATGTAAGAACTATATTTTATACAGTTCAAAAGGATAGATAAATTATATAAAGTTGACCCACAAAATATAGAAAATTTACAAACTTTTTGCTCATTAAATTGCTGAAGTGCATGGAATTAAGTTCTAATTGTTAACATCATATTTCATTGTCCGTCAAAACCATACATGAATTTTGTAATTATCGTCCCTCGATGTCGTAAGAAAATGTAGGTTTGGCACAAAAATAATTAACACAATCATACTACATTTACATACATGTATAAATAGTAGGAAAATGATCAAAATAGTTTGGTAGCAATAAAATCAATCACAAACACATTAAATATCGAAGGAACTTGATCGAAACAATTCAACATCATAGAAAAAAATAATACACAATCACAAATTTCACAACTTCCCGTATGCGTAGCATGGGTCACTCACATGTTATATAAAGATACGGTTTTATTTCAAAGTTATGTTATGAAGTATATTTATTCGTTCCGCTGTGAGATTCGTGTTTACTCTGATGTTGTATGTTCTTCTTCTTCTTCTATTCTAAGTTTCTATCTTATCTATTCTCACCCTCTAATTTCTTTCATGAACTATCCGGTATTTCCGATGCTCGAATAGTCGACATATAGTTTATGTCGATTACTCAGGATTGCGAAAACCTAGGTTGTTACAGTGGTATCAGAGCTGACGGTTAAGTAATTACCTTGGCTCTGTGGTGTGACTCAGTAGAGATGGGGTTAGTAATACCCTAGATTGATTTTAAGTGTATATATATGAGCGCGTATTTGTTATTTGATATAAAAATGGTTTTATATTGTGGAGATTTGTTGGTTGAGTATTTTATAAGTTCTGGTCGATCAGTTTGATCCACTGTATCGATAGGGAATTATAAACACTTGAATACGATGAACCGACACTGTATGTTTTGAAAAGAGGGTAAATGAAATAATTTTATCCAAATTATATTTTGATATAAAGGATTTATATTGGAATTATTATAATATATTGGATATATTGGTTGTTATTATAATCAAATAAGATTATAATTGAAAACGGTTATGTAAATAACCAATTGGAATTCATATAAGTGGTATATGAAATCAGATGAATTAAATCAGAATTTGAATTAAAACCCTGGAAATTTGGAAAGGTGTTTATAAATGGAATAGAATTAAATATATGGGAATTTTAAAATCCTGGGATATTTTAAATTGTTTACAAAGCATTGTGAATGGTATTTTGAAATGTATTTCAAATGAAAGTGGTTAGAAAAGGTTTTAAAAGTATTATAGTATTGAATTCACTTCGATCATTGGAAATTAAAATAGATTCCGATGATGACAGCTGCATCATCAGTGTTCATTTTCGAGTTGCTAAGTGACAGATTACTACCAAGGATTTTGTTTTTGAATTGTTTTGTGGAAAGCAAGTTGTTTTGAATCCTGAAAAGGGATATCTGGTTTTAGAAAAGCTAAACTATTTGAAATTTCCTAGGGAAGATTGTTTGAATTAAAAAAAAAAAATTTGAATTTGTGAAAGCAAATTGGAATTAAATTGAAGTCAATTAAGTGGAAATTGAATTAGAATATAGTCATATCGAGTAAGTTGGATAGAATTAGGAATGGATAACGGACTTTGAGTCCAGAATGGAAATTGGCTTAGTTATAAGACAATGGTCGGATTTGAAGATAAATTGATTGGAGTTTGATTGGGTTGACATCGGTATATGCTGAATTGGTAGCAGATGGAAATGATATAATGATATGCCCGACAAAAAGGTACAAGTTTATTTTATATGAGTTTGGTGATTTATGAGCCTGTTTGGCAAGCCGCTTGGCTATTTGATTTTCTTTTGGGTGGGAGCAGGCCCAGAGAGGCGAGTTGTAGTTGTACCGATTGACTCATACAAAGGAGGTGCTGGCAAAAATTTTCGAAAATTTAAGGTGTTGGAAATTTTTTGAAATTTTTCATTAATAGAAGTAAATTAATATTTTAGTAAAATTTATTGGTTCAGTTGAAACTGAAGTTAAGAAGTAAACAAATAATTTTTAACCTAGTTAATAGGGTTTGTTTTCTACCTTAGCAATTTCAAGGACAAAATTATTTTAAGGGGGGAAGAATATAATGACCCGTATTTTTAACGGATAATAAATAATTTATTTAATTATTTAAATAATGGTTTGGTAATTTAAAATGATCAAAATTAAATAATATTGAATATTTAATCAATATATATATATATATAATATAATAATATATTATAATTTCGAAATAGTCGGAAATAGTAGAATTCACAATACTGTGTGAACATGATCTAGAATTGAATTATAATAACGATTCGATTTAATGAATGGCGTTAGAACGTATAAATTATATTATAATTATAATTGAGCTCGAAATGGCGCGGCATTTCGTAATTTGGCGATTCGAACATTAAACGAATATACAGAATCTGTTTTAAGACGAATTTCTGTGAAGCAAGAAACGTTCGGAGCTGGTGAAGTATATTTTTCTAATGGAAGAGAAAAATCGGGATTTCGTTGTGTAGATTTTTAGTTATGTCTAAATCAATTTTTCGAAAAGTCGCTATGGAATTCCTTTATAATTTATAACGATTTATTTATATTATAAAAGGATTTTTAATATAAATTGGGTATTTATTTAACACTGGATTTGAAATGTCGAGTTATAAATCTTGATATATTTATTTTGGAGCCAGATAAAATTGTATGTGAATATACACGATAATATAAATTTATTTATATTTAATTTAATTTTTCTTAAATATATTTAATATTTAAACGGATTTATTTAGAGCTTTAAAAATAGCCATTTTTGCAAACAACCTCCATTTTCGACAAAACTAATTTTGTTGGATCCGGAATATTAAATTATTGTTAGATTTCAATTTTCGTGATTTTTGAAGTCTATATGTGGCCGTACGGGATTTTACTGTGAAAAACACTCAATTATTTGACTTTAAAAATACGCTGTTTGAGCAAACAAAGTCAAAATTCGATGAAACCAGTTTCGTTGGGTCCGTAATGTCGAACCATAGCTGCATGTCCATTTTCGTTGGAATTTGATATGGTATGTGATCATACGAATTTTTAAAAGATAAACACAAGTAGCGGTAACTATATAAATAAATATAAAATGAACGAAGCTTCTAATACAAGCTAAAATCTACCTATAAATATCACCACACCCTAACCCTAATTATTCTCTTTCTCAGGTCAATGAAATCCACGCCTCCTCAAACCCTCTTACACTGTGAACAATTTAATCTTTAGAAATTTGTAAGAATTCAAATAAAAAGTTATAAATTATGTATTATATATATGGCATCCTGGGAATTTACTCTCCATTCCCATATAATTTTAAAAACGAGCGATCACCCTCTTAAAAGTTCGAACTCTCGAACAGTGACCTGGGTTCACGAACGCCGAAGTTTTTATCGCGATTCCTCAAATAAAGTTTGTATTCGGAGTGAGTGGATCAAAGAGCACCTGATGGCCAACTTTGGTCGAGTTTGGTTCAGGAAGTTGTCGCGTCCTATACGGTCAAAAAGGGGTGAAAGAGCTGTTGTCGTCTTTTGATAGGGGTGGCGAATGGAATGTATTGGTGATTGGAGTAGTCTGCGTGAGGAGGAGAATTGAACGGTGAGAAGTTTGTTGATTTTTGTTTTGAAATTTGGTCGATGGGATGAAGGATAGGTATACAAAGGAGTTGCGTAATGGTTGAGTGGAGAAGCACGTATCGCATGTACAGGGGTATGCTGGAAGAAGAGTTCATGCGGGATTAAGGATAAGAGATTAAGGTAAATGGAAAATTTAGTTAAAAAAAAAATCATGCTGAGAAAGAGGGATTTGAGAAGATGGAACCGTACGTGATGGAAAATGAGTGTAGCTGATTTTCAATTATCTGGGTTTGGGGAAGAAACATAATGAGCAGAAGATGGTGCAGTTATAAAGGTGGATTAAGTTTAAAAACATAATTAGGTAAATAATTAAACATTTATATAGTTCATGATGTTAAAAATTGATCAAAACTTGTAACATGTATAACTTTGTCATACATGATCAGAATCTGATGAAACAAGATCTATTGGGATCGTATGGATGGTGGCTACACAATGGAACTGACTGGAAGTGAATTGGAGCTCGTTACAATTTATAGCAAAATAAATTGTCTGATCTGAATTGACAATCGATTATCGTTATTTAATGATAACCGACCAATGTGAGTAAAACTCACCAACTCTAACAGTTTATATTTTTATAAATATAATCTAGTATTGATAAATGATGATTGATTGTCGTGTGATGATTGTTTGGTTGTATTGCTGATGTATTAGTTGAAATTATAAATAACGGTATATATATATATATATTTATATATATATAAATAATTAATCAAATGTTTATTCTGTTTATTAGAATATTTCATATCGAAATGAAATCGATGTTATTATATTATTTAACATCTGTGGATGCAGGGAAACAGGTCAGAGGAATCCAACTGGATTCCTTAACATTTATTTTACTATTTTTCATATATTGTAATATATGATGTGA
The DNA here is from genome assembly GCA_030737875.1 of Allium sativum. Classification (NCBI taxonomy): domain Eukaryota; kingdom Viridiplantae; phylum Streptophyta; class Magnoliopsida; order Asparagales; family Amaryllidaceae; genus Allium; species Allium sativum. The sequence continues at coordinate 12,475,054 of JASFAX010000037.1, read as the reverse complement.
TATAAAATCTATTGTTGATTATGTGTGTTTGAATGATATCGATCATTGTTATTTGGTATTTTAAATACCGTATATAATACTAGAATTAAAATTGGAATTTTTAATGTGTATGTTGAAAATAAAATACATTTATATAAAATCAAATGATTTTATAAAAAGGAATTTCAAAGTGGATATTGAAAAGGAAATATTTGTAAAACAAATATAAAAGGAAATATTTATTTAGAAAATAAATGGAATTATAAAGGAAATATTTATTTATGGAATAAACAGGATTATATAAAAGGAAATATTTATGAAATAAATATGATATTGAAAAGGGGAATATTTATTTATGAAATAAATAGTTCATATATAGGATATTGAAAAGGGGAATATTTATATGAAATAAGTAGGATTTCGAAAAGGAAATATTTGGAAAATGAATAGAGTTTTATAAAAAGAGAATTTTTCAATAGGAAGGTTTAGACCCGTGCTTCGCACACGGGTGTAACATGATATTGATTTAAAGTAAATATTTTGCAAATAAAATATTATAAAGGAATTTGGGGTTTGAATTAGGAATTTAAATGGAATTACTGAAATTAGAACTGACTGGAAATTAGTTGAATTGAATGACTTTCTGAGTATCGATCTGATGTTGGTTTCGGCCTTCGGGGTTAATACGTACGCGATTGTTCTCTTACTAGTTTACAGTTAGAGACTGATAGAGGTGGGAAGATATTGATGCGTGAATCAGAAATGGAAATGTTTTCCAAAGTTAATAACGTATATTTTCTAAAATTAGAAAATAAGGATTTGATGAATATATGGAAACGAGAAATGGGGAAATGAATAAATGTTGATTGATGATTGATCGATAGAATTTCCATCTAGAAATAATATCGTTGTTTGCACACATGTTTTCCTTTGATAGTTAAATCACCAACTATCGAAGATTTTGACTATTTCCACTGTCAATACGGAGAGACTGGGATCAGATATATTATCTGAAAACCACTCCGTATGGCATTAGCGTTGCGAATCAAATAAGATGAAGATAATTGAAGACGGAGTTATGCAAGGGTTGTTCAGTAAATCCTAGGTAGAAATTGCCTAAGATGGATTTACAGAATAATTCCTTCGGATTGTCCAGTCCTTGGACAACTTGAGTGGACGAATGTCTAATAGAGTATACTGGTAGATCGCGTAAGTTGATCGTTACAAACGTATTTACGCTGGTGGTGGAGGAATTCGTTTCTCTTAGCTTATACCTGTGGTATTTTTGGGGGAATCAATTTGTGATTTGACGGGTATGACGATGTGGCATTCAAAGTAAATGAAGAAGTGATCTGTTAAAAGATACGTTATGACCTCAAGCCTCATCAATTGGGAAATGACAGAAATCAGGCAGGCGGCATGGCTAAGTGGGTCGCACCCAAGGAGGGTATATTGTCACCATCTAGAGAATATTCATATTTGTTACTTCTTTCGCTTCTGTATCTCCCGGGAATGGTTTGTTGGTATACCAACCATAAGGTGATAATATATTCGAAACATTTAAGCGAAATGAATGGTCGGTCATGTGTGGCCGAGTTACAAGATGTTCTTTTTGAACTCTAGTGTATCGCTTCTAGAGTACACTGATCGGAAGGTGGTTCCATACCTTGTCAGAGTTGGAAATCCATTACACAATAAGAGCCCGCGGTTTTGATTGTATATTATATATGTAGAACGTGAGATGAAAGCGTTCTGCTAGATTTCTAATTACTTGATCTAGACATTATTATAATATCAAACAAGTATTGTTTTAGAAAAATATTTTGGGTTATCATAAGGTAAAAACCATCCGTGTTTATGTGTGGATCGGTCTTATGATTATCCTTTGTTTCAAAAGGATTTTTGAAAAGCTAAAAAAATGATTTTAGTTTACTTACACCAGTCACATGACTGACCTAGAGTTTTTCGTCTTGTTTTCCCTAAACTCTTGGGTGCCCAATTTTGTACGGGCAGTCAAGTAGTCGGGATTTTACAGATGCTTGAAGAGCTGGAGCAGGAGCCTTCAGGGTTATATAGATTGTTATTTCCGCTGTGTTGTAAGTGTTATACTCTAATAATGGTATTGTATACATATACGGTTTTATTTCAAAGTTATGTTATGCAATATATTTATTTGTTTTGCTGTAAGATTCGTGTTTACTCTGATGTTGTATGTTCTTCTTCTTCTTCTATTCTAAGTTTCTATCTTATCTATTCTCACCCTCTAATTTCTTTCATGGACTATCTGGTATTTCCGATGCTTGAATAGTCGACATTGAGTTTATGTCGGTTACTCGGGATCGCGAAAAGCCGGGTGGTTACAGTTTGAGATATATTATTTTCACTGGTCAAATTACTGTTAAGGTTTTGTGACTCATTCTATTATTGTTATTGTCAGTACTTGGACCATTGTATTATATATGTATACACACACACACACACATATATATATATATATATATATGCCGTTGGGCTAATCATTAGACACTTAGGTCCTATTTGAGACTAGTGGATCTCTTAACAAATAGTATTTGGCATGTTGTTTGGCCATCTATCCGACTGTCCGGTCCTTTATACATATATATATTTGTTAGGATAATCATTGGACTACTAAGTCCCACGCTTTAATTGCTGCTTTTCTTGATTTCTTTACATTGATTTCTAGAATTTAAATGATTTATGAATGTTTTCGCATTATTGTTAATGTTGGTTTAATTACATTGCGGGAGAGCTATCATGTTGATTATATATATATATATATAGATATATATATATGCTATCATGTTGATTATATATATATATATATATATGTTGATTTCGTTCATGTTACTTTAAACTCTTAAATGTGTTCCATATGTTGTGATAATTTCCTTATTGTTTCTATGTGTTATGTGAGCATATATCATTAGCGTAGCCTATAACGTCCCTATTTTTGACTGATTCTGTTCAACTACAATTATAGATTAGATTAGTACATAATTTTAATCAATTAACTAAAACTTGATTTGAATATTTATAAAAATTAGATAATAATTGTTTTACAATCCATAAATATAGAATTTCTTAGAGTAGCAAATGAGTTTTATTTAAAGTAAATTCTAATTCCTTACTTATTTACATAAGTAAGATTTGTGTTGCTTCACAAGTAGTGTATATTTAAATTTTTTATATTCGTTTGCAAATGAACATATGCATGTAATTTTTTTTAAATAAGTTGGATCTATTTTACATGTCTGTTTAAAACTTATGTGGCAATAGGAAATTACCTGTTTATAGACTATAGTAAAATTTGAAATTTACTTCAAGCGAAATGAGTGGTCGGTCATGTGTGGGCCGGGTTGCAAGGCATTCTTGTTGAACCCAGTGTATTCACCTCTAGAGATACACTATCGGCAGGTGGTTCCATACTTTGTCATAGTCGGAATCCAATCTCCAATAAGCGCCTGCAGTTTTGATTGTATACTTTTTATGTAGAGCATGAGATGAAAGCGTTCTGCTAGGTTGCTAGTTATTTGTATTTAGACACTATTATAATATCAAAAGATATATATGATTTCAAAATGTTTTGGGTTATCGTAAGGTAAAAACCATCCGTATTTATGTGTGGATCGGTCTTACGATTACCTTTTCTTTCAAAAGGCTTTTGAAGTTAAAATCATACTGTTTTAATCGTTTACTCACACCAGTCCCATGACTGACCCAGAGTTTATTCTTCTATGTTTTGTACGGACAGTCCAATAGTTCAGGATTTTACAGATTTATCCAGAGGAGCTTGGAGCAAGAGGCTTCAACGTTAAACATATAGGGTTAATTCCGCTATTTTGTATATGTAATGTACTCTGATGAAGTTTGTAAGTGAAAATACAATTTGTATTTCAAAAGTGATTTTATATATTATATTTTATTCCGCTGTGATTGTGAGATTCTGTGTTATTATTCAATTTTATCTTCTATCTATTTCTTCTATTCTAATTTTCTATCATTTTGTTTCTCATCCTCTAACTTCTTTCTATTAATGATTCGTATTTTCGTGCAATTTGGGGTGGACGTGTGTTGTATTCAGTCGACTCAAATGGTACGAATTTGCGGGTCATTACATAGCCTTTGTGCATAACAACTTATTATAGATGGAAACCCCTACACCTTGTGTAGTTGATACTTAATACATGAGTCCTTTAAATGTTGACTTAGTTGAATCTTGCTCATGTATTCTATGACAATGGAGCTTATGTTGCCACTTCTGATTTGAGAAGTTTTACCCTTATGGGATATTGCCTTCTACTTATTATATCCTAATCACTTGTTAAGCTAGATTTGTCCGTGTATATTATATACATAGGTCAGTCCGAGTTGTTTCAGGTTAGCGTAAGTTGTAGATATCTGCTTATCCATCTTCCACTATTGCTTATCTCCCACCTTTGGGATCTTAGACGTATTTTGAGTAGTAGCCTACTAGTTTATCCATGTGACTCGGATATGTATATATTCTTTCATGGGAAATTTTGTATAAGTTAGTGGTTTACATAATTACCCCTGTATGTATCACCATGTATTTTACTTGATGTACCATGTATATATCTGTGTTTCTTGTTGTAATGACCCGAAAATCCGGTCCAATTTGAGCTGACCAAAAACACAAGTCCAACCCCAAATTAAACTGGAAATTAGGAAACTAATAGAAAGAAGGTAGAGGGTGAGGAAAGATAAGATAGAAACCTATAATAGAAGAAGAAGAAGAACATATAATATCAGAGTAACACGAATCTCACAGCGGAACGAACAACATATAATAGATAACATATCCTTGAAATAAAGGTTTTACTTGAATATACATATCATTATCAAGTACATCACTTACAACACAGCGGAAATAAACAATAGCTATATGATCCTGAAGCCTCCTGCTCCAGCTCTTCAAGTATCTGTAAATCCCGACTACTTGACTGCCCGTACAAATTTAGGCACCCAAGAGTTTAGGGAAAACAAAACAAATAAACTCCGGGTCAGTCATGGGACTGGTCTGAGTAAAACAGTTTAAAACAGTTCATGCAGGTAAATGATATCTCATAAGACCACGCCGTATAACGGAACGGGTTTTTCCCTTATGAGAATCCAAAATATCTTTATATCAAAAACCTTTTGATATTATAATAATGTTTATAAACTACAATATAATAATCATCTAGCAGAAACGCTTTCATCTCACGTTCTACATATATAGTATACAATCAAAACCGCAAGCACGTATTGGGTAATGGATTTCCAACTATGACAAGGTATGGAACCACCTTTCGCTAGTGTACCTCTAGAAAGGAATACACTGGGTTCAACAAGAACATCTTGCAACCCGGCCACACATGACCGACCACTCATTTCGCTTGAGTGTATCGAATGTATATCACAAATGGTTGGGATCAACAACCGTTTCCCGAATGGGACAGTATCAACAATAGATTTTTAGAAGTAAATGAAACTCTAGATCAGGTGATTATACACCCTACTTCAGAGCGACCGACTTAGCCATGCTGCCTGCCCGATTTCTGTCATTTACCGGATGTGAGGCTAGAAGCAACGCTTTTCATCACATCAGATTCATTTCGAATGCCACATTGTCAGATCCCTCGAAAATCACTAATTTGACGTCTACATCCATACATTACGTGTCAGCTAAAAGAAGTTTCCTTCTCCGCTTCCACTCTTGGTACGGTTGAAGAAATCAATGTACGTGACCTTTCTGGAAATACTCTGTCAGACATTCATCCATACAAGTCATCTAGGAACAGGATGAACCGAAGGCACCATTCAGTACATCCATCTTAGGCACTATTATCTAAGACTTATACAATAGCCCTTGCACCTTACTCTGTCTTCAATTTTCTTTGGCATATATGATTTGCAACGCTTATGCCAATACAGAGTGGTTCTTTGGATAATAATCCAACCGGTCTCTCCATATTAACAACGTTAAAATGGTCAAAACTTTGATAGTCTATGATTTAACTATCAAAGAAAAATACGTGTGCAAACAACGATATTATTTCCAGATGGAAATTCTATCAAATCAATCATCAATCGCTACCATTCCACAACTATCAGACTCTAACTGTAAACTAATAAGAGAACAACTTCCCAAGTATAAACCCCGAAGGCCGAAACCAACATCAGACCGATACTCAAAAAACTATTCAACTTACTAATCTTTAGTCAGTTTCTAATTTTGCTTAACTCTATTTCTTTAACTCTATTTGATTAACCTAACTGGTTTACTCTAACTGATTAACTCTAACTGGTTTACTCTAACTGATTAACTCTAACTGTTTAACTCTGTTCGATTAACTCGATTCGATTAACTCCTCTATTTATTTTCCAAATAAATAATCCTTTATTCTATTTATTTTGCTTAACATCTCTTTTATAACTTATTCAATTTCTAAGTCAATAACCCTTTATCATAACTTATTCATTTCCTAAATAAATAATCCGTTTAATATCCTATTTATTTATTTTGATTGTTTCCTTTAATAACCCTATTTATTTTGCAAATAAATATGTCCTTTTCTTATTCTATTTATTTAACAAATAAATAATCCATTATCTTATCCTATTTATTTAACAAAGGAATATCTCACTTATTATCTCCTATTTATTTTCTAAGTAAATAGTCCCTTTTATAACATCTTATTTATTTATCCTAAATAAATAATTTACTTTATAAATATTCCATTTATAAAGATTACCCTTCAGTTAAAATTCCCCTGAACAATATTCCCTATTTATAAATATCCCATTAATAAAATCTTTGTTGATTTTATAAATATTTTCTCTTCTATAAAATCCTTTGATTTTATAATTATTTCCTTTTCTAAAAATGTCCTATTTATAAATATTCCAATTTATAAATAGTTCTTATTTATAAATATTCCAATTTATAAATATTCTGTTTTCAATATCACTTTGAAAATATCCTTTTCCCATTCCGATATTTTATGGTACTTAACACATCAAATCACGATGACCAATATCGTCCAAACACATATAATCAACCACAGATTGTAAACCACATCATATATCACTATATATGAAAAACAATAAAATAACTGTTGAGGAATCCAGTCAGATTCCTCCAACCTGTTTCCCCTGCATCCACAGATGTTACACAATAAAATCAACATCACTTTCAGTTCCATATGATATATTCTGTTAAACAGAATCAATATAGAAATTCAACTAACTGACTAGCAGTTCAATCAAACAGTCAACACATAGTCAATCAGCCAATATTTAACAGTTCTAAAAATACAACATGAAATTATAAACTGTTCAGAGTTAGTGAGATTTACTCACATTGGACGATCATCGTTAATAACGATAACCATCGCTCGATTTGATTCGGACAGACAATTTATTTTACAATAAATTGTAGCGAGCTCGGATTCACCCCCAGTCAGTTCCAGTGTGTAGCTCTCGTCCATACGATCCCAACGGATCCGACGGTTTGAAATTCTGATATCGTATGACATAGTTATTAACATAACAAGTACATACATTATTTAAATTTAAATAAAACCTAAATGAATTTCCTTTTTGGGCTTTACCCCTTCCTTGGCCCATCACCCATAAGCGAATACCCAAGCCCACATTAAAACTCTTCTTCCACGTTGACAGAAACTGGAGCCACTACTCCTCCTCAACGCACCATAGCCGCGTCTTCCATCTCCAATATCCGTTCAATCACTTCATGAATCCCAAAACTGACAACACAAATCCACTTCTTATCCAACTCTCTTTCACTCCATCATCCTCTGGAAACACTCGATCACTCCGCGCAATTTCCGTCGATAGCCTAACCGCACGCAACTACAGATTTCGGTCGACAAAAATCATCTCGTAATCCTCTCAAAAATCATCAAATCGCATCTCTAAATCCCGTAAACACTTCAACATCCACAAATTCCTGAATCAATGTCTTCAAAAACCAAAAAGACGCGAACCCTAACTCGCGCTTTACCAAAACCAGCGAATACAAACATGCTCCAACACTGCGAGAATGAGATGAAGACGTAGAGGACCCTTTCCTGATTCCATATACATATATATTTTGATAAATAGAATTTGTTTTGAATTTCCATGATTTTTCTTTTGATTTTATTAGCATCCAAATATCTTCCTATGAGAACAAAGCTGCGGCGGAAATTTTGGTTGAGGAATTAGGTTTTAAGGAAAGTAAGGGGGGGTATTTATAGAAGGTATAAATATCTAGATATTTATTTGGATATTTTTTTAGATATTTTCTTTTAATATTTTATATTCGTTTTTTTGCACTCTAAAAATCCATGTGACCACACACGATATTCAAAAATCACGGAAACTGAACTCTAGCAATAATTTAATATTGCGGGTCCGACAAAATTAGTTTCGTCGAATTCCGACTTCGTTTGCAAAAGTGGCTTATTTTTACAGCTCTGAATGACACATTTAAATAAATAAATATAATTAAATTAAATATAAATAAATTTATATTATCATATATATTCACAGTGGAATACCATACAGCTCTACTGGGATTTATAACTCGATATTTCAAATCCAGATTAAATCGATATTCGATTTAAAAATGAATTCCCTTTTTAAAATATAAAGAATTCCTTTATAAATTATAAAGGAATTCCACAGCGACTTTTCTAAAATTTGATTTGGACGTAAATCAAAATCTACCCGACGAAATCCTGATTTTTGTCTTCCATCAGAAAGATATACTCCACCAGCTCCACACGTTTCTTGTTTCACAGAAATCCGGCTTAAAACGAATCCTGTACATTCAGTTGAAGTTCAAATCGCCAAATTACGAACTGCAGCGCCATTTCAAGCTCGATTTTAATTATAATATAATTATACGTTCAAACTGTCGTTATTTAAATATATTCGTTATTCTAATTCAATTCTGAACTGAATTAAATATCACAGATGATTCAGTTCACACCATATCGCCATTTCAGCCAATTCTGATTATTTCAGAATTAAATATATTATTTAATTTATTATTTTAATTAAATATTCACTGTTATTTAATTCCACGACCATTAAATTCACTATATCACTATTTATATAATTAAATAAATTAATTATAATACCTCTGCAAATGCGGGTCATTACAATCTTCCCCACTTAAAATAATTTCGCCCTCGAAATTACTAAGGTAGAGAACGAGCCTATCGACTGGTTAGAACATATTTGTTCACTTTTTAACTCCAGTTTTCAACTGGACCAATTTAAATTCAATTAAATTATTAATTAATTCTTATCAACGAAAATTTTCAAAAATCCTGAAAATTTTCTAACACCTTAACTTTTCGAAAAATTTCGCCAGCACCTCTTTTATACTGGTCAATAGATCAAACTCCAACTCGCCTCTCTGGGCCATCTCCATCCCAAAAGAAAATCAAACAGCCAAGCGGGTTGCCAATTATGCTCATAAATCTTATACCCAATAGAAATATAAACTTGTACCCTTTTGTCGGCATATCATTATATCCTTTCCACCTGTTATCAATTCAGCGGATACAAGGGTCATCCCAATCAAATTCCAATCTGCTTTTATCCACAACACAACCATTCGCTTATATCTGAGCCAAATATCATTTCAACTCGAGTTTCTTCTCGATTCTCAACTCTTAACATGATTATCACATTACACTTCAGATTTGAATCTCACAATCCAATTTGTCTTGATATCATTCTAATTCAATCTCAGTTACCACTTTACTGGCTTTACTTTAATTCAAATTTTCTTTCAAAAATTTCTGTAAAAAAAAAAATTTAATTCAAACAGTCTTTTCCCTGGGAGTTTTTAAACAGTTTTGTAACAACCCAGAAAATCTGAACCAATTTAAAAATTTTAAATTGGCTAAAATAATGGATTTTAAATATTAAAAATAAATATTTTAAATAATAGCGATGAAAAGTGAGTTTGAATCGATGTTTGAAAACGAATATAATTAATTCTAATTATAAACAAGGCCTGAAATGGCGCGGTAGTTTCAAAATTTGAATTCAAACTTTGACTGACTGTACCGGGTGCAAAACAAAACGGATTTGAGTGAAACCAAAAATATTTAAATCTGTTAGTGAATACCTTTCTAACGAATCTGAAAAATCGAAGTTTCATAGCGGAAAGCAAAAGTTATGGCCAAATGATTTTTCAGAAAGGTCGCTATGGAATTTATATAGCCCGTGAAATTGGCCATTTTGCATACGACCTCGGAATTCGACGAAACCACTTTTGTTGGATCCGGGATGTGAAGTTATTTCTAGGTTTCAAATTTCATAATTTTTGAAGCTAGTATGTGAGCGTGGCAAAGGAAAATGTGTTTTGGTCAATTATAGTTAAATTGGATCGACCAGAAATGGGCCTTTTTGCAAACGGTCTCAGAATTCAATGAAACTAGTTTTGTTGGGACCGTATCGTCAAAACATAGCTAGATTTATTTTTCTGGATTTTTTCGTATCAGTTTGTGGCCCCGGCAAATTGAAATGTACGTTCAAATTAAATATTGAATGCTTTATATTTTAATTTGAATGAAAACTGACTGAAACATTCGAATGGGCCTACGAAACATATCCCATTGTGTTCGGAATGGGGGTAAAACGCTAGGGACGACAGTCGTTGGGTTTAGATTGGTGGTCGTGTAAGAAAACCCCTTTTAAAACCCATCGGCCAATCAGAATTTTTCTTCATAAAAAAATAAAATAAACGTATTCTCTCTCCCCGATCGAAGGCGGAAGAGCCTTCCAACCTTCCAGCCCCGATTCCGACCGCCTCGTCCCTCGTTGACCCTCGCCGCAGTTGAACTTTTTGAAGATCAAGACCTCCTCTCCACATCCATAGCCGCCTTGCCTCCTGCCATCGCCTGTGCGTAGAGATCAGACGCTAGGAAGTTCGGAGCTTCGAGCCGCCGCTGCCACCTGGGACCGTTGAACTGGACCCCACCCCCACACGCCAGAGCGTGATTCCAAGCTCTTCCTCGTGGTGAAGGCTGATCGACCTATAGCACAACGGATTTAGCGCAAGATCAAAACCTAGTTTTGAACGAAATAGAAAGGTACGATTGTTAAATTATATAAACTATTTAATAGCAGTTCTAAGCGCTACGGTTTTTGATTTCACTATAAAAATCATATCTTTTTCGGTTCTTGACGAAATTCGATGGAGCAGGAAACATCGTGACCGTGTGGACGTCTTCTACATTCTAGAAGAGACCGCATATTTTTCTGAGCCTTCTGCTATTTTTGGTGGAGTGGAACCCAATGTGAGATTTCTAATTTATAAACGATATGGAAAACGACGATGTATAAATTATATAGTCGATGTATGAGTTATATAAGCGTTGTACACCTCATGTATAAGCGTTGTATAAGTTGTACGTTCGATGTATAAGTTGTATATGCATTGTAAAAATTATATATGTGTTGAAATAAAAGTGAAATGCTATATATATATATATATATATATATATATACGCCCCTCGTCCAAAAACCATGGACGATATTTATTGGTTGGGATTGGTGTGAAAATTGATTGATAGCGAATGGTTGATTGGAATTGTTTGTGGTTGATATTGATTGATTGTGGTTGAAAAATACCCGTTTGTGGTTGAGAAATATTTGGTTGAAACCATATAGGATTAGTTTGTGGAAATGAAATAAATATACATGCCGCCTGCGTGCGAACTAGATGCATGATTCCCCATTGTCAAAAACCGCGAGGTTTTAAGGTAGAGCGAGGAGCCGTACTAGGGACGATCCCGGTTTTAACTACCCTGCCGTTATGCTACCGAAAATTTGAATAATATTCATGTGTTTGAATTATTTTCATTTGTTGAAACTATATTTATTCGTTGAATAGAAAGCCTTCATGTGTTGAGTCGATATTCATTCGTTGGATAGAAATTCATGTGTTGAATGGTGTTCGTGTTTTAAATATAAAAATCACATTTTTATCTATATATATAAACTATAGAAAACCTTCATGTGTTGAAACGATATTCATTCGTTGAATTGAAATTCATGTGTTGAATGGTATTCATATTTTGAAATAAATTGTTTTAGAATAAAATCCCATTTTTATCATCTATATGAACTATATAAAATAATCTTGTTTTGAAAGAAATTGTTTTATAATAAAAATCCTATTTTTATTACCTATATGAACTATATAAAATAATAGTGTTTTGAAATGAATTGTTTTACAATAAAAATCACATTTTTATTATATACATGAGCTGTTAAATATAGTGAAGTGTTGAAATAGAAGACAGTTAGATAAAAATATCATTTTTATCAAATGTATGAAAAGCATATAGTTTTGAAATCGAAGAATCGATATATATATATATATATAAATATAAATAGAATTAAAATATATTGAATAACGACGTTGCAGTTCGTATTTTGAAACCGTGATTGCAAACGATTATACCGGGGGATCCGACCATCGGATTTTCCTGAAACCACAACCGTTGGGTTCGCTTTGGAAATATCTTTCCAACGGCACCAACTTGGTAAAAATCCAACGGTTGGATTGTCTGGAATGTTTAATTCAAATCTGAAGAAAAACAGCGCCAGAATCGATTATATATATATATAATTATATTTAATCGAATAACGACGCTGCAGTTCGTATTTTGAAATCGAAACTTCAAACGATTATACCGGGAGATCCGACCGTCGGATTTTCCCGAAACTGGAACCGTTGGATTCGTTTTGAAAAGATCTTTCTAATGATGTAAATTTTGTGAAGATCCAACGGTTAGATTTTTGGATATGTGTAAATCAAATCTGAAGAAAAATAGTGCCACGGCTGCGTTATGGCCCGAAGCGTCGTTTTGAATAAATTGGCTATTTTAAAATAAATAAAAATAGCGATAAATCGTTATAAAATATTATAAATGATATGGATGTGAAATTTAGAAATTAATTGAAAGTTGGCTAAGTCGAATGGTTTCCTGGGTGTTGATCTGATGTTGGTTTCGGCCTTCGGGGTTAATATTTGGGGAATCGTTCTCTTACTGATTGACGGTTAGTGACTAATGAATTGAAATGATGCGTATGTATGTTAGTGTTGCACTTGTTTATTATATATGTGAGCTGCTCAGAAAGACCGAGTTTATCCCATTCTGAATATCTGAATCGACGATAAGAAATCGAAGATGAAGACGGTGGTCGAAGACCAGAGATCTTCACCTCGTTTGGATGGTAACCAAGGTCCTGATTAGGAGGCATCCCGAAATATGGATAATGAGTGGTGATCTTCCAGACGTACGTGGTGATCGATGGGTTTGCGAGGTATATAGTGCCTCCGGTTTCGTTCAGACCCAGAACGGACTTGCAAATGGACAGTGTGTCTGACATTGGAATTTATTCTGTGTGATCGATATCTATCAGTTGCACGGTGTGAATTGTCTGTGTGGCATGCTAAGATGCAGTGATCAGGGCTTCTGTTGAAAAGCAAAGTCTTGTGGTTATGATCAAAGCATCGCCTGTGTGGCGTAGCTTTGTGTATAACGTGAATTCGCGAACCTCACACCCGGTATGAACCAGAAACGGGAGGAAGGACCTCAGAGAGGACATGCGTTTCCTTCTATCTAGGAGTGGCGTCAGTGGTTTTACACGCCCTGACGAGTTTGACTTATGTGGTTGTTGTTGTTGCGAGGCGCCTCGGTTAGATCGGACGATCCGTGTCCGATGGAGTCATTCGTTGGCTCATTTACGCCCATAGGGCGGGGAAACGCATTATTCAGGCATTTTAATCCACATCGGTGGACCGGCCCTGACGATCCAAGGGTTTGACTAAGTACTTGCTCTGAGACTCGGGCTAGACAGTCTCGAAGTCGGTAAGGACTATCTTTTGCCTTGGTTCTTGACGGAAATCCAATCTCCAAATACGTGACTGTGTGGTTTTGATTGTATATAAATATGGCGACATGATATATGGTACCCATGTCGTCTATGATTGATAGTTATGATTGAAATTGTTTTTGAAACATATAAACACTAGTAATAATATCAAATGCTTTTGTTTTATTCGTATCATGCATATTTTGGCCATTATAAGGTAAAACTCTATCCTCCGGTTTGCGTTGCATTGTGTGATGGGAACTAAGTCTTATAATGGCTTCATTTTGATAAAAAGCATTGCGATGTTTAAAGGAATGATTTGTTTTTAAAGCACTGGCAATCCAATGGAGTAAACCCGTTCCACGAAAGTGGTGTGGTCCTGTGATTAGCCATATTTTAAATGTGTTGAGTAGATTTCTCATACCAGTCCCATGACTGACTCGTAGTTTGTTTCACTTTCAAACTCGGGTGCCCCTTTTTCTACATGGGCAGCCTTGTATTCAGGTTTAGCTAGCTTTCTCTAGATAGCTGGAGCTGAAGATGGATTCTATCATTTATATCTTTTTATGTTGTTCAGCTCCTATTGTACATTATGTTTGTTTTTCTGCTGTAGACATACGTATAGTTGAACTGTATTTGTACTAAGTAAGATCCTGTATACTGTGTTACTCTGATGATTACTTTTATCCAGTATATTCTATTGTTTATTATCTGGTGTATTTATTTATTTCTGTTCTGCTTTTATCTATTTCTGTGTTATATTCCAAAGATTACCCTTGCCTCCGTCTGTACGGGAAATGGGGTCGTCACAACGTGGTATCGGAGCTTTGGTTAAGCTTAGTTCTGGAATATAACATATTAACGAACTCGTCAGAAATAGAACCAGTAGTGTTCTAGGACGGGTAACTCATTATAGATAGGATCAGTAATATCCTAGTATGAGTAAAGCAGAATGAAATTACACCTCGATAGACACATTTACATTTGAAGTATGTGTTTCTATATTTTAAATTATCTTTTCTGTGACCTGACACTTGATCTGCTATTTGCAGAAGTACTAGAAAAATGAGTGTCAGAAATAGAAGGAATGCAGAACCAGATCTAGAGGCTCTATTAAAGAGATATCGAAATCTGAACGGAGCACAGTTCTCGGGCAATGAATCTCTAATTCAGACTCAAGCTTGGATGAGTTCTGTCGAAAGGATATTTGAACGTATCCAGTTGAGAGATGATCAGAAAAGACTAGTAGCATCTTGGGCGCTCAAAGAAGAAGCTTTAATCTGGTGGGAAACAATCATCAAAGATAATCCAGAAGTTGATATCACCTGGGATAGATTCAAAGAGATGTTCCTAGCAAGATTTACTCCTCCTGAAGCGACGGAGCGATTATGTGATGAATTTTCTTATCTGATACAAGGTGATATGACCATCCCAGAATATCATAAGAAATTCAACGAACTTTCTCACTTTGCTCCTCATCTGATTCATGATCCAAAGAGGAAAAATCTGAGATTTATTCATGGCCGGCAAAGAAAATATCAAAATAGTGTGATGAGGAATGTGAAGCTTCCTTTTTCTGAAATGATATACATGGCTTATCAGTATGAAGATCTCCATAAGAAAGGAATGTTGCGGGACGAAGAGGAAGTCTGTTCTAGTAACAAAGAAGAGTCGGAAACTGATATTCCTGAAGCCAGTACGAGGTCTGAGGTCAGTGAGAAGCCCAGTGCCAAGAGAAAAAGGGCTAAATCTGGGAAAGAACCAGTAACAACTGCTATTTTCTCTAACTGCAATAAGAAAGGACATTTGTCGATGAGTTGCAGATCTTTAAAGAAACAAAGAAAAGAGGGATATAGAGCCAATCGAAAGCAAAAGAAGAAAAGGTTTAGAACTATTGGGGAGTTTCAAGAGAATAGGGAGTGCAATGGAGTGGAGATCCGCGAGATTGTACTTGGGAAACTGAGGAGAGCATTCAGAAAGCCTATCCTAGATGCCGAGTGGATATCTCTGATTGACTCCGGTGCAAGGTATATTTACCATACTTTACATTACCAATTAGTTCTCTACTCTGTTGTTATTCTCTTTCCATGGATGTGCACTTTTAGTTCTATAGTCTGAATGATTTTAAAAGAATATAGAAATTGATTTGTATGATTTTGAAAAGTTAAAACAATTTGATTGTTGTTTGTGTTGTGTGATAGTAGATTTGATTAATTAAAATTGTTGAAACAATAGTTAATTTAATTAATAAGAGAATAATGGTAGAATTTATTAAATTATATCACACATTGAACTGATTAGAAAATAGATAGAAATATATACATGTGCATTATATATGTTTGAACAGGTAAATGGATAGTTGTTGAGTAAAGATTTTATTTGCATGCCCGACAAATAGGTAAACCTTAACGAGTTGGATGCGAAATATTATTATATCAACTCCTGTGAATGCCATTGGATGCAGAGTGCTGGTTGTTCTGTGTGAAATAATAAACATCGCCATAGGTTAGTAACAATTAATTTTGAACTACATTACATGGCATACTTCTGGAGATAGGCATACTTCATCATATACCACATAAGCATTTGGAGCTTGCGTGACGAGGTGGAAGATTTACCGTACGACCGAGAGGCTTGTATGGCGATGACTATATTTTACAGGTTGAACTGATGACTGATATGGACTATTTAAATTGTAACGATAAAATTGCCAGATTAATAAAAACCCCACACGGGTCTGGAGTTGACAATAACCACGTCTCTCTAGTTATTAGATACGGCACATGGACTATTTATTTCCCACACGGGACGAGGTGACGAGGATTTATCCTCTGGAGCATTTAAAATACACACTCCCTCAGGCTTTGACAGGGTGACGAGAATTTATTCTCTGGAGTTATTATCAATACACGCTCCCTTGTAAACACCAGAATATATCACTATAAATATGTGTATGCTTATTAGGATTTATTGGGTACCTAATACGGCCCAATAATTTCCAAACCTCTCCCCGTAGAAAGGAGGTTATGGCGAAATTTTTCGAAAATTCCGGGTGTTAGCCAAATTTTTGAAGAATTTGAAAATTCTCAGAAATTGAAAAGTTGGAGAATGGAAGCCAGATCGAACGTAGAGTTGATTAATCAAACCACTTTCGACTTTGTTCCTTTTCGGGGACGAAAAGTTTTATGTGGGGGAGATTGTAACGACCCAGAAAATCTGAACCAATTAAAATTTTTTAAATTGGCTAGAATAATGGATTTTAAATATTTAAAATAAATATTTTAAATAATAGCGATGAAAAGTGAGTTTGAATTGACGTTTTAAAACGAATATAATTAATTCTAATTATAAACAAGGCCTGAAATGGCGCGGTAGTTTCAAATTTTGAATTCAAACTTTGACTGTCTGTACCGGGTGCAAAATAAAACAGATTTGAGTGAAACTAAAAATATTTAAATCTGTTAGTGAATACCTTTCTAATGAATCTGAAAAATCGAAGTTTCATAGCGGAAAGCAAAAGTTATGGCCAAATGAATTTTCAGAAAGGTCGCTATGGAATTTATATAGCCCGTGAAATTGGCCATTTTGCATACGACCTCGGAATTCGACGAAACCACTTTTGTTGGATCCGGGATGTGAAGTTATTGCTAGGTTTCAAATTTCATAATTTTTGAAGCTAATATGTGAGCGTGGCAAAGGAAAATGTGTTTTGGTCAATTATAGTTAAATTGGATCGACCAGAAATGGGCCTTTTTGCAAACGGTCTCAGAATTCGACGAAACTAGTTTTGTTGGGATCGTATCGTCAAAACATAGCTAGATTTATTTTTTTTGGAATTTTTTGTATCAGTTTGTGGCCCCGGTACGTTCAAATTAAATATTGAATGTTTTATATTTTAATTTGAATGAAAACTGACTGAAACATTCGAATGGGCCTACGAAACATATCCCATTGTGTTCGGAATGGGGGTAAAACGCTATGGACGATAGTCGTTGGGTTTAAATTGGTGGTCGTGTCAGAAAACCCCTTTTAAAACCCATCGGGCAATCAGAATTTTTCTTCATAAAATAAAAATAAAAATAAACGTATTCTCTCTCCCTGATCGAAGGCGGAAGAGCCTTCCAACCTTCCAGCCCCGATTCCGACCGCCTCGTCCCTCGTTGACCCTCGTCGCAGTTGAACTTTTTGAAGATCGAGACCACCTCTCCACATCCATAGCCACCTTGCCTCCTGCCATCGCCTGTGCGCAGAGATCAGACGCCAGGAAGTTCGGAGCTTCGAGCCGCCGCCGCCGCCTGGGACCGTCGAACTGGACCCACCACCACGCGCCAGAGCGTGATTCCAAGTTCTTCCTCGTGGTGAAGGCTGATCGACCTATAGCACAACGGATTTAGCGCAAGATCAAAACCTAGTTTTGAACGAAATAGAAACGTATGGCTGTTAAATTATATAAACTATTTAATAGCAGTTCTAAGCGCTACGGTTTTTGATTTCACTGTGAAAATCATACCTTTTTGGGTTCTTGACGAAATTCGATGAAACAGGAAACATCGTGACCGTGTGGACGTCTTCTACATTCTAGAAGAGACCGCATATTTTTCTGAGCCTTCTGCTATTTTTGGTGGAGTGGAACCCAATGTGAGATTTCTAATTTATAAACGATATGGAAAACGACGATGTATAAATTATATAGTCGATGTATGAGTTATATAAGCGTTGTACACCTCATGTATAAGCGTTGTATAAGTTGTACGTTCGATGTATAAGTTGTATATGCATTGTAAAAATTATATATGTGTTGAAATAAAAGTAAAATGCTATATATATATATATACATACATATATATATATATATACGCCCCTCGTCCACAAACCATGGACGATATTTATTGGTTGGGATTGGTGTGAAAATTGATTGATAGCGAATGGTTGATTGGAATTGTTTGTGGTTGATATTGATTGATTGTGGTTAAAAAATACCCGTTTGTGGTTGAGAAATATTTGCTTGAAACCACATAGGATTAGTTTGTGGAAATGAAATAAATATACATGCCGCCTGCGCTCGAACTAGATGCATGATTCCCCATTGTCAAAAACTGCGAGGTTTTAAGGTAGAGCGAGGAGCCGTACTAGGGACAGTCCCGGTTTTAACTACCCTGCCGTTATGCTGCCGAAATTTTGAATAATATTCATGTGTTTGAATTATTTTCATTTGTTGAAACTATATTTATTCGTTGAATAGAAAGCCTTCATGTGTTGAGTCGATATTCATTCGTTGGATAGAAATTCATGTGTTGAATGGTGTTCGTGTTTTAAATATAAAAATCACATTTTTATCTATATATATAAACTATAGAAAACCTTCATGTGTTGAAACGATATTCATTCGTTGAATTGAAATTCATGTGTTGAATGGTATTCATATTTTGAAATAAATTGTTTTAGAATAAAATCGCATTTTTATCATCTATATGAACTATATAAAATAATCTTATTTTGAAAGAAATTGTTTTATAATAAAAATCCTATTTTTATTACCTATATGAATTATATAAAATAATAGTGTTTTGAAATGAATTGTTTTACAATAAAAATCACATTTTTATTATATACATGAGCTGTTAAATATAGTGAAGTGTTGAAATAGAAGACAGTTAGATAAAAATATCATTTTTATCAAATGTATGAAAAGCATATAGTTCTGAAATCGAAGAATCGATATATATATATATATAAATATAAATAGAATTAAAATATATCGAATAACGACGCTGCAGTTCGTATTTTGAAACCGTGATTTCAAACGATTATACCGGGGGATCCGACCATCGGATTTTCCTGAAACCACAACCATTGGGTTCGCTTTGGAAATATCTTTCCAACGGCACCAAATTTGTAAAAATCCAACGGTTGGATTGTCTGGAATGTTTAATTCAAATCTGAAGAAAAACAGCGCTAGAATCGATTATATTTATATTTATACATATATATATATAATTATATTTAATCGAATAACGACGCTGCAGTTCGTATTTTGAAATCGAAACTTCAAACGATTATACCGGGAGATCCGACCGTCGGATTTTCCCGAAACTGGAACCGTTGGATTCGTTTTGAAAAGATCTTTCTAATGATGTAAATTTTGTGAAGATCCAACGGTTAGATTTTCGGATATGTGTAAATCAAATCTGAAGAAAAACAGAGCCACGACCGCGTTATGGCCCGAAGCGTCATTTTGAATAAATTGGCTATTTTAAAATAAATAAAAATAGCGATAAATCGTTATAAAATATTATAAACAATATGGATGTGAAATTTAGAAATTAACTGAAAGTTGGCTAAGTCAAATGGTTTCCTGGGTGTTGATCTGATGTTGGTTTCGGCCTTCGGGGTTAATATTTGGGGAATCGTTTTCTTACGGATTGACGGTTAGTGACTAATGAACTGAAATGATGTGTATGTATGTTAGTGTTGCACTTGTTTATTATATACGCGAGTTTCTCAGTAAGACCGGGTTTATCCCATTCTGAATAACTGAATCGACGATAAGAAATCGAAGATGAAGACGGTGGTCGAAGACCGGAGATCTTCACCTCATTTGGATGGTAACCGAGGTCCTTATTGGGAGGCATCCCGAAATATGGATAATGAGTGGTGATCGTCCAGACGTACGTGGTGATCGATAGGTTTGCGAGGTATATAGTGCCTCCGGTTTCGTTCAGACCCAGAACGGACTTGCAAATGGACAGTGTGTCTGACATTGGAATTTATTCTGTGTGATTGATATATATCAGTTGCACGGTGTGAATTGTCTGTATGGCATGCTAAGATGCAGTGATCAGGGCTTCTGTTGAAAAGCAAAGTCTTGTGGTGATGATCAAAGCATCGCCTGTGTGGCGTAGCTTTGTGTATAACGTGAATTCGCGAACCTCACACCCGGTATGAACCAGAAACGGGAGGAAGGACCTCAGGGAGGACATGCGTTTCCTTCTAGCTAGGAGTGGCGTCAGTGGTTTTACATGCCCTGACGAGTTTGACTTATGTGGTTGTTGCTGTTGCGAGGCGCCTCGGTTAGATCGGACGATCCGGGTCCGATGGAGTCATTCGTTGGCTCATTTACGCCCCATAGGGCGGGGAAACGCATTGTTCAGGCATTTTAATCCACATCGGTGGACCGGCCCTGACGATCCAAGGGTTTGACTGAGTACTTGCCCTGAGACTCGGGCTAGACAGTCTCGAAGTCGGTAAGGACTATCTTTTGCTTTGGTTCATGACGGAAATCCAATCTCCAAATACGTGACTGTGCGGTTTTGATTGTATATATATATATATATATATATATATATATATATATATGGCAACATGATATTTGGTACCCATGCCGTCTATGATTGATAGTTATGATTGAAATTGTTTTTGAAACATATAAACACTAGTAATAATATCAAATGCTTTTGTTTTATTCGTATCAAGCATATTTTGGCCATTATAATGTAAAACTCTATCCTCCGGTTTGCGTTGCATTGTGTGATGGGAACTGAGTCTTATAATGGCTTCATTTTGATAAAAAAGCATTGCGATGTTTAAAGGAATGATTTGTTTTTAAAGCACTGGCAATCCAATGGAGTAAACCCGTTCCACGAAAGTGGCGTGGTCCTGTGATTAGCCATATTTTAAATGTGTTGAGTAGATTTCTCATACAATTCCCATGACTGACTCGTAGTTTGTTTCACTTTCAAACTCGGGTGCCCCTTTTTCTACATGGGCAGCCTTGTATTCAGGTTTAGCTGGCTTTCTCTGGATAGCTGGAGCTGAAGATGGATTTTATCATTTATCTCTTTTTATGTTGTTCAGCCCCTATTGTACATTATGTTTGTTTTTCTGCTGTAGACATATGTATAGTTGAACTGTATTTGTACTAAGTAAGATCCTGTATACTGTGTAACTCTGATGATTACTTTTATCTAGTATATTCTATTATTCATTATCTGGTGTATTTATTTGTTTCTGTTCTGCTTTTATCTATTTCTGTGTTATATTCCAAAGATTACCCTTGCCTCCGTCTGTACGGGAAATGGGGTCGTCACAAGTTTACTCTTTCAAAAATCAAATTTTCCTTTTTGAAATTTACTTGTCTTTCCCAAAGCAAATTCAAAACAATATCTCTGGTAGTAATTTGTCACTTACAACTCGAAAATGAATACTGATGATGCAGCTGTCATCATCAGAATCTATTTTCCAGCGATCGAAGTGAGTTCAATACTATAAAACAATTTCTAAACATTTCCACTTTGAAATTCATTTCAAAATATAATTCACACTTCTTGTAAAACAATTTAAAATCTCCCAGGATCTTAAATTTACTTATTTTTAATCCAAATCCATTTACAAACACTTATCCAATTTTTCCAGAATTTTAATTCAATTTCTGGTTTAAATTTCAGATTTAACTCATCTGATTTCATGTATTTCACTTATATGAATTCTGATCGATTATTTACATAACCATTTTAATTTATAATCTTACTCGATTATAATCACAACCAATATATCCAATATATTATAATCATTCCAGTATAAATCCTTTATATCAAAATATAATTTGGGTAAAATCATATCATTTACCCTCTTTCAAAACATATCGTGTCGGCCCATCGTATTTGAGTGTTTATAAACTCCTACCGATACAGTGGATCAAACTGATCGACCAGAACTCATAAACGACTCAACCAATAAATCTCCACAATATAAAACAAATTTTTATATCAATAACAAATATGCTCTCTCGTATATATACACTCGACTCAATCTAGGGTATTACTAACCCTATCTCTACTGAGTCACGCCACAGAGCCAAGATAATTCCCTTAACCTCAAGCTCTAATACCAACTGTAATGACCCGAAAATCCGGTCCAATTTGAGCTGACCAAAAACACAAGTCCAACCCCAAATTAAATTGGAAATCAGGAAACTAATAGAAAGAAGGTAGAGGGTGAGGAAAGATAAGATAGAAACTTAGAATAGAAGAAGAAGAACATACAATATCAGAGTAACACGAATCTCACAGCGGAACGAACAACATATAATAGATAACATATCCTTGAAATAAAGGTTTTACTTGAATATACATATCATTATCAAGTACATCACTTACAACACAACGGAAATAAACAATAACTATATGATCCTGAAGCCTCCTGCTCCAGCTCTTCAAGTATCTGTAAATCCCGACTACTTGACTGCCCGTACAAATTTAGGCACCCAAGAGTTTAGGGAAAACAAAGCAAATAAACTCCGGGTCAGTCATGGGACTGGTGTGAGTAAAACAGTTTAAAACAGTTCATGCAGGTAAATGATATCTCATAAGACCACGCCGTATAACGGAACGGGTTTTTCCCTTATGAGAATCCAAAATATCTTTATATCAAAAACCTTTTGATATTATAATAATGTCTATAAACCACAATGTAATAATCATCTAGCAGAAACGCTTTCATCTCACATTCTACATATATAGTATACAATCAAAACTGCAAGCACGTATTGGGTAATGGATTTCCAACTATGACAAGGTATGGAACCACATTTCGCTAGTGTACCTCTAGAAAGGAATATACTGGGTTCAACAAGAACATCTTGCAACCCGGCCACACATGACCGACCACTCATTTCGCTTGAGTGTATCGAATGTATATCACAAACGGTTGGGATCAGCAACCGTTTCCCGAATGGGACAGTATCAACAATAGATTTTTAGAAGTAAATGAAACTCTAGATCAGGTGATTATACACCCTACTTCAGAGCGACCGACTTAGCCATGCTGCCTGCCCGATTTCTGTCATTTACCGGATGTGAGGCTAGAAGCAACGCTTTTCATCACATCAGATTCACTTCGAATGCCACATTGTCAGATCCATCGAAAATCACTAATTTGACGTCTACAACCATACATTACGTGTCAGCTAAAAGAAGTTTCCTTCTCCGCTTCCACTCTTGGTACGGTTGAAGAAATCAATGTACGTGACCTTTCTGGAAATACTCTGTCAGACATTCATCCATACAAGTCATCCAGGAACAGGATGAACTGAAGGCACCATTCAGTACATCCATCTTAGGCACTATTATCTAAGACTTATACAGTAGTCCTTGCACCTTACTCTGTCTTCAATTTTCTTTGGCATATATGATTTGCAACGCTTATTCCAATACAGAGTGGTTCTTTGGATAATAATCCAACCGGTCTCTCCATATTAACAACGTTAAAATGGCAAAACTTTGATAGTCTATGATTTAACTATCAAAGAAAAATACGTGTGCAAACAACGATATTATTTCCAGATGGAAATTCTATCAAATCAATCATCAATCGCTACCATTCCACAACTATCAGACTCTAACTGTAAACTAATAAGAGAACAACTTCCCAAGTATAAACCCCGAAGGCCGAAACCAACATCAGACCGATACTCAGAAAACTATTCAACTTACTAATCTTTAGTCAGTTTCTAATTTTGCTTAACTCTATTTCTTTAACTCTATTTGATTAACCTAACTGGTTTACTCTAACTGGTTTACTCTAACTGATTAACTCTAACTGTCACGAATGGAGTTTGTCTGTGGTCATAAACGTGAATAAACAACATTAAGAATTGGCGGTAGACATGAAGAAAAATATCGTTAGTCACTTCGCATAAGTATCCTTTGTCACCTTAACACAAAAATCTTTCATCATCTCATATTAAAAATTTTGTCGTTCCCTTACATGGTATGCTACATTCTTCTGATCATCCACGCAGAAACCATGTTCTTTTCCTTTCTCTATTTATACCCGGGGTCTTTGTATCCTTTTATTCATTCTAAATTATACATCTTTGCCTCGTCTCTTTTCCCTTCCAATAACCAAAGTCCCCATTCTCTTTCCCTTCAATATATAAACACAGTGCCTATATTTATATAGATAGAGGGAAATGCAGAAATGAGAAAACAAAATGAGGTATCTGCATATGGCTGAAGCATGTTTCAGTATGGTAACATGGATGGTTTCGACGAAGCAGGGCGCTGACACGGAGGAGTTGAACGGAAATTTGCATGGGGTTGCGTTTTGAGCTCGCAGGGGAGTTATAGGCCACCGGAATAGCGGGTTGGTCGAGGAGAACCGGCGGAGGCTGGCGATGTTGGGGAACTTGGCACGGTGATCCCCGGCGGTTCCAGGGAGAAGTGGAAATCGAAGTTAAGTTAAGATCAGTATGAAGTTGCTCAAGTTTCCGGAAGTATTGACGTGGTTTTAGGCGATCATCGAGGAAGGAGCGTCGCATGTTCCGATGTGGTTGTGGATGAGCGACAGGCGGTCGCTGGTGGGGTGGCATGGCTCCCAGTCAATGATTTGTTAAAATTTTCAAACTCACTAACCCATCCTGAAAATAAGGTAGGCATAATATCTTATATTATTTATGAAGAATGCATGCATGAAGAAAATGTTTGTGGTGTAAAACTTGGACAAAGTGCATATGAATTCAGAAGGGGTGGTTGGTGGAAGTAGACAATGATATAAGAAATGATGTCAATCAAATGCATATATTGCCTATATATATGCAGGTTTATGTGTGTTAATATACACCAAGTGAAGACAGAAGGACTAATGAACAGTTATAACACCAGTTTTTTTTATTGGAATTATTATGTAATTCTAGTCCTTATTCAAGAGGTTAAACAGTTCGTCAAAAATTTTCTCTTTCAAATAATTTTGTAGCATGTCAAAAATTTATCTTGATGAGTTTCTAAATATTCTTGGCCTTTTGTTTAAATTTTCTGACACACTATTCAATGGAAGCATATTTCTTTTATTAAGTCTTTTCTTCCACGTTCTTGTTTTCCAATCCTTGACATTCCTAAGGGTTGCTTTTGTAAATGTCCTTTGTGTCTATTTTATTCATTGAATGATGCTCATTCTAATAGACATTTAACTCAGATTCGAATATTAATACCTACGTATAAATTTCCTTCATTACTTCCTTGGTATTTTCCGCTTTCACTTATCGACCATTTATTGCTCTTTTGAATTTCAAAATCCCATACTTACAAATATGGAAGTTTATTCTGTTTAACTACTAATAACCTTACGTTTTCCCTAAAACCCTAGTATATTCTTAAGCTATGGACATTAATTTTTCCTAATTACTGGCTATCCCAATGGACACTTATTCCATACTCTTTCTATTCATTTCTCCCTTATATTTTCCATAGATGATAGTTAAATCACCACTTGATTTCCGTTAACTTCCTATTAAATTTGGGAGCTTATTTCCATTTCACTATCTCATCTTTACATTTCTTGTTTGCTAATAGGCCTCTAAATTTTGACAAGGAAGTGGCTATATCACTATATGGCCTCTAGATTATTTCTATAATTTAATGCCAATCCTAAAAGACCTACAGAGGCTATTTCCTGAAGATATGCATACTTTAAAAAAATATGCTTATATATACAGTAAAAATTTTGAAAATCCTTTTCAAAATAACAAGTATGCCTCTCATACATATATATTTCCTCATAATCGGATAACCTATGCTCTAATACCAAATGAAACAACCTGCCCGAAATGGGCCTAAATTTCAACCCAAAAAGCCAATCGAAACTTAGAGCCATTCTAAATGGCTCATTGGTTCCTCTAAGGAAATGGTATAACAGATATAATAGAGCATACTAAAGCGAAATCAGAATTTCACACAGTAGAAGGAATAAAATATAATAACTTAAAATAGATGTACCTTTAGTTTAAACCATCATAAATATCAGTTACAGCGAGTCTGATGCAATAATAGGTACATCAACATCAATTATCTCAATTTAATAATACTGCCATAATGCCTAATAGCTATGGATCCTCTATCGTTAGGCTCCATCTCCAAGGTAACATTGATCCAAGCGTTCCCACCTGCTGTTCTATTTGTATGTTATAAGGACAGGTCAGAACATAAAGTTCTAGTGAATGAAAATAATATGTGTTTAAAGACTATACTCTAAATTTTGCATGTTATATACTTCAAAGTATGTCTATGTAAACACACAACCATGCACACACAAAGGGTATATTTTAATTAATGAGGTGGACAACCGAATCAGTCGCTTAAGATCTTCATTAATGCATTTAAGGTGGATCAGCGATCACTTAAGATCCAACGAGGTGGACATTCTTGGTTACTTAAGGCCCATTCTAACATATTTATTAAGGGTGGATTTTTATGATCTCTTATGATCCTAAGGCGGACCCAAGCCACTTAAGACCCCGTCCTAACACGTCAACGTCATAAATATAAATATATTCTCACAAGTAATATGAGAAGTAGTACCTTACCACTTAGTACCTGTTTAGGGTAGGCTCGCATATAGTCATTTGAGTTTACAAAATGTAGAATTTAGTTTAAACAATGTTACTTCCACTCACAGTGATTTAACTGTATGGAAATGTCACAAATTTGATGATGTTTGCCTTCTAGATCTAAAAACCTTCAAGAACGAGCGTGAATGTGTAACAACCCGAAAATCTGGGCCAGTTTAAAAATTTTATTTTGGCTATTTTAGCGAATTTTGATTATTTAAAATGAATTATTTTAAATAATATTGACGAGAAATTTATTTTGAATATAATTCGAACGAATATATTTATATAGATCGTCGTTAGAATATAAATATTTATTTATATTTATAAAAGGAATTGAAAATGGCGCGGTAGTTCGATAATTCGATTTCAAACTTCAATTGAACGTACCGGGTGCAAAACAATCCGGATTTTAGTGTAACCAAAAACATTAGGATCTAATTGATGATATCTTTCCAACGAATCCGAAAAATCGAAATTTCATAGCGGGGATAAAAAGATATGTCCAGTTGAAAATTCTGAATAGTCGCTATGGAATTCAGGCCCTTAAAAATGGAAATTTTGCAAACGACCTCGGATTTGGACGAAACCACTTTTGTTGGATCCGTGTTGTAAAGTTATTGCTAGATTCCAAATTTCATAATTTTTCGAATCAATATGCGAGCGTGGCGAAGGAAAACGCGTTTGACCAGTTTCAGTTGATTTTAATCGACTGGAAATTGGCCATTTTTCAAACAATCTCAGTATTCGACGAAACTAGTTTTGTTAGGACCGTATTGTCAATACGAAGCTAGAAAATATTTTTCTGCTTAGTATGTGGCCCTGGTAAATTGAAATGCACGTTCAAATTCAATATATAGATTTATATTTTGATTTTGACGAAAACTGATCGAAACGATCAAATCAGCTTGCGATACATATCCCATTGTGTTCGGAATAGGGGTAATTAGTTAGGGACGAAAGTCAGTGGGTTCGATTTCGAGTTCGAAATAAAAAGTTGCTTTATAAAAAAAATGGATTAAATATATGTATATTAACCTACCACTACCCTTCCCTCTCTCTCTTTCACTTTTCAGAAGAAAAAAAAGAAAATCCCCCCCGTTGACCGCGACGCCTCCCTCCGCCCAGCCCTCCCCGCCGCCTGGCCAACGCCGATCGACGGCGCACCTCACCCAACCACCCTCCCTCCTCCTCTTCCCCTCTACTCCCTCTCACCTCTCCTAATTCGAACCCGACCACCCCCCTTGCCCTAAATCCGCAGACCCCACGACCTAGCCCGGAGCGCCGCCGCACCTAGCGCGCCACCACCCCCCCCTTCGTCGCTGGCCAACCTCAGACCTCGCGCGAGCATGAGGACCATCGGCCCTCTCTCGAAACCGAGCCCCCCCAACGCCTGAAGCAGCCGCACCCCCCCCAATTCCGTGCATCCTTCACCTCGACCCCCCCTCCGCCTGACCTCCGCCC
The DNA here is from genome assembly GCA_030737875.1 of Allium sativum. Classification (NCBI taxonomy): domain Eukaryota; kingdom Viridiplantae; phylum Streptophyta; class Magnoliopsida; order Asparagales; family Amaryllidaceae; genus Allium; species Allium sativum. The sequence goes on along the minus strand of JASFAX010000037.1, from coordinate 12,446,298 downwards.
TCCCTTCCACCTCCTTGACCTCCGACGAAGAAGCACAGCCCCCCTCCTGCGAACTTGACTGTAAGTTTTTACGTTTATTTTATTTAGTTGCTTATTTAAAATAATTAGTTTAAATTAATGAAAATCAGTTTTTAAAATATAAGGCCATTGAAAATTTTCAGTTTTAGAAAAATAAAACCATTGTGGGAAAGTTTGAATTTTTATAAATGAGAAGTTGGATTTTTAACAAATGAAAAGTTATGATTCTTAGAACTGTAAAGGTATGAAATAATTTTTAGAAGTGTAAAAATATAATTTTTATATAACGAAGAAAAAAATATATGATTTTTACTTATATAGAATATTGGAAATATGGTTTTTTATATTTTTAGAAGTATAAAAATATAATTTTTATTTAGGTAGAGTTATGAAAATATAATCTTTTCATGAAGATAAAAGTTAGATTTTTATTGTACATAAAAATACGATTTTTATATATTGAATAACGAAGTAAAAATTTGATTTTTACATATGTAGTTACAGCAACGAAGATGACAAAAATGAGATAACGAAGAAGATTTCTATCAAAGAAGAGTCAAGATGATTGGATAGCTAAAGGTGAGAACTTCTCACCTTTCAATTTCTTTTTCTAGTTATATATATATACTAGGATGCAGACGGTGTTTAGTAGCACCCGACACCCGTCATCCACAGACCATGGATGGCTTGTTTGTTGAATTGTTTGGTTGTGTAGTTGGTTAGGTTATTTGGTTTGAATTGAATTGTTTGGTGAAATGGAATTGATTTGATTGATGTGTGAATGGCGTGGGCCTTCACTAGACCGGGGATAAGGCTAGGCCTTGTCCCGTTTCTAGTATCGTGCCGTTATGCCGCCGAAATTTTCTAAAAATAAGTTAGAAAAATAAAGATAACATTTTATTTAATAAATGAACCGAATAGAATATTCATAGATTGAATAAAATAGTTTGATCGTTAAAAATATAATTTTTAACGTGAATGTGAATAAATAAATATTCATTTACAAACCGGACGGTTTGTTTATGTACACCTATTTGAAGGACATTGATTGGGACGATAAATTTTACACATCGCCCAACTGCACAAATAAAATCTGTGTTTGATTGCTTGAAACCCCACACGGGTATTGGGATGATATTTGACGTACACTAATCCCGATTGTTTAGTTGTATGTCGATCGGTAGATTGACAAACTGTTATAAGCGTTGAATATTTATATTTGATGCTTATACAGTGTTGAATGCACTTTGGATGATGGTTGATTATTCATCGTTGTTATTGTATACATGTGTTGTAGAAAATCCATATAATTAACTTTATATGGTAATTGATTGGGCCTCATTCCAGTTTTAAAATAGAAATATTTGAAAAAGAAATATTTGAAATAGAATATTTGAAAATAGGAATATATGAAGCCGTATTGATTAGATTGACGCCATTTTGACGTGAACGATGTTTATATCGATTTTATTCATTTTATAATGAATATCAAAAGTGATTTCAAAATCTGATATTTTGAAAAGAATTGAATATAAATGAATTCGAATTGAAATTGAATATAAATGAATTCGAATTGAAATTGAATATAAATGAATTCGAATAGAATTGAAATCGTTTTGAAATGAATTTAAACCGAATTTATATTGGAATATTCAATTTTGATTTGAAATTGAATATGAAGTTGAAACCGTTTTGAAAATGAATTGAAAACGATTTATAAAGCACATTTTAAATTGAAATCGACGAAATATAGATTATATATAAAATAATGGCCTGAATAGAACGCGCCGCGCCGCGGCAGTTCGCGAATTTCGACCATTGACTTCGAACGGATATTGCGGGAGATCCGACCGTCGGATTCTCCTAAAACCGGAACCGTTGGGTTCGTATCGAAAAGAGCTTTCTAACGAATATTAGAAATTAGAAATCTAACGGTTGGATTTGGAATTATGTCCAAATCAAATTTGGAAAAGGTCGCTGTAAGTGCAGTTCGATGGCCATTGATGGAAATCGACTGTACGGGCCTTAATAAAATTATTAAAAATAGAAATAATTTGTGTAAAATCATAAGAAATGATTTAGAAAGAATTGGGAGGAAAAGCTCCATATTTGAAAAGATAAAAATAGATTTTTATCGAAATGAACTAGAATTATAATTCTATTTATTTTTAAATAAACAAATGGAATTAGAAAAGGGTTTTAAAAATAACCAGAATTTCCTATGATTGCATTGGAGTGGATTTGAATCGAAATTGTCTTCGGAATATTTCGATATTGGAATTCGTGATTATGCAGATGTTGTTATGGAAATTTGAAAGATATAAATTTATATCGTTATTTCCAACACGACATTTGTTAATCGTAGAATTTGATGTTGAATATAAGACGGGATATTTTCCATTCAGAGCCTTGTATTTAATATCAAATGTGATTTGGGTTTGTCGTGAATGGTGTCTTCACTAACACTGTTCTTGAACCCAGTTGAGAAAAGATTAAATCTTTTTATTTAGATTTAATGAAGTGTACCAATTAAATAATATTTAATTGGAATTGAATTGATATTGATTTTTGGGTTTATCGTGGACAGTGTTTTAAATAACACTCGTTCTTCAACCCGATAATTAATGGAATGTGACTTTGGGTTTATCGTGAACCGTGTTTTAAATGACACGGATTATTTAACCCAGTTAACGATTAAAACTAAGTGGAGTTTTAATGAATCTTTAATTAGATTGAAAAGATCGAGAATGGAGTATCACCAGTTTTACTCCAGGCGATAGTTAAATCTTTAATTAGATTTGAACGTGAAATGGTAATTGAATTTACCGATAACACCGTGGTGTTAGATATGAAGTAGGACCAGTTTTACTTCATGGGATTAATAGGTTGGGGTTGGGAAATTAAAACAAATGATTACTTCGGTAAGGTTCGCTAATCCCGACTAGTTTGAATTGATATTCAAAAGTAGATTAAAGAATGAATTTTAAGGATTTATCTTGGATAAAATTAATGGGAACCTTTCCCTATGAATGTGAAATTTAGAAACTAACTGTCGGTTAGCCAAGCAGAATGGTTTTCTGGATATTGATCTGATGTTGGTTTCGGCCTTCGGGGTTATTATTTGGGGAATTATTCTCTTGATTAATTTACGGTTAGTGACTGATAAATTGGAATGAGGCGTATGTTGTGTTTGTGTAACACTTATTTAAAATATACGCGAGTTATTCGGAAAGACCGGGTTTATCCCATTCTAAATAACTGATACGACGATAAGTCGAAGATGAAGACGATGGTCGAAGACCGGAGGTCTTCACGTCGTTTGGGTGATTACTGATGATCTTGATTGGGCTGTACACCCAAGAAGATGGAAACAGTTGGTGATCGTCCAGACGTACTTGGAGATCGATGGATACGCGGGGTACTAGGTGCCTCCGGTTTCGTTCAGACCCAGAACGGACTTGTAAATGGACTGTGTGTCTGACATTGGATTTTAGTCCGTGTGATTGATCTCTATTAAATATATATCTGTTTGGCGGCGGAGAATTTATTCTTTTGCTTAACGCCCTTCTCTGAGACGTACGAGCTCAGGGGTTATATACTGATGGATATCAAACGCATGGAGTGAATTGCCTGTGTGGCATGCCTAAGTGGCAATTGATCGAGGCTTTTGTTGAAAAGCAAAGTCTTGTGGTGATGATCAAAGCACAGCCTGTGTGGCACAGCTTTGTGTAACGTGAATTCGCGAGCCTCACACCCCGGTTGTGAACCAGAAATGGGAGAGGACATCAGGGAGGGAATGCGTTTCTTTCTAGCTAGGGTGGTGTCAGTGACCTACCAGCCCTGACATTTATATACTTTTCACCTGTGTGGTTGTTGCTGTTGCGAGGCGACTCGGTTTGATCGGACGATCCGGGTCCGATTGAGTCATTCGTTGGCTCATTTACGCCCCAAAGGGCGGGGAAACGCATGTTCAGGCATTTTAATCCACATCGGTGGACCGGCCCTGACGATCCAAGGGTCACTCGAGCTCTGATCCTGAGGGGCGGGCTAGAGCGTCTCGAATCGGTTGAGGACTATCTTTTGCCTCGGTTCATAGATGGAAACCCAATTTCCAAATACGTGACTTTGCGATTTTGATTGTATAACCTATATATGGCGACATGATATATGGTACCCATGCCGCCTATGATTGATACTTATGATTCGAAAGTTGTTTTATACACTATGCACTTATAAAAGTATCAAATGATTTGTTTTAAAACGTATCAAGCATTCTTTGGCTGTTATAAGGGAAAACCCTATCCCCCGGCTTGCGTTGCATTGTGTGATAGGACCTGGGTCTTATAACAGCTTCATTTTTCTTTATTTAGCATTGCGTTGTTTGTTTTATGCACTGGTATTCTTGGGAAGAAACCCGTTCCGTGTTATACGGCGTGGTCCCTTGATTTACCTAACTTTAAAATAAAGATTATTAACTGTTTTAGTTCTCACACCAGTCACATGACTGACCTGGAGTTTATTGTTTTAACCTAAACTCTGGGTGCCCTTATTTTGACACGGGCAGCTAGTAGTTTCGGTTTTGCAGATTTATATTTACAGGATCCTGGTTTACAGCTGGAACGATATCCGGAAAGCTTTGTATCCGTATATCTCCTCTAGTTGTGTATTGTATTATTTTCCGCTGCGAAGTATTTAAATGTAATTTAAATCTCTGGTATTTCTGCGTAATATTTATTTGTTTATACTCTGTATATTCTTGTAATCTGATGCATTGTTGTGATATACAGTGAAATGTTCTTTTGTATGCGTTCTATTTTGTCATGTTCTCAAACGATAGGGCGTTTCGAACGGTCTGGGTCGGTTTAGCGACTGGTTCGGACCGAGCGAAATTCCATCTCGTCACAGGTGGTATCAGAGCTTTGGTTTACAAAGCTTAGAGAACAAGACACATTAGAACCGTACGAAAGAATTCATCAGATATTGGATTAGTAATTTCCAACGAGAATGACTCGTTAGAGATGGGATCAGTAGTATCCTAGAACGAGTGTGAAGGGTATATTTTTAAAATGAAAACAATTTTTTTTTGAAAATTTAAATCAATTATTCGTATTTGATTATTTATTTGTATTGATTTGGACAGTCCAGTATATAAAGATTTTGCATATACGCCTTGCAAACGTGTATTTGAAGTTTTAATATACTGGATAGATATAGAATTACACTCTAATCGCCCGGAGATGATTTTGATGATGGAGCTCCATCATTAGAATTTATGTTCGAGTGACGAAAGTGGGCTTTCTATATATTTCCTATTGACTGGTGTGAGAACCAAAATTAGATAGGACCTATTGTTGTGATTTGGCATAAAAAAAACGTGATTTTTGTATATGTATCAAAATTATGAATTTGAAACGTTAATCCACTAATTGATTGATGTTTGCGTTGTTTGTTTATTTGTTTGCTAATTTTTAACCATTATGCCTAATTGCATCAAATATTGAATTATATTTAAATTTGGTCGCATTTCCGTGTATATACATATACTTACATTGAACAGGTCATAGCAAGGAGGCTAGAGCAGAGAATAAAATTTGTTTGCCCGACAAATAGGTACATGTTTACTATAATTTACTGTTTTGTTTGGGTGATGATGATTTTATGAGCCGATTGGCTAGCCGCTTGGCTTTTTCTTTTTCTTTTTCTTTTTGAGATCAGAAGGCCTATATGGCAATTTCGGGATTTTCCCGTGGCTCCCGGTGCAGGGGAGGTTATGGCGAAATTTTTCGAAAATTTAGGGTGTTAGCCAAATTTTTGAAAATTTGAAAATTCTCAGAAACTGAAAAGTTGGAGAATGGAAGCCAGATCGAACGTAGAGTTGATTGATCAAACCACTTTCGACTTTGTTCCTTTTCGGGGACGAAAAATTTTAAGTGGGGGAGATTGTAACAACCCGAAAATCTGGGCCAGTTTAAAATTTTTATTTTGGCTATTTTAGCGAATTTTGATTATTTAAAATGAATTGTTTTAAATAATATTGACGAGAAATTTATTTTGAATATAATTCGAACGAATATATTTATATAGATCGTCGTTAGAATATAAATATTTATTTATATTTATAAAAGGAATTGAAAATGGCGCGGTAGTTCGATAATTCGATTTCAAACTTCAATTGAACGTACCGGGTGCAAAACAATCCGGATTTTAGTGAAACCAAAAACATTAGGATCTAATTGATGATATCTTTCCAACGAATCCGAAAAATCGAAATTTCATAGCGGGGATAAAAAGATATGTCCAGTTGAAAATTCTGAATAGTCGCTATGGAATTCAGGCCCTTAAAAATGGAAATTTTGCAAACGACCTCGGATTTGGACGAAACCACTTTTGTTGGATCCGTGTTGTAAAGTTATTGCTAGAATCCAAATTTCATAATTTTTCGAATCAATATGCGAGCGTGGCGAAGGAAAACGCGTTTGACCAGTTTCAGTTGATTTTAATCGACTGGAAATTGGCCATTTTTCAAACAATCTCAGTATTCGACGAAACTAGTTTTGTTAGGACCGTATTGTCAATACGAAGCTAGAAAATATTTTTCTGGAATTTTTCTGCTTAGTATGTGGCCCTGGTAAATTGAAATGCGCGTTCAAATTCAATATATAGATTTATATTTTGATTTTGACGAAAACTGATCGAAACGATCAAATCAGCTTGCGATACATATCCTATTGTGTTCGGAATAGGGGTAATTAGTTGGGGACGACAGTCAGTGGGTTCGATTTTGAGTTCGAAATAAAAAGTTGCTTTATAAAAAAAAATGGATTAAATATATATATATATATTAACCTACCACTACCCTTCCCTCTCTCTCTTTCACTTTTCAGAAGAAAAAAAAAGAAACCCCCCCCCCGTTGACCGCGACGCCTCCCTCCGCCCAGCCCTCCCCGCCGCTTGGCCAACGCCGATCGACGGCGCACCTCACCCAACCACCCTCCCTCCTCCTCTGCCCCTCTACTCCCTCTCACCTCTCCTAATTCGAACCCGACCACCCCCCTTGCCCTAAATCCGCAGAACCCACGACCTAGCCCGGAGCCGCCGCCGCACCTAGCGCGCCACCACGCCCCCTTCGTCGCTGGCCAACCTCCGGCCTCGCGTGAGCATGAGGACCATCGGCCCTCTCTCGAAACCGAGCCCCTCCAACGCCTGAAGCAGCCGCACCCCCCCAATTCCGTGCCTCCTTCACCTCGACCCCCCTCCGCCTGACCTCCGCCCTCCCTTCCACCTCCTTGACCTCCGACGAAGAAGCACAGCCCCCCCTCCTGCGAACTTGACTGTAAGTTTTTACGTTTATTTTATTTAGTTGCTTATTTAAAATAATTAGTTTAAATTAATGAAAATCAGTTTTTAAAATATAAGGCCATTGAAAATTTTCAGTTTTAGAAAAATAAAACCATTGTGGGAAAGTTTGAATTTTTATAAATGAGAAGTTGGATTTTTAACAAATGAAAAGTTATGATTCTTAGAACTGTAAAGGTATGAAATAATTTTTAGAAGTGTAAAAATATAATTTTTATATAACGAAGAAAAAATATATGATTTTTACTTATATAGAATATTGGAAATATGGTTTTTTATATTTTTAGAAGTATAAAAATATAATTTTTATTTAGGTAGAGTTATGAAAATATAATCTTTTCATGAAGATAAAAGTTAGATTTTTATTGTACATAAAAATACGATTTTTATATATTGAATAACGAAGTAAAAATTTGATTTTTACATATGTAGTTACAGCAACGAAGATGACAAAAATGAGATAACGAAGAAGATTTCTATCAAAGAAGAGTCAAGATGATTGGATAGCTAAAGGTGAGAACTTCTCACCTTTCAATTTCTTTTTCTAGTTATATATATATACTAGGATGCAGACGGTGTTTAGTAGCACCCGACACCCGTCATCCACAGACCATGGATGGCTTGTTTGTTGAATTGTTTGGTTGTGTAGTTGGTTAGGTTATTTGGTTTGAATTGAATTGTTTGGTGAAATGGAATTGATTTGATTGATGTGTGAATGGCGTGGGCCTTCACTAGACCGGGGATAAGGCTAGGCCTTGTCCCGTTTCTAGTATCGTGCCGTTATGCCGCCGAAATTTTCTAAAAATAAGTTAGAAAAATAAAGATAACATTTTATTTAATAAATGAACCGAATAGAATATTCATAGATTGAATAAAATAGTTTGATCGTTAAAAATATAATTTTTAACGTGAATGTGAATAAATAAATATTCATTTACAAACCGGACGGTTTGTTTATGTACACCTATTTGAAGGACATTGATTGGGACGATAAATTTTACACATCGCCCAACTGCACAAATAAAATCTGTGTTTGATTGCTTGAAACCCCACACGGGTATTGGGATGATATTTGACGTACACTAATCCCGATTGTTTAGTTGTATGTCGATCGGTAGATTGACAAACTGTTATAAGCGTTGAGTATTTATATTTGATGCTTATACAGTGTAGAATGCACTTTGGATGATGGTTGATTATTCATCGTTGTTATTGTATACATGTGTTGTAGAAAATCCATATAATTAACTTTATATGGTAATTGATTGGGCCTCATTCCAGTTTTAAAATAGAAATATTTGAAAAAGAAATATTTGAAATAGAATATTTGAAAATAGGAATATATGAAGCCGTATTGATTAGATTGACGCCATTTTGACGTGAACGATGTTTATATCGATTTTATTCATTTTATAATGAATATCAAAAGTGATTTCAAAATCTGATATTTTGAAAAGAATTGAATATAAATGAATTCGAATTGAAATTGAATATAAATGAATTCGAATTGAAATTGAATATAAATGAATTCGAATAGAATTGAAATAGAATTGAAATAGAATTGAAATCGTTTTGAAATGAATTTAAACCGAATTTATATTGGAATATTCAATTTTGATTTGAAATTGAATATGAAGTTGAAACCGTTTTGAAAATGAATTGAAAACGATTTATAAAGCACGTTTTGAATTGAAATCGATGAAATATATATTATATATAAAATAATGGCCTGAATAGAACGCGCCGCGCCGCGGCAGTTCACGAATTTCGACCATTGACTTCGAACGGATATTGCGGGAAATCCGACCGTCGGATTCTCCTAAAACCGGAACCGTTGGGTTCGTATCAAAAAGAGCTTTCTAACGAATATTAGAAATTAGAAATCTAACGGTTGGATTTGGAATTATGTCCAAATCAAATTTGGAAAAGGTCGCTGTAAGTGCAGTTCGATGGCCATTGATGGAAATCGACTGTACGGGCCTTAATAAAATTATTAAAAATAGAAATAATTTGTGTAAAATCATAATAAATGATTTAGAAAGAATTGGAAGGAAAAGCTCCATATTTGAAAAGATAAAAATAGTTTTTAATCGAAATGAACTAGAATTATAATTCTATTTATTTTTAAATAAACAAATGGAATTAGAAAAGGGTTTTAAAAATAACCAGAATTTCCAATGATTGCATTGGAGTGGATTTGAATCGAAATTGTCTTCGGAATATTTCGATATTGGAATTCGTGATTATACAGATGTTGTTTTGGAAATTTGAAAGATATAAATTTATATCGTTATTTCCAACACGACATTTGTTAATCGTAGAATTTTTTTATTGAATATAAGCCGGGATATTTTCCATTCAGAGCCTTGTATTTAATATCAAATGTGATTTGGGTTTGTCGTGAATGGTGTCTTCACTAACACTGTTCTTGAACCCAGTTGAGAAAAGATTAAATCTTTTTATTTAGATTTAATGAAGTGTACCAATTAAATAATATTTAATTGGAATTGAATTGATATTGACTTTTGGGTTTATCGTGGACAGTGTTTTAAATAACACTCGTTCTTCAACCCGATAATTAATGGAATGTGACTTTGGGTTTATCGTGAACCGTGTTTTAAATGACACGGATTCTTTAACCCAGTTAACGATTAAAACTAAGTGGAGTTTTAATGAATCTTTAATTAGATTGAAAAGATCGAGAATGGAGTATCACCAGTTTTACTCCAGGCGATAGCTAAATCTTTAATTAGATTTGAACGTGAAATGGTAATTGAATTTACTGATAACACCGTGGTGTTAGATATGAAGTAGGACCAGTTTTACTTCATGGGATTAATAGGTTGGGGTTGGGAAATTAAAACAAATGATTACTTCGGTAAGGTTCGCTAATCCCGACTAGTTTGAATTGATATTCAAAAGTAGATTAAAGAATGAATTTTAAGGATTTATCTTGGATAAAATTAATGGGAACGTTTCCCTATGAATGTGAAATTTAGAAACTAACTGTCGGTTAGCCAAGCAGAATGGTTTTCTGGATATTGATCTGATGTTGGTTTTGGCCTTCGGGGTTAATATTTGGGGAATTATTCTCTTGATTAATTTACGGTTAGTGACTGATAAATTGGAATGAGGCGTATGTTGTGTTTGTGTAACACTTATTTAAAATATACGCGAGTTATTCGGAAAGACCGGGTTTATCCCATTCTAAATAACTGATACGACGATAAGTCGAAGATGAAGACGATGGTCGAAGACCGGAGGTCTTCACGTCGTTTGGGTGATTACTGATGATCTTGATTGGGCTGTACACCCAAGAAGATGGAAACAGTTGGTGATCGTCCAAACGTACTTGGAGATCGATGGATACGCGGGGTACTAGGTGCCTCCGGTTTCGTTCAGACCCAGAACGGACTTGTAAATGGACTGTGTGTATGACATTGGATTTTAGTCCGTGTGATTGATCTCTATTAAATATATATCTGTTTGGCGGCGGAGAATTTATTCTTTTGCTTAATGCCCTTCTCTGAGACGTACGAGCTCAGGGGTTATATACTGATGGATATCAAACGCATGGAGTGAATTTCCTGTGTGGCATGCCTAAGTGGCAATTGATCGAGGCTTCTGTTGAAAAGCAAAGTCTTGTGGTGATGATCAAAGCACAGCCTGTGTGGCCCAGCTTTGTGTAACGTGAATTCGTGAGCCTCACACCCCGGTTGTGAACCAGAAACGGGAGAGGACATCAGGGAGGGCATGCGTTTCTTTCTAGCTAGGGTGGTGTCAGTGACCTACCAGCCCTGACATTTATATACTTTTCACCTGTGTGGTTGTTGCTGTTGCGAGGCGCCTCGGTTTGATCGGACGATCCGGGTCCGATTGAGTCATTCGTTGGCTCATTTACGCCCCAAAGGGCGGGGAAACGCATGTTCAGGCATTTTAATCCACATCGGTGGACCGGCCCTGACGATCCAAGGGTCACTCGAGCTCTGATCCTGAGGGGCGGGCTAGAGCGTCTCGAATCGGTTGAGGACTATCTTTTGCCTCGGTTCATAGATGGAAACCCAATTTCCAAATACGTGACTTTGCGATTTTGATTGTATAACCTATATATGGCGACATGATATATGGTACCCATGCCGCCTATGATTGATACTTATGATTCGAAAGTTGTTTTATACACTATGCACTTATAAAAGTATCAAATGATTTGTTTTAAAACGTATCAAGCATTCTTTGGCTGTTATAAGGGAAAACCCTATCCCCCGGCTTGCGTTGCATTGTGTGATAGGACCTGGGTCTTATAACAGCTTCATTTTTCTTTATTTAGCATTGCGTTGTTTGTTTTATGCACTGGTATTATTGGGAGGAAACCCGTTCCGTGTTATACGGCGTGGTCCCTTGATTTACCTAACTTTAAAATAAAGATTATTAACTGTTTTAGTTCTCACACCAGTCACATGACTGACCTGGAGTTTATTGTTTTAACCTAAACTCTGGGTGCCCTTATTTTGACACGGGCAGCTAGTAGTTTCGGTTTTGCAGATTTATATTCACATGATCCTGGTTTACAGCTGGAACGATATCCGGAAAGCTTTGTATCCGTATATCTCCTCTAGTTGTGTATTGTATTATTTTCCGCTGCGAAGTATTTAAATGTAATTTAAATATCTGGTATTTCTGCGTAATATTTATTTGTTTATACTCTGTATATTCTTGTAATCTGATGCATTGTTGTGATATACAGTGAAATGTTCTTTTGTATGCGTTCTATTTTGTCATGTTCTCAAACGATAGGGCGTTTCGAACGGTCTGAGTCGGTTTAGCGACTGGTTCGGACCGAGCGAAATTCCATCTCGTCACAGAATGCGAACTCCAATCCCTTAGAAATCCGTATATGTGTAACGACCCAAATTTTTAGTCAATTTGAAAATACGAATTTAAGTAAGATTTGTGGACTTTTACAAGTTATTTAAAAGTAAATATATTAAAATTTGATATTTTAATATTATTTTGATAGCCTAATAATAGACATTTTGCAAACAATCTCAGATTTTAGCGAAAACAATTTTATCGGATTCAGAACATTAAAATATGGTAAGATTTCAAATTTCATAATTTTTAAAGTTAGTATATGAGCGTACGAAATATAAACGTGTATCGGGAAAGTTAGTCAAAAATAAATAATAACATTATAAGATATTAAGACCAATGTTAAGACGAACTCCAAACTCGACGAGACTTATTTCATTGGATCCGTAATTATGAAATATAGTTTTATTCCAAATTTCGTATCAATCGGACTTACCATTTGGTCGTACGAGTAGAAAACGCGTATGATCAGTTAATTAAGTAAACTGAAAAGTAGGACACTTCTTTTAGGTTCAATCCACTTTTGAGGGTGTCACCTTCTTCCTTCCTCCCTTTCTTTACCTTACACCACATTTCTTCTTATTTAAGAAAGGAAACCAAACCATGTGCTTTGCTTTTGAATTGTCATGCTCTCATGCACTCACTTCTTTATAAAACCAACCTCACTCCTTCTTCTACTCCACTTCATTTCTCTTTCCTCCTTCTCTTCTTTTCTTCCTCCTTCCTCAATTAATGGCCTCCCTCCCTAGAAACTCACAGCTCAACCTCATTTCCCCTCCTCCTCCACTCAAACCACATCAAAACACTTACAAATCTCCTCCTTTCCTTCTTATTACCCATATCTACAAGCTCTCTCCTTTTTCCTCCATGGTCGTTCCCTATACACCCATAGCCATGCCCTAGCTTGGTCAAAAAATCAACCTTTTTACTCCAAAAACCACTTACATATCTTCTAGTAGCTAGATCTGAGGCCGGAGCACCATAAAAACATAACCTTTGCTAGTTTGGAGGGTAAAAATCTAAACTTTGTTTATGTACAAACTTTTAAAACTAGAGTTCTAATTTTTAAAGCACTAACATGTATAAAAAACTTTGCAGGAGTAAGAGGAAGTAGTATAAGTAGAAAAGATACTACCTTTGGAGTTTTAGTGGAGGAATCCCTTAGTGAGAACTTTTAAACGATAATAAGGGGTAGTCAAATTTTAATTGCTATTGTGATCTTGCTTGAGTTATATTTTGATTTATGATTGATTATATGAGTTGATAATATCGTTTAATGATGTTTAGCATGCAAAAGATTCAATTTTTAGTGCATTATATGTAGTTACTTGGGTATAGAGCACTTAAACTGATAATGGTGACATTAGAATTGAATTGAACCTTAAGTGATCATTTAATGGGAATTAATTAAGTGATTAATTATTGGATATCGACATGAAATCTATTGGATGATAATGATATGATTTTAATGATATTTATGTTGATTGATGACTATATATTGCGATTAATCTGTTGATCGACAAAACCATAATAAGTGTTAATGATTTAAGACTTATATGGTATATACCATGATATGCGGACTGAATGTTATATGGGTTGTTGATATGTGGTATACAATTGGTAAATTTTTTAAAATTATATTCGATTCCGTTTTATTTAAAAATCAAAGTTTGGTCAGAATAGAACTAGTCGCGCAGCGGTAGTTCGCGAATTTTGACCATTGACTTCAAACTGAAGTACCGGGAGATCCGACCATCGGATCTTTCAGAGTCAAAAAACGTTGGGTCCAAAATGAAAAGAGATTTCAAATGATATATAGAGTTTTAAAATCCAATTGTTAGATTTTGATATAAGTCAAAATCAATTTTCTAAAAAAAACGGATTTTGCAGTTTAAGACCCGAAATTGGATTTGTACAGAATGAGCTATTTTTAAATTATTAAAATTAGAGATAAATTAGGATAAATCATAATAAATGGTTTGAAAGTAATTTGAATTGATAATGTAAAGTTGTGGGTCATGTGAAAGTAGTTTTCACTAAATTAGCTGATATAAGCCTATTCGTAGCACTTTTTGTGACGTTGTTGATTTAGTAATTGAATTTGATTCATTTAATTATGTACGAGAATCTAAATGAATGGTTTTCAAAGATGTTTTCATAAACGAATATGAAATGCATGTTTGATTTTGAGGAACTAGAAAAAAAAATTTGAAGTGATAAATGGTTTATAAAGGATGTTTTATAAACAAAGAGAATATTGACGGTTTAAACCCTAATGTTTAAATGATTTGGAAAGGAAAAGGACTATGATTTGAAAGTACTTGTGATTGTTATTGAAAAATGATTTATCACTTCGGAATATAAATGATTTGATATGTAATCTATGATTCTGGTAACCCGTGACTAAAAACCTAGGCAAACGGGTATGCGTATCTCTTTTGCAGGAGGGACATACCGTATGGGACTCCTCTTGCGAGAGGGACATTCACTAGAATTATTGACGAGATGAGAAAGCTGGGACCTAGTTGCCTTGTTATCGAGATAAACCTCCCAATCTGGTTTCATACGTTTTGATATGTTGTATTATAGATATTTGAGATTTCCAAAGTGATTGTTTTGAAATCCCAAAGTAAAGTATGATTGTTATGAAAGAAATATATAATATTTCAATGATTTGAAATGAAATGAGGACTTTAAGTCCGAAGAGATTATTTTCGAAAGGATGGTTTTTGAAATTAAATTAAATTTTATGAATCGAAAAGTGAAGATAAAACTATTTTGGTTTTAAGTTTTGGTGAATTGTATTCATGTGGAGAAAACCCGTTCCGTGTTATACGGCATGGTCCCGTGATATGTCTTCTTTTGAATAAGTTAAGAATAAATGATTTGAGTTCTCATACTAGTCTCACGACTGACACTCAGTTTGTTTTTCCCTTGCAAACTCAGGTGCCTTTATTTTCACATGGGCACCCGGGTAGTTTTGTTTACAGGTATTTTTCTTGAGAAGGATTCTGGATTGAAGCTAGATCTATGTCCAGAGCATTTGATAGTCTTCTGCTGAATGTAATTATGTTTGCGCTGTGTATTGTATTTGTTATTTTCTGATATTTGCGATGTACTTTGATATATTATGTACTCTGATATAACATTGTAATGGTGTCAACGAGAAGTTCTTTTGTTTCTGTGCCAATTTATTGTATGCTCGAAGTTAATGTTCCGAGGATTTCTGCCGTTTTGGGTCGGACTTGTGTGGTTTACAGTCGATTTGAAAGGTACGAATTTTTGGGCCATTACAGTTGGTATTGGAGCTTTGGTTTATTCAAAGCTTTGGGATATGACTCATTATAACATAATAAAAAGACTCATCAGAGTTACGATTAGTTATATCGTAGAAGTTAAACTCATTAGAGATAGGGTTGGTAGTGCCTTAGAATGAGTTTGAGAGTATTATATATGAGAGATGTATTATTGATTTTCATGTATAAATGATTTTTCCCTAAAATATTTATTCTCTCAACTTGACCTAAACTTAATACAACAACGGTGGATGTAATATATTGTCTCGGTCGATTTCATGATTCAGTATACCCTGGGAAAAGGGAATGTTGTGGTGGGTGTGTTAAGTAGGAAACATGCGACTTTGAATGCGGTCTCAGAATGGAAACAATTAGAGTTTCCCTCTAATTTTAATTTGCAATCCTTGCTGTAACACCCCACATCCGTTAAGGTCACTCACAAAGGGAATCCCTTAACTTCGGTGGAGAGTTATAGGTAAAAGATACAGATAAATAACAAGACAGACGAAATTAAAACAACGGAAAATAGGACTTTACATTATTGATAAAATAGTTTGTACAACAATTGTTTTCCAATACCAGAATATCTGTCTTACAAAATAAAGAAGCATAAAATAACATTTATATTCCCCAATGTAGCGTGAGCCAGCCATAGCAATGGAAAAGAGAATCCCAGCAAAACTCCGACTAATCTTCAACTTGGAAAGAAAACTGGACTAAGTAGTAATATTCCCTCCCCATGAACTTGGGGGGCAAACGGAAGACAAGAAAGCGAAAGAAAACAGAGTCAGACATAAAGTCTGGTAAGTTCAGTAACTTTCAGCATGTGAACAGGTAAAAGCGACATGACATGAATTTAACTGAATACAAGACAACACCATGATGACGGGAATCATAAGGTTAGCACAAGATATGATAAGGTAAGATAAACTGGATGCACTTCTATATTTTCTCTGCTTCGCTACTACCTTGTTATTCTAATTTCTATATCTCTGCACCACCTAGTAATCTGTATAAACTGATAAGAACAGATACATGGTCCCAATTCCCGCAATTGTGGTTGTCTCAGGTGTACATCTATTATTTAACACCTAGATCTAATCTAGGGTTTTCTATCGAGCGCATTCTAGATTCAACCCGGGTTTACGCTACCCAGGGCTACTGGGGTTTATGCTACCTATTGAACGTTTCTCGGATTTTAGGGTTTACGCGACCTAGGTACAACTAGGGATTATGCTACCTATCGAACGACGCCCCTAATCTAGGACACACTACCCAAAGTGGTATATGTTCCTAGACTTTCCCCACGTATGTGTCGTGGATCGTTATCGCTGTCTA
Organism: Allium sativum; assembly: GCA_030737875.1. Taxonomy (NCBI): domain Eukaryota; kingdom Viridiplantae; phylum Streptophyta; class Magnoliopsida; order Asparagales; family Amaryllidaceae; genus Allium; species Allium sativum. The sequence continues at coordinate 12,429,421 of JASFAX010000037.1, read as the reverse complement.
GATGCACAAGTCCTCTATATGTGCGACCCGAGTCTCGTGGCAGGGAAAATCAAGAAACACGGAACTCGGTCGGGAGCTTTCTGATATTTGCCGATGCAGATGCTAAGGTCTGTTTTTCCAGTGGCTATGGTCCCACTTGACCCCTCCCTCAACTAATGAAAGGCACACCTTGAAAAATGAGAACTATACGCATGCCCTCTATGCCCCCACTAACCTATGGCCATCCGCACCCATAACTATATAGCAAGTATATGGTCTTTTGGAGTTCTCCGCCTTTCCGCTGTACGTATCTCGACTGACTCAAGATGGTAGGTAGACGACGAGTTGCTATCACAGGGCTATTGGTCTCGCCGAATCACGCTGGTCCATCCTAGTCTTTAGGTTGCCTTATATTGCAACCAAGGCATACCCTTGGTTCTTCTAACGCAGACCTTAACCTCTGTGAGCCCAGGCGGATCATCTGCAGCCTCACAGAGGGATACCAAGAGTACCCTCACGTCCCCTCGAAGCCGCGTGCTTTATAGCCCAGTTTGTTGGAGCCTTCTTTAAGATCAGATGGACGTTCGCTCCTTCTCGTGTTCTACTAAGGTTTACTACTTAGTTCCCTTAACCAAGGTTTACTACTTAGTTCCTGAATCGTTGTTTTCTTAACTAAGGTTTACAACTTAGTACTCTTAGCTAAGGTTTACTACTTAGTTGTTTTTCTCGTCAAGTTGGATTGGTTAAGTGTCATTAGTCAATTCAAGTTAACTTAACCCATTCATTTGTCATGTTAAACTGGTTAAGTGTTATCAGTAGTTCATGTTGACTTAACCCTACCACAAATCAAGTTATATTGGTTAAGTATTTCTTATTACTTAACCCCACCCCTTCATCTTGTATTGGTTAAGTGTTCCCTTTAACTTAACCCTGCCCATCTGTTTAGCTAACATGTTATAACGGTTAAGTGTTCTCTTAGTTAACTTAACCCTAACATCTGTTTAATTCACATGCCCTAATGGTTAAGTATTGTCCCTTCATGTTTTAACTTAACCTTGTTCATTTGGCACACTATGATGACTAAGTGTTCTAAGTTTACTTAACTCCACCTTCTAGTCTAGTTAACATGTTAAACTGGCTAAGTGTATTTTACTTAACCCCACCTTCTAGTCTAGTTAACATGTTAAATTGGTTAAGTGTTCCTATGGACTTAACCCTCCCATTCTAACTTAACTGTTTCTTAGCTTTAAATTGTTCATTTAAAGCACCAACCACTCACATTAGACAGATATTGTTGCGGTCACTGGATGTGCCGGTCGGTTCCGGGCAGATTTACACCGCAACTCAGTCTAACCTCGGGTCCTTTTTGGGCTCAATGCTCTAACCACCCACATTAGATAGATATTGTTACGGTTGCTGGATTTGTCGGGCGGTTCCGGGCAGTCTTATACCGTAACTCAATCTAACCTCGGGTTAGGTATATTCGTCTTTCCTAGATTTACATATTTATCCTTTTTGTCTATATGTAAATTGCTAACGACTCTTTTAAACAAATTTGGCCTATATCATATTCATTTGTCATGCCTACTAACATACCTATATTCTAGGCCCAAATCTTGATTTACCTATCATTTAACCCAACTTGCAGTTTATGCCAAATTAGATCAGTTCATGTCAAAACTAGATTTAATATTCTAGTTTACAGTTTATATCCAAACTTGGCTTACATGCCAATTACATACTTTGCGGCCAATTAACAATTTACCATTTTACGCCCAAGTCTAATATGCATGTAAATTATTTACTATTATAGCCAAATCAGATTATGCCAACATATTTGTTATGCCAAATTATCTTAATTCAGCTACGCCCAAATTCCCCCGTCGTAGTCATAGTCTTAGGCAAAAAGTCCCATAATCATAGTCATTGACAATTAGCCACAATAAGTTCTAGGCCATAATCGAGAATCAGATCCAAAGGCATATACAAGCACCAATTCAAACGAAAGGGTTAGGCGTATTCTCATATCCATTTAATTACATGTCACAAATAGAACTAGGCGTTCAAATCTAAAAAGTAACCAACTTACATTGATCGATTTTAGAAAAAGATAATAACGCTGAGGTGATTTGCTATGATTCACGCAACGTTGCTTGAAGCCGTTGAATTAGCCTTTGCTTCCCTTCTTGAAGCTTTAACTTTATTTGGATCTCCAATTTGCGAATCTCGCGTTGCTTGAAGAAGAAGGTAGAAGGACTCTCTTAATTTGATTAATCTTGTTTTAATTGAATCATCTAGTCTTTGGAGAAGAAGAAGTCATCTTGTTCATTAAGAATTTGTGCAGCATAAGGATAGAGAAGAATGGATTGAGGAGTAGTGGGGATTAGGGGAGGTTTATATAGGTTTAGGATTACGAATCTAGTCAGAAAACACGTCTAAATACATCGCAATGCATCAAGTTCAAAAACTGGAATTCGGCACCAGGTCGACCCCCAGGTCGACACTATGGTCGACCTGGTCCCTGGGAGGTCGACACTATGGTCGACCCCCAGGTCGACCGGGTCCTGGGAAGGAAATTTCCCGCCCAGCCTGTTCTGGATTTTGAATTCGAATTTGAATTCGAATTTCGAGCTGTTTTTCTGTTATGAAAATCCTTGAAACTTCGGAGGGTCATATCCCCCTCATACGGACTCCGTTTCTCGAAAACTCGGACTCGTTTCCAAGCAGAATTTCGAGGCGAACGCAATGGCACAACCCGTTTCCCTTGATTCTTATTTTAAAATTTATTCATACTTTAATTTGCGAAACTTAATGTTACAGAATTACGGGGTGTTACATTCTTTCCCTCTTAAAAGGATTTCGTCCCCGAAATCTTCAAGTTAGGAAGAATGTATCCTACCATCCAATCACCCATCTACTCAACCATTCAATCACAGGCATTCATTGTCCTTAAAAAGATTTCTAATGCGTTCATGTTCATATGCATAGTGTGTGTATATGTCTTTATCTAATGCAAAATCAGGCGGTCTACTGATTCAGTTGACCTCCTTAATGCGAATTATGTCAGTGCCATGCGTCCAATCATGTATGCAAGCATCCCTAGTTATGTAAATACTACATGTTTGCATAGCCATTCATCCATATGCAACATCCATATGATAACATATCAAGTTAAATCCCTTAAGCAAATACATATATGCGAATGCAATATGAAAGTGACTGAGTCGTTCTAGCACCTATGGTGTGTATATGCATCCACGAGCAACCATTTGCAACCATCAATCATAACATGTTTCAAATACATGTTTACATCCATTGGCTTCTACCTAAGGATCGTTGATACGCCCTAGAGGATATACCTTAAAAGCTAGAAAGTATGCATAGAATTCCTAGAAAAGAGATCAAGGATGTACCCTTAAGAAAAACGGTATGATGCGAGTATCTAGTCTTTAGTCTTCTAAGTCGCATCTTCTTGAGCTTCAATATTCTGTACCTTATCTAATTAATCTTCACGATTGCGAAGCTTCTTGACCTCCATTTCCAAAACTGTCGTTGATCGGATAGCTGGCTTTTCATTGTCAACTGGATACATGCGGAAGTCTATCCCGCGTTTTAGGGGTAAACTCCTAACCTAATCAAAAACATCTGCGTACTCATGGACTACCATAACGGATTGCAAATCGTCAATAAATGCATTAAGCGATTCTAGCTAGCTAAGCCTAACTGAATTTTTTTACACGGAATCTGGAGGGTATTTCTGAGGCAAATCAAAAGTCTAACTACCCTCCCTTCACAATTACTAGCTAACCAACCCATGCCTAGAATCAACCCATAGCCCATGAAACCCAAAAACATAAGCATTACGTTTAAACCCAATACTTAATTATAGCTATTCTCAAATCCTTACAAACCAAAGATAAACGGGTCGAACCACCAATTGGATTTGAGACTAAAATGGGATCTTCTACTATACAAGTACTAAGATGCAGAGACTCAACTATGGAAGTAGATATGAACAAATGCGAAGCGCTAAGATCAAAAGAGTACTAACTGGTTGATCAAAACGAAAAGCTAAACTTTTCCAACAGAGACTTTTACTATCTCTCTCTCAGGTATTCTGGTGGTGGAAGCATGGACCCTCCCTTCTGAAAATCCTATCCCTCGTCCTTGCCCTTGTCCTTAATTATATGCCCCATTATACCATGGAAAAGATACTTCCTATCGTCTTAGGTTTTATAATTCCTTCTTTCTTCGTGAGTCGAGTTTATATCCATGAATTTCTCATCCTTGCGTTGAGCTTCCTAGTCAAACTCCCTCATCCTCATCTTTACTATCCCTGTGTAATCATATTGACAAGTTTCTCAAAAGCTACCTCCATCTGTAACAACCCGAATTTTAATAACATGTTAAAACCATAAATCAAGGCAGAATTAAATTTTAAAATAAGAATCAAGGGAAACGGGTTATGCCATTGCGTTCGTCTCGGAATTCTTCTTGAAATAGAGTCCGAGTTTGCGTAAAACGGATACCATACTAAGAAGATATGGACGAACGAAGTTACGCAGAAAAACCAGAAACGGGCCAGAATGCACTGGCACACTTGGGAAGTGCGCCAGAAAAAAATTGCACTGGCGCAATTGGGAAGTGCGCCCATGCAATTTTGCATTGGAGCACTTGGCAGGTGCGCCCAGGCCGAGCAGCAGGCCTGCACAGCTTTCTGGTTTGGCCCTGGCCTGGTCGGGTTTTGGTCGAATTTTTGAGCTCTGCTGTGTCACTAGGGCTAACTTGTCACTTTCTGATTGGCTTCTCTTGAGATGGATGGCCTTGATTAACTCTAGCTTCATCGACGGCTCTAATTAGTTTGAAACCCTATATAAACATCCCCCTAGCCTCATTCTCTTTACACCATTCTTCTCTAACCTTATGCTGCTCAAACTCTTGATGAACATGGCTTCTTCTTCTTTCTCTAAATTAAATTAAATTAAATTAAAACGCGAAGATTATTTCTCGAAGACTATGGCTAGGAATTGGGGATTTGCTTCTACAATCAAAGCAAGATTCAGCGATCCAACAATTCAACGACCAATTTCTAGACTTGACTTCTGCATCTAAATTTCTTAGACCACGATCTGTAAGTTCCAGTTACTTTTAAATAAAAACTATAAATCTAATATAGGCATGTTAAATTGGAATTGATTTATGTATGATTCATATCTATTCTTGTTTTCTTCTTGGATCTTGACTATTGGGAATATTGCCTACGACGTTGAAGCTATTGTTAATGGCATAAGACCATGACTATGCCTATGACTGTGAACATAAGACTATGCTTATGACTGTGAACATAAGACTATGCCTATGCCTATGACTATGACGGTGAAAATAAGACTATGCCTATGCCTATGACTGTGAACATAAGACTATGCCTATGCCTATGACTGTGAACATAAGACTATTGCCTATGACTATGACAAGGACAATTATGACTAATCACCTATGATTCATGACCATGAGGTTATTGCTTAGAATTATGACTATGAAATTGGATCTATGCTTGATTTCTATTCAGACCTATTTTCTTTATTTTTCTTGATTTTGGGGATTTTTCTATTTAAATTAGATCTATCCGTGTTCTTGAATCTAGATTATTATTCAAACCTTTTCATGTTCATAATGCTACGCCTACGATGTTTTAATCAATTTATTCAGTTAGGTCATGCCTTGGAAATAAATTGATAATAGAGCAATGTTTATTATGTTGATCTATGCCTGTGGTTCTATTCTATTATCATGTTGAATTGGGAATTAATGAATAACTCTATTCATATGTATATGAACTTGGAATATAACCTGTTATGACAAGTTGTGTAGTTTATCATGTTATGCATGTTTTAGGTTGTAAAATCATATCACATATGTGACCAAATGTTAGATCTACATGTTTATGTGTATATGTTAAACCTATGTCATATTTCAAGTTCACACTTATTCATATGCTCGTGATTAATTTGCAAGTTCACATATATGTAAGTTGATTTAGTTTATGTTGCAAGTTCACTTGTATGTATGTTGATTTAGTCTACATGGCAAGATTCACACCTATGATATTCATGTTGACTATTTTTCAAGTTCACACCTATGATGTTCATATTGACTATGCCGAAAATGCCAAGTTTACACCTATGTCATGTTTATGTTAATGAGTTGCTTTATGCCAATTTTGCGTACGTTAAATTAGGCTAAGTTTTTAGCCTAATATTATATGTCAAAAATCATGCGGATGAGAAATTAGGCTAAGATTGTTAGCCTAGTATTTATATGGGTAACGTTGGGAAAAATTGGTAATTATAGGAAACATGGTATGAAACTTACCTTGAAAACTTGACACGAACTTGACATGAAACTTGAACATGGACATGACACTAGAATGAACTTGAAAATGGCCAACTCGAGGTTGGGTTGAGTTTGCACTGTAATTCTGCCCGGAACCGCCCAACAAATCCAGTTACTGCAAACAATAGGATCCAATGTGGGTAGTTGGTCATATCGCACTTGAAAACCCGAGGTCAGACTGAGTTGTGGTGTAATTCTGCCCGGAACCGCCCGGCATATCCAGTGACCACAACAACAGGTCTGATGTGAGAGGTTGGGGTGCATTAATGAATTAATGCCACATGATAGGGTTAAGTCACGAACATGTAAGACAACACTTAACCAACTTGATACATGATTCGTAGGTGGGTTAAGTCACGAACTTGAATGACAACACTTAACCAACTTGACATGCTAGACTGATAGGGGTTAAGTCACGAATTTAGATGACAACACCTAACCTATTGGAAGGAAACCCTAGTTACGCGGTCCGTTTCAGCAGTAACCCACTAGATGTATCATGGTACCCTGGGACTAGGTAGGGTGGGGTACGATTACTGGGCTGATTGTAAGCGACCAGAACGACGGCTGTGTTGGTGCGCCAGTGTAGGTTCAGGCGGGCTATGGTCGTGCATGTGGTCCGGAGTTGAAAAAGCAAACATTGGGCATCAGTAGGTTTATCTGTGCATTCTTGATTCGTGTCGGTGGTTGGCACCATAGGGCTTGATACACCCTTTGGTGGACCTAGCACAGGTGACTACATTCGTGACAGGGCCGTATGACACAGACACATGACGGGCTAGAACTTGTAGGGAGCCGATCGACTAGTGGATCGTTTCGTTGGACCTAGAAATGGGTCATTTCATGATATTGGGCCAAGGTATCATTTCATGATTAATATAACACATGGGTTGGGATTCTAGTACAGTTGAAGCAGCAAACCTCGAATATGTGATGCTATACTTGATTTACACTTGAATTATCATGTTATCTTAGTCTATCTTGCCAACCTTGACAACATCCTTATGTTTACTTTCAGTTTATACATGTCATGTTACCTTTATCTGTTTTTATGCTGAAAGTCACTTGGACTTACCAGTCTTTATGACTAGCCCGTTTTCATTTGCCTCTTTTTCTTTCGTTTCCCCCCAGGTTCTCAGGGAGGAAACTCTAGCACTTAGCTTGGATTTTGCTTGCTTTCGGCTCAGCTCATTTACGGTTTGATCTTGAGCTATGCTATGGCTGCATTCGTGCTACCTTTGGGGAATTAAGCTACTTTTGATGTTTTAAGTTTATGCTTCTTTATTTATGCAAGACAGAATTTGTTGTAATGGAAAATAATGATCTTGGCTATTTGATGTAAAAGGTTTTGACTCTTCTTGAAAGTAATGAAAATTTTCTTTTGATTCTTCCTCTGTTTTGTCTATGTTCTGTCTTGTAATATTTCTGTGTTTGTTTACCTCGATAACGCTCCTCCAAAACTAGTGCATTCACTTTGTGAGTGACCCTAGCGGAGGTGGGGTGTTACATTTGGTATCAGAGCAGAAGGTTACCAGACTGGGATTTTTTTTTTAAAAAAAACCTTTTGAAATTATTTTCAAAACCGTTTACAAAGAAGCAATTTTCAAGAAAAATCTTGTTTTATTTAAAGGCTATTCCCCAAAAGCCATTAACACTATCCTTTGTTTCCTCGTTTGAATCTCTTCTTTTTCATTTCAGCATGTCTGGGAATCTTAACTTTCCAGAGGGCGTGCCAATACCTGGCTGGTTCAGGAGGTACTTAGAGCCTAGGGCCAACGATGCAGGCCCAGCAGATATTCCTCCTCCAGCTGCAGCGATTCCTCCTCCTCCCCCTCCTCGTGCAATTGCTTTCTCGAAGATCTGTAAAGATTTTAGGGCCATGGGTGGAAGGATTTCAAGGGAACTGAATCATTCGTAGAAGCGAGGAACTGGCTCAAAGAAATTGAGGATTTTTTTGTTATCATCGAGGTGGACGATAGGCAGAAGGTACAGTTGGCGGTATGGTTGCTCAAAGACGAAGCTTCCTATTGGTGGGAAGTCACAAACGCTGAAAGACCTGTTGACACATGGATGGATTTCCGGACAAGATTTGAGATGAAATTCCTCTCGCAAGCTGAACGAAGTCTACAGTTGGAAAAATTCTTATCTCTTAAGCAAGGAAGTATGACGGTCAAAGAGCACGTCAATCAATTCAATCAGCTGGCTCGGTTTGGACTGGACTTAGTAAATACCCATCATAAGAAGGCTCTTCGTTTTGTCAAAGGTTTGAATGAGCCACTTCACAGCTTGGCCATGACTCACGTACCTATGGGGGCTACTTACGAAAAGCTAGTAGACATGGCGCTCTTAAATGAAGAAGACAAGAATGGCAAAAAGGAGGTCAAGGCGAATGAATCTCAAAACAAGAAGGTAGACTCCGAGAAAGGAGGCAAGAACAACAACAACAAGATTGATAACAAGACACACTAGAAAAGAAAATGCCACTTCTGTGGTATTGAGGGCCATATAGCCCAGGATTGTAGATAGAAGAAGATGAAGATGGGAGCATGTTTCCAGTGTGGTGAAACTGGACATATCAGCAAGAACTGCCCTAAGAAGCAAGGGCAAGGCCCGCAAGCAGGACCTTCTGGGGGTACATCTTTGATTTCTTCTCCTAGATGCTTTGTTTTATCTTGCTTATCTTCTCAATCCTATCTTGAGAAACCTTAGGTAGAACCCTTTTTGATGTAAACATGTAATTGAAACATGTTATGGTTGATGTTTGCAAATGGTTGCAAGTGGTTGAAAGTGGTTGCTCGTGGTTGCATAACACACGTTAGGCACTAGATCGGCTCAGACTCATTTTCATATTGCATATGCATGAGTGTTTATACTTGTTTATGGATGAAATAGAATGTGTTATCATGTGGATGTTGCATATGGATGGATGTTTGTGCACACATATAGTGCTTATGTGACTAGGACTATCTGCATACATGTTGGATTCATGGCACTAAACATATTTTGCATTAAGAAGATCAATCAGGCCTGATCATTTGAATTAGATAAGGAACATATACACACTTTCTGTATATGTTCATATAGCATTAGAAATCTTTTAAGGACAATGGTTGCTTGTGGATGATGGATGAGTAGATGGTTGATTGGATGATAGGATGCATTCTTCCTAACTTGAAGATTTCGGGGACGAAATCCTTTAAGGAGGGGAGAATGTAACAAACCGAATTTTAATAACATGTTAAAACCATATATCAAGGCAGAATTAAATTTTAAATTAAGAATCAAGGGAAATGGGTTACGCCATTGCGTTCGTCTCGGAATTCTGCTTGAAATAGAGTCCGAGTTGGCGTAAAATGGATACCGTACGAAGAAGATATGGACGAACGAAGTTAGGCAGAAAAACCAGAAACGGGCCAGAATGCACTGGCGCACTTGGAAAGTGCGCCAAAACAAAATTGCACTGGCGCACTTGGGAAGTGCGCCCATACAATTTTGCATTGGTGCACTTGGCAGGTGCGCCCAGGCCGAGCAGCAGGCCTGCACAGCTTTCTGGTTTGGCCCTGCCTGGCCTGGTCGGGTTCTGGTCGAATTTCTGAGCTCTGCTATGTCACTAGGGCTAACTTGTCACTTTCTGATTGGCTTCTCTTGAGATGGATGGCCTTGATTAACTCTAGCTTCATCGACGGCTCTAATTAGTTTGAAACCCTATATAAACAGCCCCCTAGCCTCATTCTCTTTACACCATTCTTCTCTAACCTTATGCCGCTCAAACTCTTGATGACCATGGCTTCTTCTTCTTTCTCTAAATTAAATTAAATTAAATTAAAACGCGAAGATTATTTCTCGAAGACTACGGCTAGGAATTGGGGATTTGCTTCTACAATCAAAGCAAGATTCAGCGATTCAACAATTCAACGACCAATTTCTAGACTTGACTTCTGCATCTAAATTTCTTAGACCACGATCTGTAAGTTCCAGTTACTTTTAGATAAAAACTATAAATCTAATATGGGCATGTTAAATTGGAATTGATTTATGTATGATTCATATCTATTCTTGTTTTCTTCTTGGATCTTGACTATTGGGAATATTGCCTACGACGTTGAAGCTATTGTTAATGGCATAAGACCATGACTATGCCTATGACTGTGAACATAAGACTATGCCTATGACTGTGAACATAAGACTATGCCTATGACTATGACGATGAACATAAGACTATGCCTATGCCTATGACTGTGAACATAAGACTATGCCTATGCCTATGACTGTGAACATAAAACTATTGCCTATGACTATGACAAGGACAATTATGACTAATCGCCTATGATTCATGACCATGAGGTTATTGCCTAGAATTATGACTATGAAATTGGATCTAAGCTTGATTTCTATTCAGACCTATTTTCTTTATTTGTCCTGATTTTGGGGATTTTTCTTTTTAAGTTAGATCTATCCGTGTTCTTGAATCTAGATTATTATTCAAACCTTTTCATGTTCATAATGTTATGCCTGCGATGTTTTAATCAATTTATTCAGTTAGGTCATGCCTTGGAAATAAATGGATAATAGAGCAATGTTTATTATGTTGATCTATGCCTGTGGTTCTGTTCTATTATCATGTTGAATTGGGAATTAATGAATAAGTCTATTCATATGTATATGAACTTGGAATATAACCTGTTATGACAAGTTGTGTAGTTTATCATGTTATGCAAGTTTTAGGTTGTAAAATCATATCACATATGTGACCAAATGTTAGATCTACATGTTTATGTGTATATGTTAAACCTATGTCATATTTCAAGTTCACACTTATTCATATGCTCGTGATTGATTTCCAAGTTCACATATATGTAAGTTGATTTAGTTTATGTTGCAAGTTCACATATATGTATGTTGATTTAGTCTACGTTGCAAGATTCACACCTATGATATTCATGTTGACTATTTTGCAAGTTCACGCCTTTGATGTTCATATTGACTATGCCGAAAATGCCAAGTTTACACCTATGTCATGTTTATGTTAATGAGTTGCTTTATGCCAATTTTGCGTACGTTAAATTAGGCTAAGTTTTTAGCCTAATATTATATGTCAAAAATCATGCGGACGAGAAATTAGGCTAAGATTGTTAGCCTAGTATTTATACGGGGTAACGTTGGGAAAAATTGGTAATTATAGGAAACATGGTATGAAACTTACCTTGAAAACTTGACACGAACTTGACATGAAACTTGAACATGGACATGACACTAGAATGAACTTGAAAATGGCCAACTCGAGGTTGGGTTGAGTTTGCACTGTAATTCTGCCCGGAACCGCCCAACAAATCCAGTTACTGCAAACAATAGGATCCAATGTGGGTAGTTGGTCATATCGCACTTGAAAACCCGAGGTCAGACTGAGTTGTGGTGTAATTCTGCCCGGAACCGCCCGGCATATCCAGTGACCACAACAACAGGTCTGATGTGAGAGGTTGGGGTGCATTAATGAATTAATGCCACATGATAGGGTTAAGTCATGAACATGTAAGACAACACTTAACCAACTTGATACATGATTCGTAGGTGGGTTAAGTCACGAACTTGAATGACAACACTTAACCAACTTGACATGCTAGACTGATAGGGGTTAAGTCACGAATTTAGATGACAACACCTAACCTATTGGAAGGAAACCCTAGTTACGCGGTCCGTTTCAGCAGTAACCCACTAGATGTATCATGGTACCCTGGGACTAGGTAGGGTGGGGTACGATTACTGGGCTGATTGTAAGCGACCAGAACGACGGCTGTGTTGGTGCGCCAGTGTAGGTTCAGGCGGGCTATGGTCGTGCATGTGGTCCGGAGTTGAAAAAGCAGACATTGGGCATCAGTAGGTTTATCTGTGCATTCTTGATTCGTGTCGGTGGTTGGCACCATAGGGCTTGATACACCCTTTGGTGGACCTAGCACAGGTGACTACATTCGTGACAGGGCCGTATGACACAGACACATGACGGGCTAGAACTTGTAGGGAGCCGATCGACTAGTGGATCGTTTCGTTGGACCTAGAAATGGGTCATTTCATGATATTGGGCCAAGGTATCATTTCATGATTAATATAACACATGGGTTGGGATTCTAGTACAGTTGAAGCAGCAAACCTCGAATATGTGATGCTATACTTGATTTACACTTGAATTATCATGTTATCTTAGTCTATCTTGCCAACCTTGACAACATCCTTATGTTTACTTTCAGTTTATACATGTCATGTTACCTTTATCTGTTTTTATGCTGAAAGTCACTTGGACTTACCAGTCTTTATGACTAGCCCGTTTTCATTTGCCTCTTTTTCTTTCGTTCCCCCCCAGGTTCTCAGGGAGGAAACTCTAGCACTTAGCTTGGATTTTGCTTGCTTTCGGCTCAGCTCATTTACGGTTTGATCTTGAGCTATGCTATGGCTGCATTCGTGCTACCTTTGGGGAATTAAGCTACTTTTGATGTTTTAAGTTTATGCTTCTTTATTTATGCAAGACAGAATTTGTTGTAATGGAAAATAATGATCTTGGCTATTTGATGTAAAAGGTTTTGACTCTTCTTGAAAGTAATGAAAATTTTCTTTTGATTCTTCCTCTGTTTTGTCTATGTTCTGTCTTGTAATATTTCTGTGTTTGTTTACCTCGATAACGCTCCTCCAAAACTAGTGCATTCACTTTGTGAGTGACCCTAGCGGAGGTGGGGTGTTACATTTGGTATCAGAGCAGAAGGTTACCAGACTGGGATTTTTTTTTAAAAAAAAACCTTTTGAAATTATTTTCAAAACCGTTTACAAAGAAGCAATTTTCAAGAAAAATCTTGTTTTATTTAAAGGCTATTCCCCAAAAGCCATTAACACTATCCTTTGTTTCCTCGTTTGAATCTCTTCTTTTTCATTTCAACATGTCTGGGAATCTTAACTTTCCAGAGGGCGTGCCAATACCTGGCTGGTTCAGGAGGTACTTAGAGGCTAGGGCCAACGATGCAGGCCCAGCAGATATTCCTCCTCCAGCTGCAGCGATTCCTCCTCCTCCCCCTCCTCGTGCAATTGCTTTCTCGAAGATCTGTAAAGATTTTAGGGCCATGGGTGGAAGGATTTCAAGGGAACTGAATCATTCGTAGAAGCGAGGAACTGGCTCAAAGAAATTGAGGATTTTTTTGTTATCATCGAGGTGGACGATAGGCAGAAGGTACAGTTGGCGGTATGGTTGCTCAAAGACGAAGCTTCCTATTGGTGGGAAGTCACAAACGCTGAAAGACCTGTTGACACATGGATGGATTTCCGGACAAGATTTGAGATGAAATTCCTCTCGCAAGCTGAACGAAGTCTACAGTTGGAAAAATTCTTATCTCTTAAGCAAGGAAGTATGACGGTCAAAGAGCACGTCAATCAATTCAATCAGCTGGCTCGGTTTGGACTGGACTTAGTAAATACCCATCATAAGAAGGCTCTTCGTTTTGTCAAAGGTTTGAATGAGCCACTTCACAGCTTGGCCATGACTCACGTACCTATGGGGGCTACTTACGAAAAGCTAGTAGACATGGCGCTCTTAAATGAAGAAGACAAGAATGGCAAAAAGGAGGTCAAGGCGAATGAATCTCAAAACAAGAAGGTAGACTCCGAGAAAGGAGGCAAGAACAACAACAACAAGATTGATAACAAGACACGCTAGAAAAGAAAATGCCACTTCTGTGGTATTGAGGGCCATATAGCCCAGGATTGTAGATAGAAGAAGATGAAGATGGGAGCATGTTTCCAGTGTGGTGAAACTGGACATATCAGCAAGAACTGCCCTAAGAAGCAAGGGCAAGGCCCGCAAGCAGGAACTTCTGGGGGTACATCTTTGATTTCTTCTCCTAGATGCTTTGTTTTATCTTGCTTATCTTCTCAATCCTATCTTGAGAAACCTTAGGTAGAACCCTTTTTGATGTAAACATGTAATTGAAACATGTTATGGTTGATGTTTGCAAATGGTTGCAAGTGGTTGAAAGTGGTTGCTCGTGGTTGCATAACACACGTTAGGCACTAGATCGGCTCAGACACATTTTCATATTGCATATGCATGAGTGTTTATACTTGTTTATGGATGAAATAGAATGTGTTATCATGTGGATGTTGCATATGGATGGATGTTTGTGCACACATATAGTGCTTATGTGACTAGGACTATCTGCATACATGTTGGATTCATGGCACTAAACATATTTTGCATTAAGAAGATCAATCAGGCCTGATCATTTGAATTAGATAAGGAACATATACACACTTTCTGTATATGTTCATATAGCATTAGAAATCTTTTAAGGACAATGGTTGCTTGTGGATGATGGATGAGTAGATGGTTGATTGGATGATAGGATGCATTCTTCCTAACTTGAAGATTTCGGGGACGAAATCCTTTAAGGAGGGGAGAATGTAACAAACCGAATTTTAATAACATGTTAAAACCATAAATCAAGGCAGAATTAAATTTTAAAATAAGAATCAAGGGAAACGGGTTACGCCATTGCGTTCGTCTCGGAATTCTGCTTGAAATAGAGTCCGAGTTGGCGTAAAATGGATACCGTACGAAGAAGATATGGACGAACGAAGTTAGGCAGAAAAACCAGAAACGGGCCAGAATGCACTGGCGCACTTGGAAAGTGCGCCAGAACAAAAATGCACTGGCGCACTTGGGAAGTGCGCCCATGCAATTTTGCATTGGCGCACTTGGCAGGTGCGCCCAGGCCGAGCAGCAGGCCTGCACAGCTTTCTGGTTTGGCCCTGCCTGGCCTGGTCGGGTTCTGGTCGAATTTCTGAGCTCTGCTATGTCACTAGGGCTAACTTGTCACTTTCTGATTGGCTTCTCTTGAGATGGATGGCCTTGATTAACTCTAGCTTCATCGACGGCTCTAATTAGTTTGAAACCCTATATAAACAGCCCCCTAGCCTCATTCTCTTTACACCATTCTTCTCTAACCTTATGCCGCTCATACTCTTGATGACCATGGCTTCTTCTTCTTTCTCTAAATTAAATTAAATTAAATTAAAACGCGAAGATTATTTCTCGAAGACTACGGCTAGGAATTGGGGATTTGCTTCTACAATCAAAGCAAGATTCAGCGATTCAACAATTCAACGACCAATTTCTAGACTTGACTTCTGCATCTAAATTTCTTAGACCACGATCTGTAAGTTCCAGTTACTTTTAGATAAAAACTATAAATCTAATATGGGCATGTTAAATTGGAATTTATTTATGTATGATTCATATCTATTCTTGTTTTCTTCTTGGATCTTGACAATTGGGAATATTGCCTACGACGTTGAAGCTATTGTTAATGGCATAAGACCATGACTATGCCTATGACTGTGAACATAAGACTATGCCTATGACTGTGAACATAAGACTATGCCTATGACTATGACGATGAACATAAGACTATGCCTATGCCTATGACTGTGAACATAAGACTATGCCTATGCCTATGACTGTGAACATAAAACTATTGCCTATGACTATGACATGGACAATTATGACTAATCGCCTATGATTCATGACCATGAGGTTATTGCCTAGAATTATGACTATGAAATTGGATCTAAGCTTGATTTCTATTCAGACCTATTTTCTTTATTTGTCCTGATTTTGGGGATTTTTCTTTTTAAGTTAGATCTATCCGTGTTCTTGAATCTAGATTATTATTCAAACCTTTTCATGTTCATAATGTTATGCCTGCGATGTTTTAATCAATTTATTCAGTTAGGTCATGCCTTGGAAATAAATTGATAATAGAGCAATGTTTATTATGTTGATCTATGCCTGTGGTTCTATTCTATTATCATGTTGAATTGGGAATTAATGAATAAGTCTATTATATGTATATGAACTTGGAATATAACCTGTTATGACAAGTTGTGTAGTTTATCATGTTATGCAAGTTTTAGATTGTAAAATCATATCACATATGCGACCAAATGTTAGATCTACATGTTTATGTGTATATGTTAAACCTATGTCATATTTCAAGTTCACACTTATTCATATGCTCGTGATTGATTTCCAAGTTCACATATATGTAAGTTGATTTAGTTTATGTTGCAAGTTCACATATATGTATGTTGATTTAGTCTACGTTGCAAGATTCAAACCTATGATATTCATGTTGACTATTTTGCAAGTTCACACCTATGATGTTCATATTGACTATGCCGAAAATGCCAAGTTTACACCTATGTCATGTTTATGTTAATGAGTTGCTTTATGCCAATTTTGCGTACGTTAAATTAGGCTAAGTTTTTAGCCTAATATTATATGTAAAAAATCATGCGGACGAGAAATTTGGCTAAGATTGTTAGCCTAGTATTTATATGGGGTAACGTTGGGAAAAATTGGTAATTATAGGAAACTTGGTATGAAACTTACCTTGAAAACTTGACACGAACTTGACATGAAACTTGAACATGGACATGACACTAGAATGAACTTGAAAATGGCCAACTCGAGGTTGGGTTGAGTTTGCAGTGTAATTCTGCCCGGAACCGCCCGGCAAATCCAGTTACTGCAAACAATAGGATCCAATGTGGGTAGTTGGTCATATCGCACTTGAAAACCCGAGGTCAGACTGAGTTGTGGTGTAATTCTGCCCGGAACCGCCCGGCATATCCAGTGACCACAACAACAGGTCTGATGTGAGAGGTTGGGGTGCATTAATGAATTAATGCCACATGATAGGGTTAAGTCATGAACATGTAAGACAACACTTAACCAACTTGATACATGATTCGTAGATGGCTTAAGTCACGAACTTGAATGACAACACTTAACCATCTTGACATGCTAGACTGATAGGGGTTAAGTCCTGAATTTAGATGACAACACTTAACCTATTGGACGAAAACCCTAGTTACGCGGTCCGTTTCAGTAGTAACCCACTATATGTATCATGGTACCCTGGGACTAGGCAGGGTGGGGCACGATTACTGGGCTGATTGTAAGCGACCAGAACGACGGCTGTGTTGGTGCGCCAGTGTAGGTTCAGGCGGGCTATGGTCGTGCACGTGGTCTGAAGTTGAAAAAGAAGGCATTGGGCATCAGTAGGTTTATCTATGCATTCTTGATTCGTGTCGGTGGTTGGCACCATAGGGCTTGATACACCCTGTGGTGGACCTAGCACAGGTGACTACATTCGTGATAGGGTCGTATGACATAGGCACATGATGGGCTAGAACTTGTAGGGAGCCGATCGACTAGTGGATCGTTTCGTTGGACCTAGAAATGGGTCATTTCATGATATTGGGCCAATGGATCATTTCATGATTAATATAACACATGGGTTGGGATTCTAGTACAGTTGATGCAGCAAACCTCGAATATGTGATGCTATACTTGATTTACACTTGAATTATCATGCTATCTTAGTCTATCTTGCCAACCTTGACAGCATCCTTATGTTTACTTTCAGTTTATACATGTCATGTTACCTTTATCTGTTTTTATGATGAAAGTCACTTGGACTTACCAGTCTTTATGACTGATCCATTTTCTTTCGCCTCTTTTTCTTTTGTCCCCCCCGGTTCTCAGGGAGGAAACTCTAGCACTTAGCTTGGATATCGCTTGCTTTCGGTTCAGCTCATGTACGGTTTGATCTTGAGCTATGCTATGGCTGCATTCCTCCTACCTTTGGGGAATTATGCTACTTTTGATGTTTTAAGTTTATGCTTCTTTATTTATGCAAGACAGAATTTGTTGTAATGGAAAATAACGATCTTGGCAATTTGATGTAAAAGGTTTTGACTCTTCTTGAAAGTAATGAAAATTTTCTTTTGATTCTTCCGTTGTTTTATCTATGTTCTGTCTTGTAATATTTCTGTGTTTGTTTACCTCGATAACGCTCCTCCAAAATTAGTGCATTCCCTTTGTGAGTGACCCTAGCGGGGGTGGGGTGTTACACCATCGCACGGAAGACACTCCAAAGCTTGAAAGAAAACTAGCTGCAGGTGAAACTACTATGGCTATAGATGGGAGTCGGGCACTACTTTGCCCTTCGATATGTATCGTAGTCTTATCAAGCTTACGGAACCGTGCTGCGATGAGGTTACCCCCCAGAAAGCCAGGAGCCCTGAAGACTCAAGAAAGAAGGGGACAAGAATTCAAATAGAGGACCATAAGATAGTGCGTATGGCTTTTGGGGAATATGCCTTTAAAACAAAACTTTTCTTTTGAAAAATGCTTCTTTAAAAACCGTTTTGAAAATAATTTTTTTTTTCAAATCTTTTATCTGATCTGGTAACCTTCAGCGCTGATACCACGTGTAACACCCTACATCCGTTAAGGTCACTCACAAAGGGAATGCCTTAACTTCGGTGGAGAGTTATAGGTAAAAGATACAGATAAATTACAAGACAGACAAAATTAAAACAACGGAAAATAGGACTTTACTTTATTGATAAGATAGTTTGTACAACAATTGTTTTCCAATACCAGAATATCTGTCTTACAAAATAAAGAAGCATAAAATAACATTTATATTCCCCAATGTAGCATGAGCCAACCATAGCAATGGAAAAGAGAATCCCAGCAAAACTTTGACTAATCTTCAGCTTGGAAAGAAAACTGGACTAAGTAGTAATATTCCCTCCTTGCGAACCGGGGGGGGGGGGGGGGGGGAGGGGGACGGAAGACAAGAAAGCGAAAGAAAACAGAGTCAGACATAAACTCTAGTAAGTTCAGTAACTTTCTGCATGTGAACAGGTAAAAGCGACATGACATGAATTTAACTGAATACAAGACAACACCATGATGACGGGAATCATAAGGTTAGCACAAGATATGATAAGGTAAGATAAACTGGATGCACTTCTATACTTTCTCTGCTTCGCTACTACCTTGTTATTCTAATTTCTATATCTCTGCACCACCTAACTAGTAATCTGTATAAACTGATAAGAACAGATACGTGGTCCCAATTCCCGCAATTGTGGTTGTTTCAGGTATGCATCTATTATTTATTACCTAGATCTAATCTAGGGTTTTCTATCGAGCGCATTCTAGACCCAACCAGGGTTTACGCTACCCAGGGCTACTGGGGTTTATGCTACCTATTGAACGTTTCTCGGATTTTACGGTTTACACGACCTAGGTCCAACTAGGGATTATGCTACCTATCGAACAACGCCCCTAATCTAGGACACACTACCCAGAGTGGTATATGTTCCTAGACTTTCCCCACATATGTGTCGTGGATCGTTATCGCTGTCTAGATGCACATGTCCTCTATATGTGCGACCCGAGTCTCGTGGCAGGGCAAATCAAGAAACACGGAACTCGGTCGGGAGCTTTCAGATATCTGCCGATGCAGATGCTAAGGTCTGTTTTTACAGTGGCTATGGTCCCACTTGACCCGTCCCACAACTAAAGAAAGGCACACCTTGAAAAATGAGAACTATACGCAGGCCCTCTATGCCCCCACTAACCTATGGCCATCTGCACCCATAATTAGATAGCAAGTATATGGTCTTTTGGAGTTCTCCGCCTTCCCGCTGTACGTATCTCGACTGACTCAAGATGGTAGGTAGACGACGAGTTGCTATCACAGGGGTACTGGTCTCGCCGAATCACGTTGGTCCATCCTAGTCTTTAGGTTGCCTTATATTGCAACCAAGGCATACCCTTGGTTCTTCTAACGCAGACCTTAACCTCTGTGAGACCAGGCGGATCATCTGCAGGCTCACAGAGGGATACCAAGAGTACCCTCACGTCCCCTCGAAGCCGCGTGCTTCGTAACGCAGTTTGTTGGAGCCTTCTTTAAGATTAGATGGACGTTCGCTCCTTCTCGTGTTCTACTAAGGTTTACTACTTAGTTCCCTTAACTAAGGTTTACTACTTAGTTCCTGAATCGTCGTTTTCTTAACTAAGGTTTACAACTTAGTCCTCTTAGCTAAGGTTTACTACTTAGTTCTTTTTCTCGTCAAGTTGGATTGGTTAAGTGTCATTAGTCAATTCAAGTTAACTTAACCCATTCATTTGTCATGTTAAACTGGTTAAGTGTTATCAGTAGTTCATGTTGACTTAACCCTACCACAAATCAAGTTATATTGGTTAAGTATTTCTTATTACTTAACCCCACCCCTTCATCTTGTATTGGTTAAGTGTTCCCTTTAACTTAACCCTGCCCATCTGTTTAGCTAACATGTTATAACGGTTAAGTGTTCTCTTAGTTAACTTAACCCTAACATCTGTTTAATTCACATGCCCTAATGGTTAAGTATTGTCCCTTCATGTTTTAACTTAACCTTGTTCATTTGGCACACTATGATGGCTAAGTGTTCTAATTTACTTAACTCCACCTTCTAGTCTAGTTAAAATGTTAAATTGGCTAAGTGTATTTTACTTAACCCCGCCTTCTAGTCTAGTTAACATGTTAAATTGGTTAAGTGTTCCTATGGACTTAACCCTCCCATTCTAACTTAACTGTTTTTTAGCTTTAAATTATTCATTTAAAGCACCAACCACTCACATTAGACCGATATTGTTGTGGTCACTGGATGTGCCGGTCGGTTCCAGGCAGTTTTACACCGCAAATCAGTCTAACCTCGGGTCCTTTTTGGGCTCAATGCTCTAACCACCCACATTAGATAGGTATTGTTACGGTTGCTGGATTTGCTGGGCGGTTCCGGGCAGTCTTATACCGTAACTCAATCTAACCTCGGGTTAGGCATATTCGTCTTTCCTAGATTTACATATTTATCCTTTTTGTCTATATGTAAATTGCTAATGATTCTTTTAAACAAATTTGGCCTATATCATATTCATTTGTCATGCCCACTAACATACCTATATTCTAGGCCCAAATCTTGATTTACCTATCATTTAACCCAACTTGCAGTTTATGCCAAATTAGATCAGTTCATGTCAAAACTAGATTTAATATTCTAGTTTACTGTTTATATCCAAACTTGGCTTACATGCCAATTACATACTTTGCGGCCAATTAACAATTTACCATTTTACCCCCAAGTCTAATATGCATGTAAATTATTTACTATTATAGCCAAATCAGATTATGCCAACATATTTGTTATGCCAAATTATCTTAATTAAGCTACGCCCAAATTCCCCCGCCGTAGTCGTACGTATAACATGATTTCACAAGTTTCTAGGTACTCATGACATGAAACTAACAAAAGGAATAGGGGATAAGCACGAGAATTTACATAAGAGGATAGGCATGAAAACGCGAACCAAAATACAAAAATACAAAGATAATGGATCCAATGGGTTTGGTGTACATAATAGCGAATAGGAATAAACTAAGCAAATTACACCCTAAATATGAGATCTAACATAATCAAGGGAGACATAGGTGATTTGATCCAACATAATGTCAGTTCGGTATACAATCATGATTTGTAACTATAATGTTATGGGCGTAAGCCACTAACCATAATAGTCATATGCAATTAACCACAATAGTCCTAGGCAATTAACCACAAAATAGTCCTAGGCAATTAACCACAAAATAGTCCTAGTCATTGTCTCATAGTTATGAATCATGGTCATAGGAAATAGTCTTATGTTCATAGTCATAGGCATAGTCTTATGTTCATAGTCATAGGCATAGTCTTATGTTCATAGTCATAGGCAACAGTCTTATGTTCATAGTCATAGGCATAGGCATAGTCTTATGTTCATAGTCATAGGCAATAGTTTCATAGGCCACGGTTTCATAGTCATAGTCTTAGGCAAAAAGTCCTATAATCATAGTCATTGACAATTAGCCACAATAAGTTCTAGGCCATAATCGAGAATCAGATCCAAAGGCATATAAAAGCACTGATTCAAATGAAAGGGTTAGGCATATTTTCATATCCATTTAATTACATGTCACAAATAGATCTAGGCGTTCAAATCTAAAAAGTAACTAACTTACATTGATCGGTTTTAGAAAAGGATAATAACGCTGAGGTGATTTGCTATGATTCGCGCGACGTTGCTCGAAGACGTTGAATTAGCCTTTGCTTCCCTTCTTGAAGCTTTAACTTAATTTGAATCTCCAATTTGCGAATCTCGCGTTGCTTGAAGAAGAAGGTATAAGGACTCTCTTAATTTGATTAATCTTGTTTTAATTGAATCATGTAGTCTTTGGAGAAGAAGAAGT
Organism: Allium sativum; assembly: GCA_030737875.1. Lineage (NCBI taxonomy): Eukaryota > Viridiplantae > Streptophyta > Magnoliopsida > Asparagales > Amaryllidaceae > Allium > Allium sativum. Next base: position 12,406,889 of record JASFAX010000037.1, on the reverse strand, counting down.
CATCTTGTTCATTAAGAATTTGTGCAGCATAAGGATAGAGAAGAATGGTGTGAGGAGTAGTGGGGATTAGGGGAGGTTTATATAGGTTTAGGATTACGTATCTAGTCAGAAAACACGTCTAAATACATCGCAATGCATCAAGTTCAAAAACTGGAATTCGGCACCAGGTCGACCCCCAGGTCGCACTATGGTTGACCTGGTCCCTGGGAGGTCGACACTATGGTCGACCCCCAGGTCGACCTGGTCCTAGGCGGGAAATTTCCTGCCCAGCCTGTTCTGGGTTTTGAATTCGAATTTGAATTCGAATTTCGAGCTGTTTTCTGTTATGAAAATCCTTGAAACTTCGGAGGGTCATATCTCCCTCATACGGACTCCGTTTCTCGAAAACTCGGACTCGTTTCCAAGTAGAATTTCGAGACGAACGCAATGGCACAACCCGTTTCCCTTGATTCTTATTTTAAAATTTATTTATACTTTAATTTGCGAAACTTAATGTTACAGAATTACGGGGTGTTACTCTTGCGAACCACTTCTTATGGTTTTCTTGGAGCTATGATAATTAGACCTACTCTAAAAGAGAGGATTTGAAGTACCCAAGATCTTGATGATGAATTAAGAAGCATAAAGGAGAAAGTGGGAAAAAAGGAGACCTTTCCCCATTCGGTTAGACACTTGATTGGCGATGATGGAAGTTTATTTTGGGATGGATGACTTCACGTCCCTAAAGATGAAGGGCTGAGGAAGGAAATTCTAGATGAGTGACATAGGTCAAAAATGACCATACACCCCGGTAGGTATAAAATGTACAAAGATATGAAAAGGAATCTGCATTGGGAAGGAATAAAGAAAGATGTAGCCGAGTTCGTGGCTAAATGTTTGACATGCCAAAAAGTGAAAGCAGAACAAGGGATGCCCGGAGGATTGTTACTACCTTTAGAAGTCCTCATATGGAAGTGGGAACATATTTCAATGGACTTTGTAGATGAACTTCCTAGAAGTCAAAGGGGTAATGAGGCTATTTGGGTTGTGGTAGATCGTTTAACTAAAAGCGCCCATTTTATACCAATCAAGAAGACAAGGACTGTAGCCTCATTAGCCCAACTGTATGTCAAAGAAATAGTCAAATTACATGGTATCCCATCAAGTATAGTAAGCGATAGTGACCCTTTGTTCACAAGCGAATTTTGGAGAAGCCTCCAAGCAGCATTGGGAATGACCCTCAACCTAAGCACAACCTATCATCTACAAACTGATGGCCGACAGAAAGAGTAAATAGGATCTTGGAAGACTTGCTCAGAGCTTGCATAATCAACTTTGGAGGAGTTTGGGAGCAGCACCTATCTCTCGTAGAGTTCACTTACAACAATAATTTTCAAATGACGATTGGTATGCCCCCTTTTGAAGCTCTTTACGGGAGGCCATGCGAATTTCCAACTTGTTGGTGGGAAACTACCGACATGGTTCTACTAGGACCAGACTTCGTCCGTGATTCCACAGAGAAGATTTCCTTGATTAGGCAGAGAATGAAGGCAAGACCATCAGAAATCGTAAGTCGATAAGCGAAGAAGGGAACTTGAGTTTAATGTTGGAGATTTAGTATTCATAAAAATATCCCCTCTCAAGAAGACTGCTCGATTAGAGATGACTGGGAAGTTAGCTCCCAGATTTATTGGACCTTTTCGCATCATCGAGAAGGTAGGATCTTTGGCTTACCGAGTGGATCTCCCAAAGCATCTATTAGGAATCAATAATTTTTTTCCACGTATCTCATCTAAGGAAATGCCTCCATGATTCTACCATCAGACTCGAGCTTGATGAAATTGGGGACATGGAAAAACTCGAGTTGGAGTCCAGGGTTCCCTGTGCCACTGCAAGGATTATAAAGCACGGAATCAAGAGACTCCGTAATAAACCGTTCGCCTCGTCCAAGTATAATAGGGGAATGATCCTTTGGAAAGCACATGGGAGACCGAGAACAAGATGAGACAGACTCACCCAGAGCTTTTCTCGGGTAATTTTCCTCAAAATAATGTTTATGGATGCATTGTGATTGCTAGATTGGATGTTAGTAAATGGATGCAACACCATTGCACAACGTACTCATATAGAAATATATGCGTAATTAGGTTGTTTGCATACATATTTCATCACTTATTACACTTACACGCTTGGATTGAGCTCACTTTAGTGGGTCCGCTGTTCATAACCACTGTGAGTCATAGATGCTTATGGATGATTTAATGTACAACATGGATGTTGCGAGCGAGTTTGTTTTTCTCCCCTTTAAACAGATTTGGGGACGAGATCTATTTTAAGGGAGGGAGAATGTAACACCCCGTAAAAGACATAAATATTAACAATAAATGAAAATAAACAATTTAATAACAAGGATAGAAAATGAGATTTTGGAGCTTTAAGAATTTGGCTACGAAAATCTTTTATTTGGATTCTTGGCGAAATTCTGAATCATTTTGATATATAATATGTTGAAAACGATGAATGTATGAAGAAGTTACAAACAAATGAAATTGGACAGTAAAACGCAAATATATATATATATGTTTATATAATCAGATGAGTAATATATATATATATATATCCAAAATATATTAAAATAAATATGGGTGAATATGAATCTCAAACTAAGGATAAGATAAAGGGGACAGAGAATATTATAAGTAAGGAAAGGTTTAAAGAAAATAAAGTAACATGTTATTTAATTAAACACCTCAGCGCCACATACGTTCATTGGGCATTTCAGCGACCAGGAGGTCGGACTCCCCCTAGAAGGGGTGTCAACCGCTGGTCGACTGCCTAGCAGCTGAAAGGCCGAATGAATCTATGTTTGATTAGGGTTTTCTAGGGGAATATATATAAATATATCACCAGGATTACATCTGAATAATCTAACAGCCTACGCTTAAATAAGCAACTATAAATAGACCCTCACAACAAAACCCTAGTCGTTCTCTTATCTCCACCTCCATATTATCCTTCTGCAATTGATGAATTGCAGAAAGGTTAGGAATTTCTCTTTTATTCCTCTAACTTACATTCTTATCTTTTCTCTAATCTAAATTCATATAGATTTTAGTATAAATTCTGTAATTTAGTTTTATATATGCATAAGATTCTAAAGGTGATTCTTACATATATATTAGAAGGATTGGAGCACGTTTATCACAAAGACTAAATCCAGATTTGAATCTACAATAAGAATTCTATTGTTCTTCCTTTTAGATCTGTGAGTGGAATGTTGTGTTTCTTAGGCATATTATATTTTGTCAATAGATTAACATGTTGATAGTTATGCACAAGAGGATTTGGCAAACGATAACATCAATACAAAAACCTCCAAATCCTCTATTTTATGTTTGCGTAAGAATTGTCATTTTATTTGGGTTTGTGGATTTGGAACTTACTATTGAATAGAGAATGAAAGGGGTGTTGTGTTTCTACTTTTTGTAATTCAACCTTATTCTAAAATATTTGATTGTAGCCTAAAAGGGTTTAGATTTGGGTTGATTCATGATTTGATTAGGTTTGGGTTCTATTTTGAATCCAAACGTATTCATACTTGAAAATATCAAATATAAAAAAATTATGTGCAATACACCAAAAAGAGGTGAATTAGATAAAGTGGAGCTTATAAATATACATGTATATATTATTTGTGTATGTTATACTCTATCCTTGATCCATTATTGAAATCATTCCAATAATCCTAGGATGCAAGTTGAAATTTGTATGTATATTATATTTTTCCATTCACTACTATATGTTATTATGCTACTATGTCATCGTGTCTAAATTTTAGCGATCAAGATACACAAATAAACTTGCATACCTTAATTTAGACAAGTTGACAGTTTTTATCTCGGAAGAACGTTCTCTTGTTCATACGAACATTAACGTTAATTATGCGGTATGATTATTATATTAATATAGCGTAATTAACATAATTAACGTAATATTAACATATTGAATGCGATTAGGATAGAATTCAAAATTGAAATATCCCCATATATAATGATTACTTGTGTGTGTGTATAGAATGGTTTTACATATATTAATAGTGACACCTAGGCACGAAGTTAGTTGTCATTTGTAGTAGAAGTCTGCCCGGAACCGACCAGTAGATCCAGCAAACACAAGTAGGCCCAACTAATGTGAGAGGTCTGGGTACCATGGGCTATTTAAACTTTGTACACTATGACACGAGGTTAAACCTACTTGTAGTAGAAGCCTGCCCGGAACTGCCCGACATATCCAGCATCTACAGGTATACGGTTTAATGTGAGAGTTCTAGTGTGTGTAACTATATATATATATATATATATAAGTCTATTGTGTGTGAAAACAGGAAGGTTTACTACACCTTGAGAAGGTCTTAAGTGGCTGACTCTCTTCTTATCTAATTTGGGTCTTAAGTGGTTAGGACTAGGATCCCTGCGAAGGTTTATTCCTTGGAGAGGAACCAAAGTCATGGGACTCACCCATATTAGATTCGAAGTAAGTCGTTGGGTCCTCCTTCTCTAAAAGTGGTTAGGCATAAGCGGTAACGGAGTAGGGTAGTTCATGGAGGATGTCCACTTCCTCTAGAAGCTTATAGGGGATCAACTAGAGACATGATTGGTATATAAAAGATATGCGGCCAATGCATGCTTACCACTGTCTAAGGGAAGTCTTAGGCGACATAGATGTCCTACCTTAATATCAATTATGTGGTAATGTTCGCAATAGTACTTCTAATATTACAATTGAGAGTATAAGACTTAAGAACATTGGCGTATTAGGACGAGGTCTTAAGGGGCTAGGGTCCGCCTCAGGATTATAAGAGATCATGAGAATCAACCTTTAATAGGGCTATAAGTGGCCGAGAATGCCCACCTCGTTGAATCTTTACCCTAAAAACACTAATGAGCGATTGACTTGGATATCTACCTCATTGGTTAGATACTTGGTGTTTGTGTGAATGTTGTGTGTGCTGCATAGACATACCTTGACATATGTAACCTACTAAAAACTAGGGTATGGACTTTAAGTAAACTCCATATTTTCGTGACATAGAACTTTATGTTCTGATCCCTCTTGTTAACATATCCAACAAGTCAGTAAATAGGGTAGAATCCATGGACGAAATAAGGAGGGTAGGTGAAGACGAAGACAAAGTCGTTATGCTATTATTAGTTGTTATTATTGTACTTCTTATGGAAACATTTAAGAATGAATTTATTGATGTACCCATGAAACAAATGTAATCTTGACTGTTGTATTGGAATTCTGTGATTTTTAATAAAGTGGTACATCTTATTTCAGTATTATATTTTCTCTTTCCGCTGTGTGACATTTCCATTCGAAGTGTATGTATATATTATCTTTGCAAATGTAATTCCTCATAGGAACCAATGACCAGTTTAGTATGGTTCTAAGTTTCGATGTGCCTTTTCTAGGTCGAAATTTAGTCTTATTCCGGGTGGGTTGTTACATGTGCCCTTATAGCCTGGAAATCAAGGATTGTAATTTGGATATTATTTGAAAACAAATCCACATCTATCAAATGTTGTGTCGGACTGGATGTAGGGTAACTTCAACCCAGTATAAAATCCTGGTGTGTTATTTCGTTTTACTGCTTATTATTATATGCATCTTTGTTTGATTCTGTGATTATTCATATCTGTGATCTGCATAACATTCTGATAAACTTAAAAAGATTTCAAGAAATCTATAAAATCCATAAAACACTATTCACCCTTTTTAGTATTTAGTTTGCGTTAAGATCCTTAATCCACATTCCTCAACATTCTTAAGTTGTTATTTCACGGACGAAATCCTTTTAAGGGGGAAGAATATAACAACCAGATTTTTAGTATAGGAATATTTAATTTATTTAAATATAAAACGATTAATCCTAAGATTTAAGGACTGAAATTAATTTAAATAAGAATTTGATTGTCTTATTAACTGAAACAGAAAGTCTTGAATATGAGATCTTGTTAAATTTATTTTGAAGCTATATAAAGTTCTATTTGAATATGAACAATAAAAAAATTTATTATCAATAAATTTGAGCATTTTGAAATCAAATTATTTTTACTTGATTTGACTTACACGTAAAAATATACATTTTGTAAATGATCTCGGAATTCGACCGAACCAGTTTTATGGATCTGATGATTAATTATTGTAAAGTTTAATGTTCCATATTAATCAAAGTCGTTGTGTGATCGTGCATGTATATACGTGTATCGATCAACAATTTGAAACTTTAACAATATATAATTTGATTGTAAGAATAATTGTTTAATATGTCTGAATTAACTTTCAAAACTAGTTCGATTGAGTCAGAAATATGGGTGCTTAACGATGAACGCCTGTGAGCACGTCTGGATTCAAATTTGCAGAAACACGGGTGAATAGTGTCAAAAATATTCTATGAAGGGACTCAAAATTACATTAATTACAAAGTCCTAAACAAAAGTTTCTCAGCTTATACTCTTCTAACCCTAGATTCAAATTTGCAAACATCTATTTTTATACGGAAATCTTTAAATATTTAAGTTTATAGACTGCAAATATCTGCAGTTTTCAAAGAATTTGAAATTTTTGTTCTAATTCTGGAAACATGCAATTAATATTTAGATCCAAATTAGGTGTTGTTATTTTCACCTAACTAAACTCTTCTCTCACTGAAACATCCTCTCACCCACTTATCTTCTTTGCTCACAGATTCATACCTATGCTTTCATAATCTTTTTAGTTTTTTTGAAGAGTAACTCGACATTTCCGCCTAATCATTCTTTAAACAATATATCAAAATATCTTTATCTAGTTTCTTTATAGTTGATTTTCTTTTATCTAATGTTTCAACAAGATATACAAATCCAATTAATTTTATTACTATTAAGTTGCAATTTATTTTAACTGCAATTACAAATTAGTTTTTTATACCATGCAACCTAACTATGACCTACATAGCAAAGAATAATTTGTAAATCTAATGGGTCTTTACAGCATAACATATTAATGACCATTCATTAATGCTTCAATCAAAATTGTCCAATTATTATTGTTTTTGTTGTTGGTTGAACCAAAAATGGAAATAATGAAATCAATCATAATAGAAAATAATATGATATAATCAAACATAGTTATATATGACAATCCATTCCCTATAAAATTAACAGGATATCAAAATATAATTTATGTTCATTTTCTAAACATGATTATACAACTAAATTAAGCAATTTTAAATTTTAAATTCATTAAATAAAATTTAGTTACATTTTTACTTCTTATTTTTTCATCATCAATGATAAATAGGATCGAAAATAATTATGCTTAAGCATATATTTTATATTTATATGTTATTTGATCATCGTTTATCTTCAAGTTGCCTTTTAAACCGATGGTGGGTTTTTGAAGTAGATTTCCCTATTTATTTGTATTGATGTCTAGGCGGCATTAATAAGTGGTCAAGTAAGTGAAAATATGGTTGACTATAATGATATGATTTTTGTTTGATTATAATAAACATATATATATATATATATTCAATGAATGTGTTTGTTATTGTACTATTTTATCTTCCAATGCAAAATAAAGTAGTCAAACTCATAATTTATTTTAATATATATTTTATTCAAACTAGTATTCATTACAAATTTGATTGGTGACCCACTTTGTCCCTCCTAGGTGACAAGTTTCTTGAGTTGTGGCATGGCGATAGGCGAAGTCGGCAAGGATGATTGAAGAAAGGAAGGATGGCAATCGATATGGAGATAACTAATTCCTATGGGTTTGGATTAGTTCGGTTAAATATAACGAGATTGGTAGGTTCATTCACTTTGAATTAGTGGAGTAAGAACAGTCAATTGGAAAGCATGGAGATATAAGGAAGGAGACTGGTCAGATTGGATTTTGGAGATGGAGTTAATGAACATATGGAATCAGATCGATATAACGATCGAAAATTTGGTGGGTCGGCAAGATTGTGAGTTATGCGGGAAATGTTTGTGTAAACATTTAGATTTGATTCCTAACTCGGCAATTTTTCACCTTCTCATTATCACATCGACAACTTGATTATCATGTACATAAAAGCGAGCCTTGAAACTTAAACTAATACAAGACTTTAGACATGGAATAGGACTAAAGCATAAAATTAGATGGGAGTATGACTGAACAAAATGAATTCTGAATGTCGATATCCGATCTTGAGTCTCGATTAAACTCCACGATCGTCAAAATGAAAGATGGTGAGATGATCAATGATGACGGTTGCTTCAGTCGTAAACTGACACTGCTTACCGTAGAACTTGCTGAATTGCATATGCATGCATGACACCGCACATAAGGCACTAGTATTCCACATTTAGGCACCTCAGTGAACAAGACAACCTAAAAGAAAATATATCATTTCTTCTTTTGTTTTATGTAATAACAATAAACTTGTTGTAACAACCCGGAAATTTGAGCAAATTTAAAGTTTTTATTTTGGCAATTTTAATGAATTTTGAATATTTAAAATGAATTATTTTAAATAATTATGACGAGAAATTTATTTCGAATAGAATTAGAACGTATATATTTATATAGATCGTCGCTAGAATATAAATATTTTATTTTAATTATAAAAGGAATTGAAAATGGCGCGGTAGTTTGAAAATTCGATTTCATATTTCAAATGAATGTACAGGATTAAAAATAAACCGGATTTTGGCAAAACCAAAAATATTAGAATCTATTTGAGAATATCTTTCCAACGAATCCGAAAAATTGAAATTTCATAGCAGGAATAAAAAGTTATGCCCAGTAGAAATTTCAGAATAGTCGCTATGGAATTTTGGCCCTTAAAAACGGAAATTTTGCAAACGGCCTCTGTTTTTGACGAAACCACTTTTGTTGGATCCGGTATGTCAAGTTATTGCTAGATTCCAAAATTCATAATTTTTGAAATCAACATGTGAGCGTGGCAAAAGAAAACGTGTTTTGTCAGTTTCTATCAATTTGGATCGACCTGAAATGACCATTTTTCAAACGGTTTCAGAATTTGACGAAATTAGTTTTGTTAGAACCGTATCGTCAATACGAAGCTAGAAAATATTTTTCGGGAATTTTTAGAGTCTGTATGTGGCCCCGGTAAATTGAAATGTGCGTTCAAATTCAATATATAGAGTTTTATTTTAATTTAAAGAAAAACTGACTGAAACAATCGAATGGGCTTACGAAATATATCCCATTGTGTTCGGAATGGGGGTAATTAGTTAGGGGTGACAGTCGTTGGGTTCGATTCGGGGTTCGAAAGAAAAAGTTACTTTTAGATTTAAAATAAAATAAATATATAAATTATGTTGCCCGCTCACTTCTCTCTCCCTCCTCCTTTCCTTACCCCCCCCCGTTGACTTCGGATATTAAAGAAAAACAAAAACCAACGGATCGAAACCCGTCGCTCCCCCGCCTTGACGCCGTCGCCATCGTCCCCCCCTCCTCATTCCGCCGCCGCTCGATCACCGCGCGGTCCCCCCTCTTCTCTTCCCTCGTTCGAGCCCACCTCCCTTCTCCACGAAGACCCCAGACCTCATGACCGCCATTCCGCCTCTACATCTCCACCATAGCTGTGATGATCCCGAAACCCGTACGACGGTGTTAAGGATAATCATTGGAATATAACACATTAATCATCATTAGCAGAGTACAGATAATAGCATAAACAACAAATAGAATAATTTCACATAGATATGACAGCGGAATCATAACATGTAACAACATCAGAGTAGCACAGTGTAGGATATAACTTAGTGCATAAAAAGGGAATGATCAGTCAACATCGCCATAAGCGGAATATATACATACAGTGAGACATAATAAAGATATCAGTCTACATCGCCTGAGGCGGTACATTTACATAAGATAATACATGCTGGAAGTAAATCAGTCTGCATTGCCATTGGCGGAATCATATACATAAGATAAGGATAGCGGAAAGCCAATAGCCAAAATACAAGTAGATCTAATCCTCACCATCAAGCCAAAAGCGCACTCCGTGCTGCAGTGCTAAGCCAAAATAACCTGTCATCTATCAACTAGGCTGCCCGTGTGAAAATAAGGGCACCCGAGTTTGCAAAGTGAAACAAACAACGAGTCAGTCATGGGACTGGTATGAGAAACCTACTTAACTGGTTAAACAATAGTAATAAGGCAAATCATAGGACCACGCCACTTTAGCGGAACGGGTTTTCTCCAGTGATTGCCAGTGCATTTAAAACAAAGTAAATTCTTTAAACAACGCAATGCTTTTAAAAAGAATGAAGCCGTTATAAGACTCAAGTCCCATCACACAATGCAACGCAAACCGGAGGATAGAGTTTTACCTTATAATGGCCAAAATATGCTTAATACGTGCAAAGAAAAATCACTTAATATTATTACTAGTGCATATATGTTTCAAAAGCGAATTCAATCATAAATATCAATCATAGACGGCATAAGTGCCCCATACCACTATGTCGCCATACTAGTTCTACAATCAAATCCGTTATCTCATATTGGAAATTGGATTTTCGTCATGAGTCGTGGCAAGGGGCAAGCTCCTCTCCGCTTCGAGACACTCTAGTAAATGCCTCAGGACTACACACTCTGGGTAACCCTTGGAATCGGCTGGGCCGGTCCTCCCTTACGTTTGAGGATTGGCAATTCCTGAACACACGCTTCCCGGTCCTTACAGACCTATAATCGAGGCGCCTCGCATTCCAACAACCACAAAGATGAAAGTAATATAAATGTCAACCAGTTTAAGCACTGACACCATCATAACTAGAAAGAAACGTCGTGTTCTCCCAGCGGTCCTTATCCCGTTTTTGACTCATACCGAGGTGTGAGTCTTGCGAATCAATGCTATACACAAAGCCAGGCCACGTAGGTCGTGCTTTGATCATCAACCACAAGACTTTGCTTTGCAACAAAAGCCTTGATCACTGCATCTTGGCATGCCACACAGGCAGTCCACTCCATACGACTGATTTCTATCGATATATAACCTCTGAGCTCGTACGTCTCTGAGAAGGGCGTTAAGCAAGAGAATAAATTCTCCGCCGCCAAACAGATATATATTTAACAGAGATCGATCAGTACAGAACAAAATCCAATGTCAGACACACAGTCCATTTACAAGTCCGTTCTGGGTCTGAACGAAACCGGAGGCTCCATATTCCTTGCATATCCGTACAGTCAACACATACGTCCAGACGGCTACTACTTCCATTCCTTTAAGGTAGCTTGTAATGACCCGCATTTGTAGAGGTATTATAATTAATTTATTTAATTATATAAATAGAGATATAGTGAATTAAATGGTCGTGGAATTAAATAATGGTGACTATTTAATTAAAATAATAAATTAAATAATATATTTAATTCTGAAATAATCAGAATTGGCTGAAATGGCGATATGGTGTGAATTGGTCAATTCAAAAGATGTAATTCAGTTTAGAATTGAATTACGATAACGAATATATTTAAATAACGATCGTTGAACGTATAAATTATAATATAATTATAATCGAGCTGGAAATGGCGCTGCAGTTCGTAAATTGGCGATTCGAACTTCAACTGAATGTACAGGATTCGTTTTAAGCCGGATTTCTGTGAAACAAGAAACGTGTGGAGCTGGTGGAGTATATCTTTCTAGAGGAAGAGAAAAATCTGGATTTCGTTGGATAGATTTTGATTTACGTCCAAATCAAATTTTAGAAAAGTCGTTGTGGAATTCCTTTATAATTTATAAAGGAATTATTTATGTTTTAAAAAGGAATTTCAATATAAATCAAATATCGGGTTGACCCAGATTGAAATATCGAGTTAGAAATTCATATAGGAATATTCTAGAGCTGTATGGCATTCCACTGTGAATATAGACGATAATATTTGTTTTTAAATATTTAATTTAATTATATTTAAATATATTTATATATTTAAATGGGTCGTTCAGAGCTATAAAAATAAGCCACTTTTACAAACGAAGTCGGAATTCGACGAAACTAATTTTGTTGGATCCGCAATGTTAAATTATTGTTAGATTTCAGTTTCCGTGATTTTTAGAGTCACTGTGTGGTCGTACGGATTTTTAGAGTGAAAAACAGTCAGTATTTCGATGGTTAAAAATACGCTGTGTGAGCAAACTGAGTCGGAATTCGACGAAACCAGTTTCGTTGGGTCCGCAATGTCAAACTCTAGTGGCATGTCAAATTTTTGTGATTTTTGGGTATCGTGTGTGATCACACGAATTTTTAGAAAGCAAATGATCGGAATATAACGGAATATTATATATAAAATACCTCCATGAAAATATCTTAACATATTTCGCTATAAATAGGTCTTAACTCCATCCCTTAAACCTAAAGTCAGGGTTCATTTATGCTCAAGAAAAATCAGCCGTCACCCAGCACGTTAAAAACATGAGATCTCCTTCTTCAAAATTCGATAGAAATAAAAATAAAAAGCAATAAATTACAAAGTATATATCCTTGGATCCAGCGATGGAAGGGGTTCATTTCTATGCCATTTTTTCTGGGTTCGATCAAGTTTTGAAGTCACGGGTTTTGCTCCAGCAATGCAAGGAGCAGCTAAGGCTCGAGTATTTCGCGAATTGGAGTATTGATTCATAGATTCGAATTCGTACAAAAAAATGTCGATGTTCTGTACTGGAGCTGGCGGTTGGAAGCAGTCGACGACCTTCATAGGTGGAGCTCGAGCTGAACAACACCCGTATAGGGTGGAAGCGATTTTGAAGAGAAGAATTTTAGTGAAGACGATTCTCGAAATCATGAAGAAACGAGGCGGGAAGGATCAACGAGATTCACGGAAATGGTGGATGTTGAGGAACAGGCGACGGCAAGTGTTTGGGGAGGAAAAGAGTCCATGGGTTGGGTTTATTTGAGGGGTAAGTGGGCCTGGTTTAAGTAGTAAAGCCCAATACCCTTTTTAATTTAATTTCTTTTTTGAAATTCAATTCATGTATGAGAGTGTTAATATCATAACTTCCTCATACAATGTCGGTTTTCAGCGAAACAAGATCCGTTGGGATCGTATGGACGAACATTACACAATGAGACTGACTGGGAGTGGATTGGAGCTCGTTTGAATTTATAGCAAAATAAATTGTTTGATTCAAATCAAACAACAGTTTATCGTTCTTTAACGATGAACTGCCAATGTGAGTAAATCTCACTAACTCTGAACAGTTTATAATTTCATGTTGTATTTTTAGAACTGTTAAATATTGGCTGATTGACCGTGTGTTGACTGTTTGATTGAACTGCTAGTCAGTTAGTGAATTTCTATATTGATTCTGTTTAACAGAATATATCATATGGAACTGAAAGTGATGTTGATTTTATTGTGTAACATCTGTGGATGCAGGGAAACAGGCTGGAGGAATCCAACTGGATTCCTCAACATTTATTTTTACTGTTTTTTCATATATTGTGATATATGATGTGATATATAATCTGTTGTCGATTATATGTGTTTGAACGATACTGATCATCGTGATTTGATATGTTGAATACCATAACATACCGAAATGTTGATAAGGGAATATTTTCAAAGTGATATTTGAAAATAAAATATTTATAAATGGAATATTTATAAATAAGAAATATTTATAAATTGGAATATTTATAAATAGGAGATATTTAGAAAAGGGAAATTATAAAATCAAAGAATAGATTTGAAAAGGAAATATTTGCAAACCATTTGCAAATAGAATAATAGAAAAGGAGGTATTTGTAAAACCATTTACAAATAGAATTAAAAAGGAAATATTTAGAAAATAAATAGAGTTATAAAAAGGAAATTTGTTTATAACCGAATAGGATGTTATAAAAAGGAAAACGTTACTAAAAAAGGAAATCATTTGTAAAGTGAAGAACCGTTACTAAAAGTAAATCTTTATAAATGAATAGTTTATTCGAAAATGGATTAACCGAATTTAGTTATTCGAAAGGAGTTAAATCGAATATGGTATTCGAAAGTTAGTCAATCGAATATGGTATTCGAAAGTTAGTCAACCGAATATGGTATTCGAAAGTTAGTAAATCGAATATGTTAGTCGAGAGGAGTTAAGTAAAAAGAGTTAATCAGTTAGAGTTAATCAAATATTTGTTATTTAAATAGAATCAATTAAGTTAATCGAATATTAGTGATTCGAATAAAGTAAAAGGAGTTATCGAATATTAGTTATTCGAATAAGAGTTAAATAGAGTTATAAAATATTTGTTATTCGAATAGAGTCAAATGGAGACAAAAGGAGTTAATCAAATATAGTTTATTCGAATAGAGTTAAAGGAGTTATCAAATATAGTTTATTCGAAAGGAGTTAAGTGAAACAAGTAAATCGATTAGAGTTAAATCGAATAGAGTTAATCCAATAGCGTTAGTCCAATAGAGTTAATCCAATAGCGTTAGTCCAATAGAGTTAATCCAATGCGTTAGTCCAATAGAGTTAATTGATAAGGGTTAATCGAATAGAGTAAATTGAATAGAGTTATCGAATATACCTTATCGAAGGAAAGAATTATCAAATAGAGATGATTCGAAAGAGAGTTACGTAAGGAAGTTTGTTAAAGAATTAAAAGGTGAACTCTGTCTATTTCAAGGTTAGAAACGTTGTTCAGTTAAGGTCTGAGAGGTAGTATTACCCCAACTTGATTGACTTCATTTTTAACTGAGGGATGGCTAAGGTTCGATAGTGAAGGTGGGTTAAAGGAATTTAGTTAATAAGCGTAATGGTTTGGGTTGGCATCGCGATGGTTTGTTTAAACATCTGTCTAAGTCCAATGAAGGAGTTTTGGAAATGTTTTCCAACTAAGAACCAGAAATATTTTCTGATATAGTAAACAAGAAATGGAAATGTTTTCCAATGGTAATAACATATATTTTCTAAATTTAGAAAATAAGAAATATTGAATATAGGGAAACAGGAGATGAAAAATGAACTAAGGAGATAAATGTTAAATGATGTTTGATCGATATAAATTTCCATCTGGAAATAATATCGTTGTTTGCACACCTGTTTTTCTTCGATAGTTAAATCACAGACAATCGAAGTTTTGACCATTTTAACATTGTTAATATGGAGAGACCGGTTGGATTATTATCCAAAGAACCACTCTGTATTGGCATAAGCGTTGCGAATCATATATGCCAAAGATAATTGAAGACGGAGTAAAGTGCAAGGGCTATTGTATAAATCTTAGATAACAGTGCCTAAGATGGATACACTGAATAGTACCTTCGGTTCATCCTGTTCTTAGATGATTTGTATGGACGGATGTCTGACAGAGTATTTCCAGACGATCACGTATATTGATTTCTCCAACCATACCAAGAGTGGAAGCGGAGAAGGAAACTTCTTTTAGCTAACACATAATGTATTGTTGAGGACGTCAATCGGTGATTTGATGGATTTGATGATGTGGCATTCGAAGTGAATCTAATATGATGATGAAGCGTAACCTCAAGCCTCATCAACTGGTAAATGACAGAAATCGGGCAGGCATCATGGCTAAGTCGGTCGCTCCGAAGTAGGGTGTATAATCACCTGATCTAGAGTTTCAATTACTTCTAAAAATCTATTGTTGATGCTGTCCCATTCGGGAAACGGTTGCTGATCCCAACCGTTGGTGATATACATTCGATACACTCAAGCGAAATGAATGGTCGGTCATGTGTGGTCGGGTTGCAAGATGTTCTTGTTGAACCCAGTGTATTCCTCTCTAGAGGTACACTAGCGAAAGGTGGTTCCATACCTTGTCATAGTTGGAAATCCATTAACCAATACGTGCTTGCGATTTTGATTGTATACTATATATGTAGAACGTGAGATGAAAGCGTTTCTGCTAGATGATTATTATATTGTGGTTGATAGACATTATTATAATATCAAAAGGTTTTTGATATAAAGATATTTTGGATTCTCATAAGGGAAAACCCCGTTCCGTTATACGGCATGGTCTTATGAGATATCATTTACTTGTTCGAACTGTTTTAAACTGTTTTACTCATATCAGTCCATGTTGCTTCACTGGTACGTCTGATAGGGGGTTCTCACTTCGCGGTTTGGTGGCGAACGGGAGACTCTCTTACCCCTACAGGTCCTGCATTATAGCGGGTTGGTCGAGTCGAGAGGCTGGCCGTAAAGCATGGTGTCTGGGGTACCTTTGTATGCCACGGGGAGAGGATATCATATAGCTATAGTTTATTTCCGCTGTGTTGTAAGTGTTGTACTTTGATAATGATGTAAATTCAAGTACAGATATATATTTCAAGTTATGTTATATATATTATATGTTATTCGTTCCGCTGTGAGATTCATGTTACTCTGATGTTGTCTTCTTCTTCTTCTATTCTAAGTTTCTATCTTATCTTCCCTCACCCTCTATCTTCTTTCTATTAGTTTCTTGAATTTCCAGTGCAATTTGGGGTTGGACTTGTGTTATTTGGTCAGCTCAAATTGGACCGGATTTTCGGGTCATTACATAGCTACTCCAATCAGGAACCTCAGCAGCGCCCATCCATCCGATACGAAGATCGTCGGTCTTGAACCATCTTCGGATTTTCGACTTCGAATCGTTCGATCAACTATTTGAAATGAGGGTTAGCTCGGCCTTTTTAAATAATTCATGTATATTTAGAATTCAAATCAATTCTTTCCATTGTTATATTATTCGACATTAACCTTTCAGTTCTTTAGTATAATTTTCATGCCAAACACATACAACCATCAAATATCAAGCAAACCAAGTAAAATTGGTTTATTTCCATTCCATGTTGCTTATAATATTTTATAACGATTTTTCGCCATTTTTATTCATTTAAAAATGGCCATATTTAATTAAACGACGTTTCAGGTCGTGCCGTGGCACTGTTTTTCCCCAAATTTGTTTTACACATATCGGGACATCTAACCGTTGGATTTCTACAAAGTTTATATCACTGGGAAGATATTCCCAAAGCGAACCCAATGGTTCCAGTTTCGTGAAAATCCGACGGTCGGATCATTCGTTATAGTCGTTTGAAGTTACGATTTCAAAACGCGAACTGCACGTCGTTATTCGATTTAATTTATTTATATTTATATATAAATATAATCGATTCTGGCGCTGTTTTTCTTCAGATTTGAATTAAACATTCCAGACAATCCAGCCGTTGGATCTTTACAAAGTTGGTGTAGTTGGAAAGATATTTCCAAGGCGATCCCAACGGTTACGGTTTCGGGAAAATCCGATGGTCGGATCTCTCGTACTAATCGATTGAAGTTATGATTTCAAAACGCGAACTGCACGGCCTCGATTCATTTCAATTTTATTTATATATATACATATATATATAAATATAGTTCATTCTGCGATTTCAATATCGTTTTCACTTCAACTATTTCACTAACGCCTTTATATTTCGAAAAATTTCGCCATAACCTCCTTTGTATGGGAAGGGGTTTGGAAATTTATCGGGTCGTATTAGGTACCCAATAAATCCTAATAAGCATACACATATTTATAGTGATATATTCCGGTGTCCACAGGGGAGTGTGTATAGATCAAAACTCCAGAGAATAAATTCTCGTCACCTTATAAATGGTTTTTGTGCCTTAATGACCACAGAGACGTGTTTATTGCCATCTCCAGACCCGTGTGGGGTTTTTATTAATCTGGCAATTTACCGTTACAATTTATATAGTTCAGATCAGTCATCTGTTCAACCTGTAATATATAGTCATCGCCATACAAGCCTCTCGCTCGTATGGTAAATCTTCAACCTCGTCACACAAGCTCCAAATGCTTATGTGGTATATGATGAAGTATGCCTATCGTCAAGAAGTATGCCATGTAGTGTAGTTCAAAATTAATTGTTACTATCCTATGGCGATGTTTATTATTACACACAGAATAACCAGCACTCCGCATCCAATGGCATTCACAGGAGTTGATATGAAAATAAAATTGCGCAGCCAACTCATTAAGGCTTACCTATTTGTCGGGCACGCAAATAATTTCTTTACTCAACAGCTAATCCATTTTCTCTGTTCAACACATGTGTATATATATGCAGAACAAAGCTAATAATAATATTTCTAGCGAACAAATATTTATTTCAACACGTGTGTATTTTTGCGAGGCGTATACATGATAAAAGTAATATTTTTATCATCAGAAATATTTATTTAACACATGAATGTTTTTAGCACTTTATATTCACAATAAAAATGTAATTTTTATTGTTAAAGCAATTTATTTAAAACACGAATACCATTCAACACATGAATTTCTATTCAACGAATGAATTTCTATTCAACACATGAATGTTCTCTATAGTTTGTATATATAATAAAAATGTGATTTTTATTGTTAAAGCAATTTGTTAAAAATACGAATATCATTCAACACATGAATTTCTATTCAACACATGAATGCTCTCTATAGTTTGTATATATAATAAAAATGTGATTTTTATTGTTAAAGCAATTTATTTAAAACACGAATACCATTCAACACATGAATTTCTATTCAACGAATGAATTTCTATTCAACACATGAATGTTCTCTATAGTTTGTATATATAATAAAAATGTGATTTTTATTGTTAAAGCAATGTATTCAAAACACGAATACCATTCAACACATGAATTTCTATTCAACGAATGAATTTCTATTCAACACATGAATGGGGTTTCAACATATGAAAATAATTTCAACAAATGAAAATAATTCTAACACATGAATATTTCAGAAAATTTCGACAACATAACGGCAGGGTAGTTAAAACCGGCACCGTCCCGAGTACGGCTCCTCGCTCTACCTTAAAACCTTGCAGTTTTTGACAATGGGGATTTCATGCATCTAGTTCGCGCACAGGCGGCATGTTTTATTTTCATTTCCACAATCCTATTCTAATTTGTTTCAACCACAAGAGGGTATTTTTCAACCATAAAGGTATTTTTCAACCACAATCCAACAATATCAACCACAAACAATTATTTTCAACCATTCGTCATGCCACATATTTTCACGCCAATCACAAGCAATAAATATCGTCCATGGTTTGTGGACGAGGGGAGTATATATATATATATTATTTCACTTCCATTTCAACAAAATTCAAAGCATATATGTTTCACACAACGCTTGTATAATTTATACATTGCTCATATTACTTATACAACACACGTACATGAGGTATACAATGCGTATATAATTTACACTTCGCTTATATAACTTATACAACACGATTTCATTCACACATTTCGATTTCTCACATTGGTTTTCGAGGTGCTAAAAATCGTAGCTAGCTCTGAAAAATCCGCAGTCTCTTCTAGATTGTAGAGAGCCTCCTTGCGGTCACGATGTTTCCTGTTTCACCGAATTTCGTTAACACATCATAAAGATATGATTTTTCAAAGTTTGCAACACTTAAAAGTGTTATTTTCAATTCAGAAAATTAAAGCCATTTACCTCCTTTAAATCTTCGAAACTAGGGTTGGATCTTTCGCCTCGATCGTTGCACGATGTTAAAATCCGACTGCACCACGTGATAGAGGGGAGAGTGGCGCTCAGATCGTTGGTCAGGTGGAGGGGCTCGGTGGTCTGAATCGGCGGTGGCGGCGGCTCCAAGCGGGCGACTTCAGGAGGTCGATGCTCCTCCAATACTGAACGATAGCGGGTGTTCTTGGTATGGATTTAAAGAAGGGAGTGAGGCGAACAAAAGACTCAACTGGAGCGGGGGCTAATGTTGGCTGTGGAGGTCGGAATTTGGTTGGGAAGGTGGATGTGGTTTCCGCCGTCGAGCGCTTTTATGGGGGGGGGGGGGTGGTTTCTGATATTATTATTTTCTAATTATGAAGGAGAAATTTGATTGGCCGATGGTTTTATTAAATTTTAAAATAGTGTTTCTCGACACGGACACCAATTCAAACCCAACGACTGTCTCCCTTAGCTAAATACCCCCATCCCAGTCACAATGGGATATGTTTCGTAGGCCAATTCGACTGTTACAGTCAGTTATTTTTCAAATCAAAGTATAAAACATTCAATATTCAATTTGAACGTACATTTCAATTTGTCAGGGCCACAAACTGATTCAAAAAATTCCAGAAAAATAAATCTAGCTATGTTTTGACGCTACGGTCCCAACAAAACTAGTTTCGTCGAATTCTGAGATCGTTGGAAAAATGGTCATTTTCTGGTCAATCCAATTTAATTGTAATTGACCTAACACATTTTCCATTGCCACGCTCACATACTAGCTTCAAAAATTGTGAAATTTGAAACCTAGCATTAATTTGACATCCTGGATCCAACAAAAGTGGTTTCGTCGAATTCCGAGGTCGTTTGCAAAATGTCTAATTTCAAGGGCTATATATTCTCTATAGCGACCTTTCTGAAAATTCATTTGGCGATAACTTTTGATCCCCGCTATGAAACTTCGATTTTTCAGATTCGTTAGAAAGATATTCATAAACAGATTTAAATATTTTTGGTTTCACTAAAATCCGTTATATTTTCCACCCGGTACAATCAGTCAAAGTTTGAATTCAAATTTTCAAACTGCCACGCTATTTCTAATCCATTATTTTATTGAAATATTCTATTCCAATTGTTTAAATCCCTTTAAAATAACCAATTTAAAAATTTTAAATTGGCTCGCATTTTCCGGGTTGTTACAATCTCCCCCACTTAAAACTTTTCGTCCCCGAAAAGGAAACAGCAGTACAGTAGGAAACAAAATGTAAATGCAAAGTATTGTAAAGGTACCTTGCACCGGAGTTAGTCAGAGAGGTCCACTCTGCATTTGGGGTAAGCTTGCTTAATGCTTTCCTCAGTGTCCCAAGTACAGTCTCTAGGATCACTACTCCACTGCACTTTAACTAAATGAACCTTTTTGCTCCTTAGCTCTCTAGTTTCTTTGCCAACAATTTTTAATGGCTCTCTTCTGACTGCTAATTCTAGAGTAATTTCCAAGTCCTGTTGCGCTGCTTCTTCAACAACAAGATCTGGATCATGCACATGTCTTCTCAGTTGAGATACGTGAAACACATCATGTACTCCGGGCAACAAGTCAGGTAATTGAACTTTATAAGCCAGAGTTCCAATTCGTTCAAGTATAGGAAAGGGACCAATAAATCTCGGTGCCAACTTCCCAGTTTTGCCAAATCTGATTACTCCTCTCATCGGAGAAACTCTCAAATAAATATAATCACCAACAGCAAATCCCACATCTCTTCTTCTAGAATCCGCATAACATTTCCGTCGGCTTTGCGCGGTTTTCAATCACTTCTTGATGAAATTGACTTTATCAAATGCTTCTCTAATCATATCGGGCCCCAACACAAGTCTGTTGCCAGGTTTTACCCAACATGCGGGAGATCTGCACGGTCTACCGTATAATGCTTCAAATGGCAACATTCCCAAACTTGCTTGATAGCTATTGTTATACGAGAATTCTGCCAAATGCAAGTGATCCTCCCATGACCCGCCAAAATCAATAATACAAGCCCACAATAAATCTTCTAGAATTCTGTTCACTCGCTCAGTTTGGCCATCTGTCTGAGGGTGATAAGCGGTGCTTAGATTCAACTTGGTTCCCAATTCTTTCTAGAATGCTTCCCAGAATTTGCTAGTAAATAGTGGATCTCTATCACTAACTATATTGAGCGGCACTCCATGCAATTTAACTATTTCTTTGAAGTAAATCTGCGCTAAACTTTGAGCCGTTCTGTTGGATCTGACAGGTATGAAATGGGCAGTCTTCGTGAAGCAATCTACGATCACCCAAATACTGTCGTTTCCTTTCTTCGTTCGAGGCAAACCATCTATGAAGTCCATGGAAATCTGCTCCCACTTCCATCCTGGAATATCTAATGGTTGTAATAATCCGGCGAGTTTTTGTTGGTCGCTTTTGACTAGTTGGCAAGTGGAGCACCTGCTAACATATAATGAAATATCTCTCTTCATCGCCTTCCACCAGAATGTGCGTTTGAGGTCATTATACATTTTGCTCACACCGGGATGGATACTAAGTTTGGACCTGTGACATTCATCCAGCACTTCCCTTTTTAGCTCGGAGATGTCGGGAACACAAATTCTTCCTTTTAATCTCAGAACTCCCTCACTATCCACTTGGAAGCTGGAGTCTTCGCCTTTTTTAATTCTTTTGATCATCTCCTTAACAAAATTATCTTCTTTATGAAGGGCAGAGATCCTGTCAATCAGCGAAGACGTAATGATAAAACTGGCGATGATTTCATTCTTTCTGCTGAGTGCGACCGCCATAACATTGGCTTTCCCTGGAGTGTACAGAATCTCAAAATCGTATGCTGCAAGGAATTCTAACCAACGTTGTTGTCTCAAGTTCAGATCTTTTTGAGTGAATAGATACTTCAATGATTGATGATCGGTAAATAGTTCGAACTTCTCACCCAATAAATAATGCCTCCAGATTCTTAAAGCAAACATGATGGCTAACAACTCAAGATCATGAGTTGCATAGTTCCTCTCATGCGGCTTCAGCTGACGGCTAACATAAGCGACCACTTGGCCTCTTTGCATTAATACTGTGCCAAGACCCCTAATAGAAGCATCCGTCCATACCGTCAAGTCCTGGTTTCCATCTATAATTGTTAACACTGGAGCAGTTGTCAATTTCAGTTTCAATTCTTCGAAAGCTTCCTCACATTCTGTGGTCCACTTGAATTTCTCATGCTTCTTTGTAAGCTTTGTTAATACACCGGATATCTTCGAAAAATCCTTAACGAATTTCCGATAGTAACTAGCCAATCCAAGAAAACTTCGAACTTCTATGGGGGTAGTAGGTTGTTTCCAGTCCTAAATCGCTGTAATTTTGCTTGGATCCACAGCAATCCCTTCCTTTGATACGACATGGCCAAGGAAATTAACTTCATCCTACCAGAAGATACACTTAGAAAATTTAGCTTTCAACACATTTCTTCTCAGAATTTCCAACACTTGTTCTAAATGTTTTGCATGCTCGCCTTTTGACTTGGAGTAGATTAAAATGTCATCGATGAAGACCAGAACAAATTTATTCAAGACACCACGGAACACTCTGTTCATTAAATCAACGAAGTAGGCTGGAGCGTTACACAAGACGAACGACATTACTAACCATTCGTAGAATAGATCGGGACCCCTGAAGGCTGTCAAAGGAACACAGTCTTCGGCTATACGTAATTGGTGGAAACTTGTAGCTAGGTCCATTCTGGAGAATACTCGCGCTCCATTTAATTGATCTAGCAAATCATCGACTCGCGACAATGGATATTTATTCTTCAATGTCTGCTTATTGAGATCTCAGTAATCAACACATAGTCGCAAAGTACCGTTTTATTTCGGGACAAACACTACTGCTGCTCCCCAATCTGAAAAGCTTGGCCTGATCAGACCTTTCCACAGCAATTATAGAGTTTGGTTGCCCAACTCTTCTTTCTATTTCGGGGCCATTCTTCGAAATGGATGTACTACTGGTCTGGCATTCGGAATTAGATCGATTCTGAATTCAATTTCTCTTTGCGGAGGTAAGTTTTCGACTTCTTCAAACACATCTGCATAGTTTTGAACGACAGGAATCTTTTCTAATGAAGTGGGAATAACTTCTAAAGCAGACCAAAATTCTTTTCTATCTGTTTCTGAGTCGTGACATGGTATAATAATATATCCAGGTTTTGTTTTAACTTTAACGATTCTTTCAGCACATTTGACTTCTGACTCATATTTCGTTAACCAATCCAGCCCCAGAATAATGTCGAACTCACGAAAATCCATGACGATCGAATCAAAAGGAAATCGGTATCGAGAAAAGGAAATAGGTACTCTACAATATGAACTGAGAATGATAGAGCCTCCTATCGGGTTTTGAACTTTAATTGGTTCTTTAAGCTTTCTTTGTTTCAATTTTAACTTGTGAACAGTGTTACTAGAAATGAAGCTACGTGATGCACCAGTATCAAAAAGTACAGAAACAGGAATATTTTTAATAGTAAGGATACCTCGCAAGACATCGGGTTTACCTGATCCATCAGTGATAGCTGACGGGTTTCCCCCGTCATAAACATGTGCTACCTGTGCATTCTTCTTCAAAGGACAATTTCTGCTATAGTGCCCCTTCTAATGGCAGTTGTAGCATTCCGCCGAGCTGTGGGGGTTCGGATTTGAGCTTTCTGGGTTTTCCTTCAGTCGCTTTGGGGCGGTGCACACATTTGAATAATGCCCCTTCTTACCGCAATTGTAACAGCTGCCTTTGGGTATCTTACCAGCTTGCTGAGTAGTGGCTGTTGCATTGCTGGACTCAGGCTGGTCTCCAGAAGCTTTGCGCTTGTTTCCTGCCTGGCTCTTAGCGCGGTCTAGATTGGAGTTCCTCTCATCCAAGTCTTCGTAGTTGCAGGCCATCTCTACCAGTTCTAAAAATGGAAGTTTGATGTTGCTCATGGCCCGGTCCTGATACTTGCGCTTTAGTCCCAGTATAAACCTCTTATTCTTTGCTTTGGATGTCAAAATAAGCTCTGGAGCATAACGCAATAGCTGTGTGAATTTGTTGAGATAGTCTTGAATAG
This sequence comes from Allium sativum, assembly GCA_030737875.1. NCBI lineage: Eukaryota > Viridiplantae > Streptophyta > Magnoliopsida > Asparagales > Amaryllidaceae > Allium > Allium sativum. The sequence continues at coordinate 12,382,264 of JASFAX010000037.1, read as the reverse complement.
AACGGTCTCCCTGCTGGAGATTAGCAAACTCATCACGCATACGCTCTAATGCTTGCTCAGGGATGAACTTCCCCTTGAACAAGGTCTTGAACTCCTCCCAAGTCCTTACGGTATCTTACTCATCCTCAGAGGTAATGGCATCCCACCACAATTCGTCCTCCTCCTGTAAAAGCCAAGCGCCCATAAGCGCTTTGTCGTGGGTTCCAAGTCTCATGCCACCAAAGATCTTCTCGCATGTCTTTAACCATGCTAAAGCCACTGTCATGGTGCCAGTGCCAGAAAAGGGTTTGCCTCCGAGGTTTCTGTACCTCTTTGCTACTCGGTCAAGGTCGAAGTCCTGAGGTGCGGGTGGCTGTATCATAGGCCCTTGTTCTGCTGCGGGGATATTCCCCCGTCCTCCAGCTCTGCCTGCTCGGCCTCCTCGGCCGCCTCGGGCTGCAGCTGCTCGTGTAGCCATCAACTCAAGTACTGTATAAGCAAGAAAAGAGTCAAGCTCACCGAAATGATAACTTTCATATACGATAAAGCAGAAGAACATAAGGAAAGGTAATGATGTACTGATCAAATTGTTTTGCTATTCTACTTAGCTCATTCTAGGACATTACTAATCCTATCTCTAATGAGCCACTCGCCTTAGAACACTACTGATTCTATTCTGACGAGGTGTTTAATGTGTTAGATTCCAGAACTAAGGTTAACCAAAGCTCTGATACCAACTGTGACGATCCCGAAACCCGTACGACGGTGTTAAGGATAATCATTGGAATATAACACATTAATCATCATTAGCAGATTACAGATAATAGCATAAACAACAAATAGAATAATTTCACATAGATATGACAGCGGAATCATAACATGTAACAACATCAGAGTAGCACAGTGTATGATATAACTTAGTGCATAAAAAGGGAATGATCAGTCAACATCGCCATAAGCGTAATATATACAAACAATGAGACATAATAAAGATATCAGTCTACATCGCCTGAGGCGGTACATATACATAAGATAATACATGCTGGAAGTAAATCAGTCTGCATCGCCATAGGCTGAATCATATACATAAGATAAGGATAGCAGAAAGTCAATAGCCAAAATACAAGTAGATCTAATCCTCGCCATCAAGCCAAAAGCGTACTCTGTGCTGCAGTGCTAAGCCAAAATAACCTGTCATCTGTCAACTAGGCTGCCCGTGTGAAAATAAGGGCACCCGAGTTTGCAAAGTGAAACAAACAACGAGTCAGTCATGGGACTGGTATGAGAAATCTACTTAACTGGTTAGACAACAGTAATAAGGCAAATCATAGGACCACACCACTTTCGCGGAACGGGTTTTCTCCAGTGATTGCCAGTGCATTTAAAACAAAGTAAATTCTTTAAATAACGCAATGCTTTTAAAAAGAATGAAGCCGTTATAAGACTCAAGTCCCATCACACAATGCAAAGCAAACCGGAGGATAGAGTTTTACCTTATAATGGCCAAAATATGCTTAATATGTGCAAAGCAAAATCACTTGATATTATTACTAGTGCATATATGTTTCAAAAGCGAATTCAATCATAAATATCAATCATAGACGGCATAAGTGCCCCCATACCACTATGTCGCCATACTAGTTCTACAATCAAATCTGTTATCTCGTATTAGAAATTGGATTTCTGTCATGAGTCGAGGCAAGGGGCAAGCTCCTCTCCGCTTCGAGACACTCTAGCAAATACCTCAGGACTACACACTCTGGGTAACCCTTGGGATTGGCTGGGTCGGTCCTCCCTTACGTTTGAGGATTGGCAATTCCTGAACACACGCTTCTCGGTCCTTACAGACCTATAATCGAGGCGCCTCGCATTCCAACAACCACAAAGATGAAAGTAATATAAATGTCAGCTAGTTTAAGCACTGACACCATCATAACTAGAAAGAAACGTCGTGGTCTCCCAGCGGTCCTTATCCCGTTTTTGACTCATACCGAGGTGTGAGGCTCGCGCATCCACGCTATACACAAAGCCAGGCCACGTAGGCCGTGCTTTGATCATCAACCACAAGACTTTGCTTTGCAACAGAAGCCTTGATCAATGCATCTTGGCATGCCACACAGGCAATCCACTCCATATGACTGATTTCTATCGATATATAACCTTTGAGCTCGTACGTCTCAGAGAAGGGCGTTAAGCAAGAGAATAAATTCTCCGTCGCCAAACAGATACATATTTAACAGAGATCAATCAGTACAGAACAAAATCCAATGTACGACACACAGTCCATTTACAAGTCCGTTCTGGGTCTGAACGAAACCGGAGGCACCATATTCCTCGCATATCCGTACAATCAACACATACGTCCAGACGGCTACTACCTCCGTTCCTTCAAGGTAGCCACTCCAATCAGGAACCTCAGCAGCGCCCATCCATCCGATACGAAGATCGTCGGTCTGGAACTGTCTTCGTATTTTCAACTTCGAATCGTTCGATCAATTATTTGAAATGAGGGTTAGCTCGGCCTTTTCAAATAATTCACGTATATTTAGAATTCAAATCAATTCTTTCCATGGTTATATTATTCGAAATTAACCTTTCAGTTCTTTAGTATAATTTTCATGTCAAACACATACAACCATCAAATATCAAGCAAACCAAGTAAAATTGGCTTATTTCCATTCCATGTCGCTTATAATATTTTATAACGATTTTTCGCCATTTTTATTTATTTAAAAATGGCCATATTTAATTAAACGACGTTTCAGGTCGTGCCGTGGCACTGGCGCTGTTTTTCCCCAAATTTGTTTTACACATATCGGGAAATCTAACCGTTGGATTTCTACAAAGTTTATATCACTGGGAAGATATTCCCAAAGCAAACCCAACGGTTCTAGTTTCGTGAAAATCCGACGGTCGGATCTTTCGTTATAGTCGTTTGAAGTTACGATTTCAAAACGCGAACTGCACGTCGTTATTCGATTTAATTTAATTATATTTATATTTATATATAAATATAATCGATTCTGGCGCTGTTTTTCTCCAGATTTGAATTAAACATTCCAGACAATCTAACCGTTGGATCTTTACAAAGTTGGTGTCGTTGGAAAGATATTTCCAAGGCGAACCCAACGGTTGCGGTTTCGGGAAAATCCGATGGTCGGATCTCTCGTACTAAGCGATTGAAGTTACGATTTCAAAATGCAAACTGCACGGCCTCGATTCGTTTCAATTATATATATATAGTTCATTCTGCGATTTCAATATCGTTTTCACTTCAAATATTTCACTAAAGCCTTTATATTTCAAAAAATTTCGCCACAACCTCCTTTGTACGGGAAGCGGTTTGGAAATTTATTGGGCCGTATTAGGTATCCAATAAATCCTTATAAGCATACACATATTTATAGTGATATATTCCGGTGTCCACAGGGGAGTGTGTATAGATCATAACTCCAGAGAATAAATTCTCGTCACCCTATAAATGGTTTTTGTGCCTTAATGACCAGAGAGACGTGTTTATTGTCATCTCCAGACCCGTGTAGTGTTTTTATTAATCTGGCAATTTACCGTTACAATTTATATAGTTTAGATTAGTCATCAGTTCAACCTGTAATATATAGTCATCGCCATACAAGCCTCTCACTCGTATGGTAAATCTTCAACCTTGTCACACAAGCTCCAAATGCTTATGTGGTATATGATGAAGTATGCCTATCGTCAAGAAGTATGCCATGTAGTGTAGTTCAAAATTAATTGTTACTATCCTATGGCGATGTTTATTATTACACACAGAATAACCAGCACTCCGCATCCAATGGCATTCACAGGAGTTGATATAAAAATAAAATTGCGCAGCCAACTCATTAAGACTTACCTATTTGTCGGGTACGCAAATAATTTCTTTACTCAACAGCTAATCCATTTTCTCTGTTCAACACATGTATATATATATATATATATATATATATATATATGCAGAACAAAGCTAATAATAATATTTCTAGCGAACAAATATTTATTTCAACACGTTGTATTTTTAGCGAGGCGTATACATGATAAAAGTAATATTTTTGTCATCAGAAATATTTATACAACACATGAATGTTTTTAGCACTTCATATTCACAATAAAAATGTAATTTTTATTGTTAAAGCAATTTATTTAAAACACGAATACCATTCAACATATGAATTTCTATTCAACGAATGAATTTCTATTCAACACATGAATGTTCTCTATAGTTTGTATATATAATAAAAATGTAATTTTTATTGTTAAAGCAATTTGTTTAAAACACGAATACCATTAAGCACATGAATTTCTATTCAACGAATGAATTTCTATTCAACACATGAATGTTCTCTATAGTTTGTATATATAATAAAAATGTGATTTTTATTGTTAAAGCAATTTATTTAAAACACGAATACCATTCAACACATGAATTTCTATTCAACGAATGAATTTCTATTCAACACATGAATGTTCTCTATAGTTTGTATATATAATAAAATTGTGATTTTTATTGTTAAAGCAATTTATTCAAAACACGAATACCATTCAACACATGAATTTCTATTCAACAAATGAATTTCTATTCAACACATGAATGGGGTTTCAACATGTGAAAATAATTTCAACAAATGAAAATAATTCTAACACATGAATATTTCAGAAAATTTCGACAGCATAACGGCAGGGTAGTTAAAACCGGCACCGTCCCGAGTACGGCTCCTCGCTCTACCTTAAAACCTCGCGGTTTTTGACTATGGGGATTTCATGCATCTAGTTCGCGCGCAGGCGGCATGTTTTATTTTCATTTCCACAATCCTATTCTAATTTGTTTCAACCACAAGAGGGTATTTTTCAACCACAAAGGTATTTTTCAACCACAATCCAACAATATCAACCACAAACAATTATTTTCAACCATTCGTCATGCCACATATTTTCACGCCAATCAGAAGCAATAAATATCGTCCATGGTTTGTGGACGAGGGGAGTATATATATATATATATATATATTATATTTCACTTCCATTTCAACACAATTCAAAGCATATATGTTTCATACAACGCTTGTATAATTTATACATCGCTCATATAACTTATACAACACATGTACATGAGGTATACAATGCGTATATAATTTACACTTCGCTTATATAACTTATACAACATGATTTCATTCACACATTTCGAGTTAGATTTCTCACATTGGTTTTCGAGGTGCTAAAAATCGTAGCTAGCTCAGAAAAATCCGCGGTCTCTTCTAGATTGTAGAGAGTCTCCTTGCGGTCACGATGTTTCCTGTTTCATCGAATTTCGTTAACACATCATAAAGATATGATTTTTCAAAGTTTGCAACACTTAAAAGTGTTATTTTCAATTCAGAAAACTAAAGTCGTTTACCTCCTTTAAATCTTCGAAACTAGGGTTGGATCTTTCGCCTCGATCGTTGCACGATGTTAAAATCCGACTGCACCACGTGATAGAGGGGAGAGTGGCGCTCAGATCGGTGGTCAGGTGGAGGGGCTCGGTGGTCTGAATCGGCGGTGGCGGCGGCTCCAAGCGGGCGACTTCAGGAGGTCGATGCTCCTCCAATACTGAACGATAGCGGGTGTTCTTGGTATGGATTTAAAGAGGGGAGTGAGGCGAACAAAAGACTCAACTGGAGCGGGGGCTAACGTTGGCTGTGGAGGTCGGAATTTGGTTGGGAAGGTGGATGTTGTTTCCGCCGTCGAGCGCTTTTACGGGGGGTGGGGGGGTTCTGATATATTTTTTAATTATGAAGGAGAAATTTGATTGGCCGATGGTTTTATTAAATTTTAAAATAGTGTTTCTCCACACGGACACCAATTCAAACCCAACGACTGTCGCTCCTAGCTAAATACCCCCATCTCGGACACAATGGGATATGTTTCGTAGGCCAATTCGACCGTTACAGTCAGTTATTTTTCAAATCAAAGTATAAAACATTCAATATTCAATTTGAACGTACATTTCAATTTGTCAAGGCCACAAACTGATTCGAAAAATTCCAGAAAAATAAATCTAGCTATGTTTTGACGCTACGGTCCCAACAAAACTAGTTTCGTCGAATTCTGAGATCGTTTGAAAAATGGTCATTTTCTGGTCGATCCAATTTAACTATAATTGACCAAACACATTTTCCTTTGCCACGCTCACATACTAGCTTCAAAAATTGTGAAATTTGAAATCTAGCAATAATTTGACATCCCAGATCCAACAAAAGTGGTTTCGTCGAATTCCGAGGTCGTTTGCAAAATGTCTAATTTCCAAGGGCTATATATTCTCTATAGCAACCTTTCTGGAAATTCATTTGGCGATAACTTTTGATCCCCGCCATGAAACTTCGATTTTTCAGATTTGTTAGAAAGATATTCATAAACAGATTTAAATATTTTTGGTTTCACTAAAATCCGTTATATTTTCCACCCGGTACAGTCGGTCAAAGTTTGAATTCAAAATTTCAAACTGCCACGCTATTTCTAATCCATTATTTTATTGAAATATTCCATTCCAATTGTTTAAATTCCTTTAAAATAACCAATTTAAAATTTTTAAATTGGCTCGCATTTTCCAGGTTGTTATAATAGCCAGCGCCACCCCCCCCCCCCCCCCGCCACCTCCTCCGACCACCTCAGCACCGTAGGCCCCTCCTCCGATGGAAAAAAAATCCAATTTATATATATATTTTCAGTTTACAATAAACCCCTCCGCTTTCGACAGCGACCACCAGCGATGCCAAGCCTTCCTCCTTCTCCGTTCGACGACTGTGAGTTTTATTTCAGTTTTTAATTTATTTATGCGATTAAAAATATGATTTTACATACAGTTTTAATATAAAAATGTGATCTTTCTTATACATGAAGTAGAAAGGTAGGATTTTTATAAGTAGAAAGTAGGATTTTTATAAGTAGAAAGGTAGGATTTTTATAAGTAGAAAAATATGATTTTTATATTATATAGAGAATCAAAATATGATTTTTATATATGTAGCGCAATAAAAATATGATTTTTAATGATGTAGAGTAAAATTTTTTTTTTTATATAAGTATGATAATAAAAATATGATTTTTATTAGATGTGAAGATTAAAAATATGATTTTTATAAGATAGAGAATATAAAAATTCGATTTCTATATATATGAAGTGAAGATAAAAATTTGATTTTTATATAATGTAGAGAATAAAAATATGATTTTTATTATATGAGAAGAGAAATAAAAATATGATTTTAATCATATGAGTAGCGTTATAAAAAGGTGATTTTTAAATAAATAGCGCGGTATTAAAAATGTGATTTTTAATTTGAACAGCGTGAAAAAGTTTGCATTGGAAGTTTGGGCAAATCCAGACGGTTCTGAAATACAGAAATAGAGAATGGAGGAGTGGAACCCTCGGCGGAAACTTCTCACTTTTAATTTGTTTTCTAGTTGAAATATATACTAGGATGCAGACGGTGCTTAGCAGCACCCAACACCCGTTGTCCACAGACCATGGATGACTTGTTTGTTTGATTGATGTGTTGGGAAATTATATTGTGTGATGTGGAAGGAATAAATATTTTATAGTTAAAAATATAATTTTTAACGTGTATATAAAATAAATATGAATAAACAAATCAGACGATTTGTTTATGTACACCCATTTGACTGATATTGATTGGGACGATAAATTTTACACATCGCCCAACTGCACAAATAAAAATCTGCGTTTTGTTGATTTGATACCCCACACAGGTGTTGGGATGATATTTGGCGTACACTAATCCCAATTATTTAGCTGTATGTCGCTCGATTGGTTGACAGACTATGTAAGCGTTAATTATTTATATTTAATGCTTATGCAGTTGTGTGGTGCACTCTGGATGGTAGTTGATTATTTATCATTGCTATTATATACATGTTTTGTATATAATCCACATAAATAACATTATGTGGTAATTGAGTGGGTCTCATTTCAATTTAGAAAATAAATTATATTCATGTGTTGAATAAACAAAATAGTCATGTGTTGACAATACTCATGTGTTGAGAATATTCATGTGTTGAAACTATTCATGTGTTGAATAAAATATATATTCATGTGTTGAATAAAAGAAAATTCATGTGTTGAAGGAAATATTCATTTGTTGAATAGAATAATGAAGTTATTGAAATATATAAAGCCGTGTTGATTAGATATGCGCCATTTTGACGTGAATTATATTTATATCGATTATATTCGTTTTTATAATGAATATTGAAAAGGAATTTATTTCAAAATATAATATTTTGAAAATACTATCATTTATATATCGATGATCTGCAATATTCAATTTTGATTTGAAATCGAATATGAAGTTGAAATCGTTTTGAAAATAAATTTAAAATGATTTATAAAATACGTTTTAAAAGGAAATCGACGAAATATATATAATATTATATATATATATATAATGGCCTGAATAGAACGCGCCGCGTTGCGGCAGTTCGCGAATTTCGACCATTGACTTCGAATGGACATTACGGGAGATCCGACTGTTGGATTCTCCTAAAACCAGAACCGTTGGGTTCGTATCGAAAAGAGTTTTTTAACGAATATTAGAGATTTGAAATCTAACGGTTGGATTTGGAATTATGTCCAAATCAAATTTGGAAAAGGTTGCTGTAAGTGCAGTTCGATGGCCGTTGATGGAAATCGACTGTACGGGCCTTGATAAAATTATTAAAAATATAAATAATTAGTGTAAAATCATAAGAAATGATTTGGAAAGAATTGGGATGAAAAATTCCATATTTGAAAAGATAAAAATAGATTTTTATCGAAATGAACTAGTTTTGAACAAGAATTATAACCCATTTACTTTTGAAATAAATAAATTGGATTTGAAAGGGTTTTAAAAGTAACCAGAATTTCCAATAATTGAAGTGGAAATGGATTTGAATCAAAATTGTCTTTGGAATATTTCGATGTTGGATTTCGTGATTATACAGATATTGTTATGGAAATTTGAAAGATATATTTATATCGTTATTTCCAATACGATATTTGTTGGTCGTAGAATTTGATATTGAATATAAGCCGATATATTTTCTATTCAGAGCCTTGTATTTAATATCAAATGAGATTTGGGTTTGTCGTGAATGGTGTCTTCATTAACACTGTTCTTAAACCCAGTTGAGAAAAAGATTAAATCTTTTTATTTAGATTTAGTGAAATGTGTCAATTAAAGGATATTTAATTGGAATTGAATTGGAATTGGGATTTGGGTTTGTCGTGAACGGTGTTTTAAATAACACTTGTTCTTTAACCCGATAATTAATGGAATGTGAACTGGGTTTATCCTGAACTGTGTTTTAACGACATTCGTTCTTTAACCCGATTTACACTGAAATGTGATTTGGAATTTATAAATCTTTTGTTAAGATTTAAAGGAGATTTTCCAACGGAAAGTTTTCCAATTTAATAAAATAAATTGGAATGGAATGGAATTCGATTTGGTAATAATCGAAGTGAATTTCTGTGGAGGAAGACAACTAATATATCTAGAATTTAAAAGGCTTTGCCGTTATTTCATTTATATTATTAGTCGGATATGGAAGTTTATATCGATTATATATATCGATTTGTTTTCCATGAAGATTCCATTGTAAATGGAATGTGATTTTGGGTTTATTATGAACCTTGTTTTAAATGACATTGGTTCTTTAACCCAGTTAAAGACAGGATATGGTTTCCCAAGTTAAACAATCATTAATATTGATTTTTGGGAAGATTAAAACCAAGTGGAGTTTTAATGAATCTTTAATTAGATTGAAATGATCGAGAATGGAGTATCACCAGCTTTGCTCCAGGCGATAGTTAAAACTTTAATTAGATTCGAACGTGAAATGGTAATTGAATTTACCGATAACACCGTGGTGTTAGATATGAAGTATTACCAGTTTTACTTCATGGAATGAATAGGTTGGGATTGAGAAATTAAAACAAATGATTACTTCGGTAAGGTTCGTTAATCCCGACTAGTTTGGATAAACCATAATTTGGTTTGAATTGATATTCAAAAGAAGATTAAAGAATAAATTTAAAGAATTTATCTTTGATAAAATTAATGGGAACCTTTCCCAGAGTATAAGAATATTTGAATAAAAGAATATTCTGAATTGGAATGAGGCGTATGTTGTGTTTTTGTAACACTTGTTTATTATATACACGAGTTATTCAGAAACACCGGGTTTATCCAATTCTGAATAACTGATTCGACGATGTGTCAAGGATGAAGACGGTGGTCGAAGACCGGAGGTCTTCACATCGTTTGGATAATTACTGATGATCTTGTCTGGGCTGTACACCCAAGAGGAGGAAATCAGTTAGTGATCGTCCAGACGTACTTGGAGATCAATGGATATGCGAGGTACAAGGTGCCTCCGGTTTCGTTCAGACCTAGAACGGACTTGTAAATGGACTGTGTGTCTGACATTGGATATCATTCTGTGTGATTGATGGATATCGGTTGCATGGAGTGGTTTGCCTGTGTGGCATGCTAAGATGCAAATGATCAAGGCTTCTGTTGAAAACAGAGTCTTGTGGTTGATGATCAAAGCACCGCCGGTATGGCACAGCTTTGTGTAGCGTTGATTCGCGAGCCTCACACCCCATTTGTGAACCAGAAACGGGAGAGGACATTAGGGAGGGCAACGTTTCTTTCTAGCTAGGGTGGTGTCGGTGACCTACCAGCCCTGACATTTATTTTATTTTCACCTGTGTGGTTGTTGGATTGCGAGGCGCCTCGGATATATCGGTGACTATGTGGAGCCGATGGAGTCATTTGGCACATTTACGCCCCGAAGGGCGGGGAAACGAAGTATTCAGGCATTTTAATCCACATCGGTGGACCGGCCCTGACGATCCAAGGGCCCACTTGAGTCTTGGTCCTGAGACATGGTAGGCTAGATTGTCTCGAAGCGGTGAGGACGATCACTGGCCTTGGTTCACAGATGGAAATCCAACTTCCAATACGTGACTTTGTGGTTTTGATTATAGAACCTACATATGGCGACATAGTGGTATGGGGCACTTATGTCGTCTATGATTGATACTTATGATTGAAATTGTTTTGACACTATACACTTATAGTAATAATAAAACATGAAATTTCTCGTACCAATCATTCTTGGCTATTATAAGGTAAAAACCCTATCCTCCGGCTTGTGTTCCATTGTGTGATGGGACCTGGGTCTTATAATAGCTTCATTGTTATTTATTTAGCATTGTGCTGTTGTTTTATGCACTGGTATCCTTGGGAGGAAACCCGTTCCGTGTTATAAGGCGTGGTCCCTGGATTTACCTAACTTTAAAATAAAGATTAATAACTGTTTTAGTTCTCACACCAGTCACATGACTGACCTGGAGTTTATTGTTTTAACCTAAAATCTGGGTGCCCCTATTTTCCACATGGGCAACTAGTAGTTTTGGTTTTGCAGATTTATATTCACAGGATCCTGGTTTTCAGCTGGAATGATATTCGGAAAGCTTTGTATCCGTATATTCTCTTTCAGTTGTGTATTGTATTATTTTTCCGCTGCAGTAATGTATTTAAATCTCTGATATTTCTTTGATGTATAATATTTATTCATACTCTGTATATTCTTGTATTCTGATGGAATTGTTGTAATTAACAATGAATTGTTCTTCTGTTTGCGTTCTGATTCGTCTTGTCCTCAGTACAATCCACGATTTCCCGTAAGGGGGATTTCGGGTCGTTACATGTGGTATCAAAGCTTTGGTTTACAGAGCTTGAGAACAAGACACATTAGAACCATAGGATAGAATTCATCAGAGATTGGATTAGTAATATCCAATGGGAATGACTCGTTAGAGATGGGATCAGTAGTATCCTAGAACGAGTGTGAAGAGTATATTTTTAAAATGAAAACAATTTTTATTTTGAAAATTTAAATCAATTATTCGTATTTGATTATTTATTTTATATTGAATTTGGGCAATCCAATATATAAAGATTTTGCGTATACGTCTGATCCACGTATATTTGAAGTTTTAATATACTGGATAGATATAGAATTACACTCTAGTTGCCCGGAGATATTCTGTTGATGACTACGTAGCATCAACAGTTTGTGTTCGAGTTTCGAAGGTGTGATATTTATATATTTCCAATTGACTGGCGTGAGAACCAAAACTAGATAGGGCTTATTGTTGTGATTTGGCATCAAAAATCTGATTTTTGGACTATGTATCAAAGTTATGAATTTAAAAAGCTATTCAACTAATTGATTGCTGATTGTGTTGTTTGATTAATTAAAATTTGAACCATTTAGCCAAATTGAACCAAATAGTGAGTTGTAATGAAAATTAGTCGCATTTTCATGCATATACATGTACTTACATTGAACAGGTCATAGCAAGGAGGCTAGAGAAGAGGAATAAAATTGTTTGCCCGACAAATAGGTACATGTTTATTGTATTTCTTGGGTTTTGGATGATTTTATGAGCCGATTGGCTGTTTCTTTTTCTTTTTGGATTGGAAAGGCCTGTATGGCAATTTCGGGATTTTCTCGGTGCTCCCGTGCACGGGAGGTTATGGTGAAATTTTTCGAAAATTTAGGGTGTTAGCCAAATTTTTGAAAAATTTGAGAAGTTCTTAGAAACTGAAAAGTTGAAGAACTTAAGCCGTAATTAAAATAGCGAAAGTTGAGTTGGTTTGTAAAACAACTTTAAACTTCGTTCCTTTTCGGGAGATTGTAAAGACCCGGAAATCTGAGCCAATTTAATTTTTTTTTTTTTTTGCAATTTTAATGAATTTTGAATATTTAAAATGAATTATTTTAAAAAATTACGACGAGAAATTTATTTCGAATAGAATTAGAACGTATATATTTATATAGATCGTCGCTAGAATATAAATATTTTATTTTAATTATAAAAGGAATTGAAAATGGCGCGGTAGTTTGAAAATTCGATTTCAAATTTCAAATGAATGTACAGGATTCAAAATAAAACGGATTTTAGCGAAACCAAAAATATTAGAATCTATTTGAGAATATCTTTCCAACAAATCCGAAAAATTGAAATTTCATAGCGGGAATAAAAAGTTATACCCAGTAGAAATTTCAGAATAGTCGCTATGGAATTTTGGCCCTTAAAAATGGAAATTTTGCAAACGACCCATGTTTTCGACGAAACCACTTTTGTTGGATCCAGGATGTCAAGTTATTGCTATATTCCAAAATTCATAATTTTTGAAGTCAATATGTGAGTGTGGCAAAAGAAAATGTGTTTTGTTAGTTTCTGTTAATTTGGATCGGCCTGAAAATGACCATTTTTCAAACGGTCTCAGAATTTGACGAAATTAGTTTTGTTAGAACCGTATCGTCAATACGAAGCTAAAAAATATTTTTCGGGAATTTTTAGAGTCCGTATGTGGCCCCGATAAATTGAAATGTGCGTCCAGATTCAATATATAGAGTTATATTTTAATTTGAAGAAAAACCGACTGAAACAGTCGAATGGGCTTACGAAATATATCCCATTGTGTTCGGAAAGGGGGTAATTAGTTTGGGGTGACAGTCGTTGGGTTCGATTCGGGGTTCTAAAGAAAAAGTTACTTTTAGATTTAAAATAAAATAAATATATAAATTAGGTGGCCCACTCACTTCTATCTCCCTCCTCCTTTCCTTTCCCTACCTCGACACCGCCGCCGTCGCCATCGTTCCCCCCTCATTTCGGCGTCGCTCGATCACCGCGCTGTCCCCCCTCTTCTCTTCCCTCGTACGAGCCCACCTCCCTTCTCCACGAAGTCCCCGGACCTCGCGACCGACATTCTCCTTTGCACCTCCACCATAGCCGGCGCCACCCCCCCTCCCCCCCCGCCACCTCCTCCGACCACCTCAGCACCGTAGGCCCCTCCTCCAATGAAAAAAAAACCCAATTTTTATATATATTTTCAGTTTACAATAAACCCCTCCCCTTTCGACAGCGACCACCAGCGACGCCAAGCCTTCCTCCTTCTCTGTTCGACGACTGTGAGTTTTATTTCAGTTTTTAATTTATATATGCGATTAAAAATATGATTTTACCTACGGTTTTAATATAAAAATGTAATCTTTCTTATACATGAAGTAGAAAGGTAGGATTTTTATAAGTAGAAGGTAGGATTTTTATAAGTAGAAAGGTAGGATTTTTATAAGTAGAAAGGTAGGATTTTTATAAGCAGAAAAATATGATTTTTATATTATATAGAGAATCAAAATATGATTTTTATATATGTAGCGCAATAAAAATATGAATTTAATGATGTAGAGTAAATATATATATATATATATATAAGTCTGATAATAAAAATATGATTTTTATTAGATGTGAAGATTAAAAATATGATTTTTTTTATAAGATAGAGAATATAAAAATTTGATTTCTATATATATGAAGTGAAGATAAAAATTTGATTTTTATATAATGTAGAGAATAAAAATATGATTTTTATTATATGAGAAGAGAAATAAAAATATGATTTTTTATCATATGAGTAGCGTTATAAAAAGGTGATTTTTAAATAAATAGCGCGGTATTAAAAATGTGATTTTTAATGTGAACAGCGTGAAAAAGATTGCGTTGGAAGTTTGGGCAAATCCAGACGGTTCTGAAATACAGAAATAGAGAATGGAGGAGTGGAACCCTCGGTGAGAACTTCTCACTTTTAATTTATTTTCTAGTTGAAATATATACTAGGATGCAGATGGTGCTTAGCAGCACCCGACACCCATTGTCCACAGACCATGGATGACTTGTTTGTTTGATTGATGTGTTGTGAAATTATATTGTGTGATGTGGAAGGAATAAATATTTTATAGTTAAAAATATAATTTTTAACGTGTATATAAAATAAATATGAATAACCAAATCGAATGATTTGTTTATGTACACCCATTTGACTGATATTGATTGGGACGATAAATTTTACACATTGCCCAACTGCACAAATAAAAATCTGCGTTTGTTGATTTGAAACCCCACACGGGTGTTGGGATGATATTTAGCGTACACTAATCCCAATTATTTAGCTGTATGTCGATCGATTGGTTGACAGACTATGTAAGCGTTAATTATTTATATTTAATGCTTATGCAGTTGTGTGGTGCACTCTGGATGGTAGTTGATTATTTATCATTGCTATTATATACATGTGTTGTATAGAATCCATATAAATAACATTATATGGTAATTGAGTGGGTCTCATTCCAATTTAGAAAAATAATTATATTCATGTGTTGAATAAACAAAATATCATGTTTTGACAATACTCATGTGTTGAGAATATTCATGTGTTGAATAAAATATATATTCATGTGTTGAATAAAAGAAAATTCATGTGTTGAAGGAAATATTCATTTGTTGAATAGAATAACGAAGTTATTGAAATATATAAAGCCGTGTTGATTAGATATGCGCCATTATGACGCGAACGATATTTATATCGATTATATTCGTTTTTATAATGAATATCGAAAAGGAATTTATTTCAAAATATAATATTTTGAAAATACTATCATTTATATATCGGTGATATGGAATATTCAATTTTGATTTGAAATTGAATATGAAGTTGAAATCGTTTTGAAAACGAATTTAAAATGATTTATAAAATACGTTTTAAAAGGAAATCGATGAAATATATAATATATATTATATATATAATGGCCTGAATAGAACGCGCCGTGCTGCGGCAGCTCGCGAATTTCGACCATTGACTTCGAATGGACATTACGGGAGATCCGACCGTCGGATTCTCATAAAACCAGAACCGTTGGGTTCGTATCGAAAAAAGCTTTCTAACGAATATTAGAGATTTGAAATCTAACAGTTGGATTTGGAATTATGTCCAAATCAAATTTGGAAAAGGTCGTTGTAAGTGCAGTTCGATGGCCGTTGATAGAAATCGACTGTTCGGGCCTTGATAAATTTATTAAAAATATAAATAATTAGTGTAAAATCATAAGAAATGATTTGGAAAGAATTGGGATGAAAAATTCCATATTTGAAAAGATAAAAATTGATTTTTATCGAAATGAACTAGTTTTGAACTAAAATTATAATCCATTTACTTTTGAAATAAATAAATTGGATTTGAAAGGGTTTTAAAAGTAACCAGAATTTCCAATAATTAAAGTGGAAATGGATTTGAATCGAAATTGTCTTTGGGTTATTTCGATATTGGATTTCGTGATTATACAGATATTGCTATGGAAATTTGAAAGATATATTTATATCGTTATTTCCAATACGATATTTGTTGGTCGTAGAATTTGATATTGAATATAAGCCGATATATTTTCTATTCAGAGCCTTGTGTTTAATATCAAATGGGATTTGAGTTTGTCGTGAATGGTGTCTTTATTAACACTGTTCTTAAACCCAGTTGAGAAAAAGATTAAATCTTTTTATTTAGATTTAGTGAAATGTGTCAATTAAATGATATTTAATTGGAATTGAATTGGAATTGGGATTGGGGTTTGTCGTGAACGGTGTTTTAAATAACACTTGTTCTTTAACCCGATAATTAATGGAATTTGAATTGGGTTTATCGTGAACTTGTTTTAACGACATTCGTTCTTTAACCCGATTTATAGTGAAATGTGATTTGGAATTTATAAATCTTTTGTTAAGATTAAAAGGAGATTTTCCAACGTAATGTTTTCCAATTTAATAAAATATATTTGGAATATAATGGAATTCGATTTGGTAATAATCGAAGTGAATTTCTGTGGAGGAAGACAACTAATATATCTGGAATTTAAAAGGCTTTGCCGTTATTCCATTTATATTATTAGTCGGATATGGAAGTTTATATCGATTATATATATCGATTTGTTTTCCATGAAGATTCCATTGTAAATGGAATGTGATTTTGAGTTTATCGTGAACCTGTTTTAAATGACATTGGTTCTTTAACCCAGTTAAAGACAGGATATGGTTTCCCAAGTTAAATAATCATTAATATTTATTTTTGGGAAGATTAAAACCAAGTGGAGTTTTAATGAATCTTTAATTAGATTGAAATGATCGAGAATGGAGTATCACCAGTTTTGCTCCAGGCGATAGTTAAATCTTTAATTAGATTTGAACGTGAAATGGTAATTGAATTTACCGATAACAACGTGGTGTTAGATAGGAAGTATTACCAGTTTTACTTCATGGAATGAATAGGTTGGGATTGGGAAATTAAAACAAATGATTACTTCGGTAAGGTTCGTTAATCCCGACTAGTTTGGATAAACCATAATTTGGTTGAATTGATATTCAAAAGAAGATTAAAGAATAAATTTAAAGAATTTATCTTTGATAAAATTAATGGGAACCTTTCCCAGAGTATAAGAATATTTGAATAAAAGAATATTCTGAATTGGAATGAGGCGTATGTTGTGTTTGTGTAACACTTGTTTATTATATACGCGAGTTATTCAAAAAGACCGGGTTTATCCCATTCTGAATAACTGATTCGACGATGTGTCAAGGATGAAGACGGTGGTCGAAGACCGGAGGTCTTCACATCGTTTGGATAATTATTGATGATCTTGATTGGGTTGTACACCCAAGAGGAGGGAATCAGTTGGTGACCGTCCAGACGTACTTGGAGATCGTTGGATATGCGAGGTACAAGGTGCCTCCGGTTTCGTTCAGACCTAGAACGGACTTGTAAATGGACTGTGTGTCTGACATTGGATATCATTCTGTGTGATTGATGGATATCGGTTGCATGGAGTGGTTTGCCTGTGTGGCATGCTAAGATGCAAATGATCAAGGCTTCTGTTGAAAAGCAGAGTCTTGTTATTGATGATCAAAGCACCGCCTGTGTAGCACAGCTTTGTGTAGCGTTGATCTGATTCGCGAGCCTCACACCCCGGTTGTGAACCAGAAACAGGAGAGGACATCAGGGAGGGCATGCGTTTCTTTCTAGCTAGGGTGGTGTCAGTGACCTACCAGCCCTGACATTTATATTATTTTCACCTGTGTGGTTGTTGGATTGCGAGGCGCCTCGGATATATCGGTGATTATGTGGAGCCGATGGAGTCATTTGGCTCATTTACGCCCCGAAGGGCGGGGAAATGCAGAGTTCAGGCATTTTAATCCACATCGGTGGACCGGCCCTGACGATCCAAGGGCCCACCTGAGTCTGGGTCCTTAGACATGGTAGGCTAGATTGTCTCGAAGTGGTGAGGACGATCCCTGGCCTCGGTTCACAGATGGAAATCCAACTTCCAATACGTGACTTTGCGGTTTTGATTGTAGAACCTATATATGGCGACATAGTGGTATGGGGCACTTATGTCGTCTATGATTGATACTTATGATTGAAATTGTTTTGACATTATACACTTATAGTAATAATAAAACATGAAATTTCACGTACCAAGCATTCTTGGCTATTATAAGGTAAAAACACTATCCTCTGGCTTGTGTTACATTGTGTGATGGGACCCGGGTCTTATAATAGCTTCATTGTTCTTTATTTAGCATTGCACTATTGTTTTATGCACTGGTATCCTTGGGAGGAAACCCGTTCCGTGTTATACGGCGTGGTCCCTGGATTTACCTAACTTTAAAATAAAGATTAATAACTATTTTAGTTCTCACACCAGTCACATGACTGACCTGGAGTTTATTGTTTTAACCTAAACTCTGGGTGCCCCTATTTTCCACATGGGCAGCTAGTAGTTTTGCTTTTGCAGATTTATATTCACAGGATCCTGGTTTTCAGCTGGAATGATATTCGGAAAGCTTTGTATCCGTATATTCTCTTTTAGTTGTGTATTGTATTATTTTTCCGCTACAGTAATGTATTTAAATCTCTGATATTTCTCTGATATATAATATTTACTCATACTCTGTATTTCTTGTATTCTGATGGAATTGTTGTAATTAACAATGAATTGTTCTTCTGTTTGCGTTCTGATTCGTCTTGTTCTCAGTACAATCCGCGATTTCCCGTAAGGGGGATTTCGGGTCGTTACACATGTCATTTTTATTCGCGTGCTATAATTGCAAATTTAACTATCAGAGCAAAGAGAAAGAAGAAGTAAAAGTATAACCTAGGGAGCTGAGTCATTTTTCCAACATTAGGCTTTTGAACAATATCATAATACCATGATTCACTACTAAATACGAAGTTTAGTATACACACCTAACAATCAATGTAGAAGAAATAATACAAACATTTTAACATTGAAACCAATAATATAAAAAATTTAATGATAAAACTTTTAGCTTGAAAGACAAAACTAACTTTTAATATCTTACTATTTAATCATTGATGGAAAGATTAGATTAAATAGTTCAACACCATGTATGATACGGTTTGCATTTGACATGACTAGGATATAAACAAAATATTTCAATCATAAGAAGATATTTTTTAACATGGATATTATGGCCCATATTTTTTTTTGTAAATGACATATATGTACATATGTGTAAAAAACATATTATGCAACAAGCAACTTACAACAACTTCAACTATGATCTATCTTCATCATATTATGCAACATATCACTATACAAAACACCCTATGCTCTCTAAATATGAAATTTAAAGCTTTGGATATCGTGTTACAAAACATATAATTGATAGTTCAAAGTCCAAGTTGCCTAAACAGGTCGCTATATTTGCTAACAATTTCTCCAATAATAACTCTAGTATCTCTGTCTTCTTAATTGTTTACATCTAAAGAATGAATATACTTATTGATTATGATTTCATAAAATCTAAAATGCACACAACTTATGATATGCTAGAAAGTAATCTAGCTATTGATCATTTGCATGAAATGAAACAGATAATAATGGGTCAAGATGGATGTTGCGGACGTCAAGCCAGACTAGATACGTGGTTGTTTGCAATGATGAGGAAGAAATTGCTGTACTTAGAAAAAGCGAAGAAAAGATATTGTCATTGCTTACTTGGAACATTTACATTCATGGAATGGTTTGGAAACTTGAGAACAACATTAACTCATCTATCAACTAATGTTACTTCAATGGACTCTTGCAACAATCCCATAGTTGAGAAGGAATTTTGGAGTTTATTTTCATTTTCCAACATAGGTTATTCGAGCCTTCCTAACTAGTGACTATTTACTCTTATAAAATGTTATGTAAAAGTGTGCAAATATTGGCCAAAGTAAACAATTAAATGGATTTAATTTTATACTTGGATTAGCCTACCCATAAAATGAAAAGAAATTTTAATAGATATTAAAAGAGATACTGGTTCTAGTATTTTTTTTTTGGATATTTGTTGCCTATGTTTGGAAGTTACAACATATACATATTAGACTTATGTTACATTTTTTTTTCTGTGGTTAAGAGAAGAAATCAGAAGGTTAATAAACATATACGGATGCTCAAATGATCATCCAATATGCCTAACAATCACGGGCTACAGTTTAGGGGAAGCTCTAGCAATACTCACGATTTATGTCATAACAACTAACTTTAAAGGCAATCCATCGGAGATTTCCTCAAGTGGGTAACTCCATCTTTAATAAAAAGCTCGAAGTTCAACGAAGTAAAGTGCTAAGTTGACATGCAAGACATCATAACCGAAGTATCAGGATTCTTTTCAATGAAGGAAACAGTACCAAAAATCAGAAGAAAGGGATGAATTTACCAAGATGACTACTTTTACAAAGGGATGGAATTCTGTAGACATCAAAATATTGGACCCAGCTTCTTGTAATTGAACCTGCAAGGCTGTAATTCATTCATTAGGTTAAAATATGAACTGAAATACCCAAAAACAAAATCGAATCAAGGCGTCGTTTTAGTGGAATAGCTGACAACCTAAACAAAATTGATGAAATCAACTCTTTCTTTCCTTTTTTTTTCCTTACCAACATATGGATAGAAGATGAAATTGATGGATGTTTCATTCCAAAAATAATGAAACGCAACAGAGGAATTTTCTTCATTGGAGGTAGGAACAAAAAAAGCGACAAAAACAAGTTGTTTTTGGGATGATAAAAACAAGAGGCGAAAAAAAAATGAACCGTAATATTGTCAGCGTTCCCACGAATGCATTTTATATTTTATATTGCTTTTAGCGCACTTAGATGCCTGAATGCTGACAAATATTGCAGTAAAAAGTAAGTTTTGTTGTAGTACCAATCAGTTTTATTGAAAGCATAAATTCCTCAAATCTGGCATATATAGGTTTGTGATCAAAGCATTTTGGTTGAGAAATTTTGAATAAGTCGGGAAATTCCTTCTCCAGTGCAATTTGAATCCAAAAACTTGTTTTATCTTCACCCTTTGCTACATTGGATGTTCGGTACAAAAATTATTTTAAGGAGTGAGATAAACAGAACATTTGGAATGTTGGAATTGTAATCTCCATCATAATATTAACTTATCACTCCATCTCTCCAATCAAATTTCTACTATTATTTAATTGGAAAATGCTATTTTACCTAATGAAAATCGACTGAAATACCCGAATATGAGATAAAAAATGTAGAGACCACCCATGAATTGCTTCAATTCAGCCTTAAAATTAGGATGTAGAGACCGCCCATGAATTGCCAAATTCCATTCAATTTCTATAACCGCTTACCAATTAGTGCAGTATCCAAATCATTCAAATTAAGAACCCCAACATCGTCTTGTTATTTTTTTCTTACTGACTTCGCTCTAGGATGCTATGTTACTAAAAAGGACTCCCTTCTCTACCACCTCTCTATGAAAGCTTATTCTCATAGGATCAATTATTTCAGTAGCCCGATTATGATACTTGTAATAGAATGGGATAGTGGACACTTTTGTATTTACCAAAACTAGTATTTCTGCTTAAGACAAATAGATACAAGGATCATAAAGATTACATCATGTTCTAATGTGGACCATGAAATCAGGATAAGCATTTGAAGGATGTCAAATAATTTCCATGAATCCCATATTCAAGGATCGTAAAGTTCACTTCTTGACTCTTTTTATATATACAAGTTACTTTCATAATAGCTTGCTTTAACAATATAAAAAAGAAGTAAATTCCTATGTGATACAGAAGTTCATGACCTTGAAAAACAAATTAATATTTGAAGGATAATGGTAGAACGATCAAAGTTTCAAATACATACATTATAATTTAAGCTATTATAATGTTGTAAAGCAGCAAAAAGATTTTCCTAGTCAAAAAAATTAAAAACAAACAATTAGGGAAAGTAAAATTGAATTATCAAAAATAAAATACCAAATACACCAAGATCGAATCCAAAGAGTGATCCACCAACAAATCCAATTATAGATGCAAATATGAAGTATCCTTTAGTTTCCCATCATATTCATACCAGACTGCTCTTTTTCATGTATCGCCCCCTATAAAACCTTCGACCAATTTTGTCACACAAATTTTGTGTGCATTCTAATCTAGATTTCATTAAATCTATAACCTCCAAAAGAACAAGGGAACTTTTGTGAAAATTAATTCTCAATCCAGAGAGTTCTCCCAAGGTATAAAGTATTAACTTTAACGATGCAATATAATAAGGCTCAAAAAAATATATCAGTAAATTGGAGAGTAGAAATACATCGCACATCTTCGTACCATTTTCGACTCAACTCAACCCTACGAATCTTCCTTAAAACCATCCACGCTAAACCCATTATAAAATGTCTAATTCAGCAACGACTCCGCATAAACCAACAAATCTTCAGCGCTTAGTATGGTGATAGCGGGATACTAGTCACGGCTTTCAATATTGAGGCGGTGGATTTAGGATGAGTGGAGGGGCACCGTCGATTTTGAGATGGGATTTTTAGGTTTTGATGAGAAATTGAAAAGGGAGAAATGAGGAATATTGGTAGAACAGGAAAGAAAAATGCGGAGCGGAGGAGAGAAATGGGGGACCGCAATATGAAGCGCAAGATATTTGCAGAACATGGGAGAGAAACACATGCAACTTTTTTTGCTTCACAAAAATTGATTTTGACTAGTGATATCATCCAAACCTGCCGAACGGTTGGTTTAATAATTGAATGCTTACTTCTTTTAAATTTATTATATGATACTAATATTTAAGCTTGAGTTTAAGTATAGATACAACATGGCTTATGGATAGGAATACGTTGCAGAATTTCTTTTGCACGCAAAGTAATAAACGACTTGCTTTAAATGCTAAACCAAGATATATTTTCGGATTAGTGCCATGGTACAAAAATACTGGTATATATATTGTCTTTCGGACTGTATGATCGATGTATATTACATGTTGTACTATTGTGAAATTGGAAAAGACTCTTCATACAAAGCAGACTCGCTAGAATTGTCCGGAAATACAAACACTTAGAAAAATAATTTATTAACTTTTCTGAGAAGGTGACATATTGATCTAGTTATAGCTAAAGCAACTCTCCGACTAAAATTTGAGAATTTAATTGCAAAAACTTTGGAAATGATTTCTAATATTTTGTCAAATAATACTAGTTGTATTTAAAAATATTTTCCGAATAGAAATGTTTCAAAATAACAAAATATTATACTATATAAGTATGAAATATTTTGGAAGGTTTAAAATAAATTTTAATTATGACATATTTTTCAGCAACGAAACGATCGAAAAGAAGGTTTAATATTATATAAAAATAAATTTATGAATCATTAGAGAATTTCTTGAACTATATATTTACAAATCTTGAAAGATTTGAATGTGAATAACTCGATTTTGGGAAGTGATTGTTAAAAATTGTAACGACCCGGATTTTCGAACTGTTATTTTAAATATTTAATATTGTTTAAATATTGAATTAATAAAATAAAAGAATTTTTATATTGAATTATCGACTTATAATCGATATACAGTTTATTTCGAATATATATATATATGTATGTATGTATATATAATCATCGTAATATAAGAAATCTAATATAATTCAATTCGAGATTTAAACTAAGTGAAAACAATTCAGATAATATATATAAAATCCATGTGAATATAATGGATAATAATTTATTATCGAGAAAGTGTTTAGTTTCTGAAATATTATTTTATTTTATCGATTTAATATGATCATTTATATTTACGTTCAAATTAAATGTCAAAATATATTCAGTTCAGTACAGAATAGCGTTATAACATTAGAACGTCAGTCCTTACGTTAAAACAGTGGTTTATGATTTCATGATATCAACCCCGAAATATTTTATCAGATAAGATCAAAGTCGAATTGAAATCTCAAATCAAAATCTAAATAAAATTTATACTTATCAAATCAAATTAATAAAAATGGATTACTTCTACCTGAAGTATTAAAACGTACAGGCTAAACATTAAATCGCGCAGGCCTATTCCTTATCACTGAAGTATTCTTCAGTATATATGTACGCGAGCACTCACTCCATTCTCTTCTTTAATTCCTGTTGCTTAGAAGAAATCGATGAAAAATAAATGGCCGCCCTACTAAACATGTTTAAATCATTCAACAGAATTAAAATCAAAGCTGCCCATCCCATTTCATTTTCCCAAAATCGAAGCCTCCCATTTCTGTCTCCTCTATTCGAAGTCATTCTCGCATAAAAAAAAGGGAAAAGAAAAGGGAATTGGTGATTAAAAACCGCGAGAAGCTCGACGTCCATGGAATTGAGGGTATCGAGAGTAGCGTTGAATTTGAGGCGCGATCAAACTATCGAACGTCCGAATGTTTTGGGCATTATTTTAGGTTTAAAATTGGGGTCGATTTCATGAATTTGGAGACAACATCGAAGTCCTGAAGCGTGCGTTGTTTTGAAAGGGATAGCAATGAATAACAGTGTACGACATAGGGATGAGGCGTACTAATGATTTGAGGGGGAGGTGGGTCATCTCGATCATTCAGTGGAGGAGGGGATTCAAAGCGTAGTTTTATCCAAACCTGTAGTTGTAATTTGGTTGTCGCGATTTCTAGAGGAAGGTGAAGCTGTGTTTTTTCATCAGGATAAGGTGTGAATTTGGATGAAGATGTGGAGTTCGATTTTGGTTTTTGATTTTGTGGGGAGGAATAACGGCTGGCGATGGTTGTTGAAGGCGTTCTGCTGCCAAGATCAATGGGTGGACTGATCAACAGTGGGAAAAAAATGGGAAGTTCAGTAATGTGTTCTTGCGAGTATGGCAAGGAAGTTTGGAATGGTTTTGTGTAGTAGATGATGACTTTTGGAAATGGGCATTTGCGGGGAGGAGTTGGTTTTGCACAGTAACAGGTTACTATGTATTCAGTTGGAAAAAAGATTAAAAAGGTAATTAAATTTGCTATTTATTTATTTAAGTAAACAGTAAACACATATATATATGGTTTAGTGTTTAAAAATACGTAGGTTAGTTAATTATATTTGTTAAGTTAAATTTCATTTAATAACCATTAGAAGTAGGGAAAGCATGTTTTTAGTTTCATTTAAATTGTTTTAAATTTCTAGACAAATGTACGACACATTTATATATTTAGGGTGAATGACTTGGGTAGAATGTACATGAAGCTGTTAAGGGTAATTGAGGAAAACAGGCTTCAGTTTTTATCAGTAAACAAGGAAGTTAAATTTAATTTAGCAACCGTTATATATATATATATATATATATATATATATATATATATATATATATATATAGGGCTGTCAACTTCCACCCGACCCGTGACCCGACCTAAAACCCGCACGGAAATTAGCAGGTTAACCCGACCCATTTAGTTAGCGAGTCATTTTCGGGTCAACCCGAATTTGACCCGTTTAGAAACGTATGGGTTTAGGGTTGACCCGCTAACCCGATTTTGACCCGCCAAACCCGATTATATATTGTATCTCTTCCATGCTGTTAGTCTTTTATGTATACTATTAGTGTTAGTCTTTTATGTATGCAGTAATCAGTATGCTCGTATATGTAAGCTATTATATTTTACTAATTTATTCTTATATGTTGTTAGTTACTTATAACAACTGTATCTCTTCCATACTAGTAGTCTTTAATTTATGCAGTATGGGAACATATACTTATGTATAGAAAATGATTTTTGAATATGGGGATTTCATGCTGTATATATGTGTTGTTTGTTGGTGACTTTGCAACTTGTTGCATGTTGGTGATTATATAACAGTGTGCATGTTGATGATTTGGCTCTTTTGTTGTTTATATTAGTAGGCGATATCTATCAATGGGTCAAACAGGTAAACCCGACCCAACACAACCTGACACGACCCATTTAGTTAAACGGGTTACGCGGGTCGGGTCGGGTCAACCCGTTTATAAACGGGTCGGGTTAGGGTTGGGAAAATATGACCCGTTTAATAAACGGGTTGACCCGACCCGTTTATAAATCAACCCGAACCCGACTTAACCTGACCCGAACCCGACCCGACACGACCCATTGACAGCCCTATATATATATAGGAAATTTATTTATTTGTTTAAATGGTTAATTTAAATAAATAAATGTTAATCATAAAATTTAAATCAAATTATCATAGGTGCGAATTCATTCGAGAAGATTCGTAGCCGATGATTTGGAAATAAACAGGGTATTCAACAGCTAAAATTCTGGTGAGTAATTCTCACTCAAGAATTTTATTTAAATTATTTTTATCGTTAAAAATAATTTGTTGGTTGTTTGGTTGCATTAAAATATCAATGTGGCTATTATTTATATATATTAGTTATTTAGGATTGGTGTTTGCGGTTATTATATATATATTGGTGGTTGGATATTTCCCGCAGTACCATTAGCGGATGCCCGCAGTATCATTAGCGGATGACCCAATACACCCCACGCTATGATAGTGGATGACCTTCTATACCGCGATATCCTGCCTCGAAGCAGGATGGGTATTATTTATGTTGGCTAACGTCTGCGGATGCAGGAAAACAGGTTGGAGGGATCCGACTGGATTCCTCAAAAATATTATTGTTGTTTTCATATATATCATCATATATGAGGTGTTAGAAAACCAGTGATTGATAATTGGTTAGTTTGATGTTTAAAATATTATTGGGCCTAAATGGTAATTTATAAAAATATCATAAATAGGGTTTTGAAATTTAAAAAGGGAAAACTATTTTCTAAGATAGAATTTGAATTTCAATTGGACTATAAATATATTAACTTGTTTAAATACATAAACCAAGTAGTGAAATTATAAATGTTGTTTATAAATTAAATAAATGCAGAGAATTGAAATGAATTTATAAACAATGTTTATAAATAAAGTGGAAAAAATTTCATTGGATAATTTGAATATTTAAATTCAAATGTGAATTTAAAAATAGAAATGGGGAAATCGTTTTAAAGAAATAAACGATGGAGTTTATTCTGATGTTCAGAATATAAATTGAACTAAAATAAATCCGTAAGGATTTATGATTTGAATTCGATTAATTCGAATTTATTTAAATAGAAGTTAAATTGAATATGAAAACAAATTGGGTGTTATATATATATAAGTTATTATAAATAGAAATTTCCAAAATAAGATTTTGGTTTTTAAATAGATTTCGAAATAGACTTGTTTGAATATAAAATAAGGAAATTTATAAAATGGTGTTTATAAATATAATGAATTAATTATCAAGAGATAATTTGAATATTTAAATTCAAATATGAATTTAAAAATAGAATTTGAAATCATTCGAAAAGGGAACGGTTTTTATTCCGCAATTCGGAATATCAAAGGGATGGAGTTTCAAATAGAAATTTAAAAAGGGAACTTGTTTAAATATATGAAACAAGGAAGTTGAATTTGTAAATAGTGTTATAAATTTGGTGAAATAAATTATCATTTGGATAATTTAAACCATTTAAATTCAAATAGGAATTTAAAAGTTAATTGCGAAGTGTTTTGAAACAAAACGATTGATTATATTTCAGAATTCGAAATATAAGCTGAAATGAGAAGAATTTAACGGGTTTATAATTGAAATTCGATTATGTCGAATTTTATAAATAATTTATTTATAAAAGGAATTGGAATTTAATATAGAAGATCGAAGTATAAATAAATTTATTACCACGTAAGGAAAAATCGACAATTATTGATAATTGAAAATATTAAATTTAATTGGGAAAACTAGTTTAATATATATTAAAATATATTAGAATAGAGTTGGAATTTATATATAAATGAAGTTTAAAACGTTTATATATTAAATATAATTAAAACGAACTCGCCGCAGCGCGGTAGTTCGTGAATTGGCGTTTCGAATTTCAATTGAGTATACAAAACTCAATTTAAGTCGGAATTCTTTGAAACAGGAATCGTTGGGACCAGTTTAATAATAGTTTTCTAATGGAAGAGAAAAATCTGGATTTTGTCTTATAGATTTTGAGTTATGTCAAAATCAAATATTCAGAAAAACAGCGCCAGAACCATTATAAAACCATAACGGTTTATTTAAATAAATAAAAGGATTTTAAGTAAATAAAATCTGAAAGTCCACTAGAAAAATCCAGATTTTGAGTTGTAAAATAAGTATGAACTCAAGTGGAGTAAGTGAACTGATTTTTGAAACAAAAATCAGATTTTTATTTGTTGAATTGAATTAACTAATTTGAAGAAAAAATTAGTTAATGAAATTTGAAATCGAAATTGAACTTTGGATCAGAAAAGGGGATTGTAAATTCATATTCGAAATTGAATATGGAATTTGAATTAAAAATGGTATTCGAATGGTAATAAGCAAGTTAAAATATATTTGAACGTGATATGTTCAAATAGAAAAAAAATGAAATGAGCAAACGAGCTGATTAAAGAATAAATTAGCGAATCAAGTTAAAATGACCGAATTGAGTTGAAATAAATTAGAAATGGATGCATATATGTTAACAGGTATGGGATGAAGAGAATAAAGTTTATAAATTTAGTGCCCGACAAAAAGGTACACGTTTAAATTCCATATGAGATTTTATGCGCCGAATCGGCAAGCCACTTGGCTTTTTGATTTTCTTTTTGAGCGGAAAGGGCCTAGAGAGGCGGGTTGAGGTTTGAACTATCAACCGGTACAAAGGAGGTTATGGCGAAATTTTCTGGAAATTTAAGGAGTTAGAATATTTTTAAGAAAATTCGATAGTTAGAAATCAATGTATCGATATATATAGAATTCGATAAGTAAATGAACTTAAAAATTGAATATTATAAACAAAAAGGAAATCTATAAATTAGATTTGTTAAAAATAGAAAGAGAATCGTATACGTGTTTTAGAAATGGATAATTGGTTTTTATGATGTTGATTATTCGGGAATAATGGTCTTGTCCATTTTGAAGTTAATGATGTTTTCAATCAAGGTCTGAGAGGTAATTTTACCCCAACTCGATTGATTTCACTTTTAACCGACAAATAGCAAGATCCAGTCTCAAAGATCAATGGTTGAATAAAAGATAGTTGAATGAAATATTTTGGGTTGTTTATAACGATGTTTTACACAACATTCGTTTTAACCCAAATAAGTGGAATTTTGGAAATATAATAATATATATTTCCTGAGAGTAGAATTAAATGAGTCGAGCAAGAGATAAGTAATTGGAGTGTTCTCCAATTTTAAATAGAAAATATTTTCTAAGTATAGAAAATAAAAGAAGGCGAGATATGGAATTTTTTTCCAAACAGCGTAAAGGGCCAAGATGATTATTAAAAATATTTGGTTAAAAAATATTGATAAGGAAATGGAGAAGTGATTTAATTAATGAAATATTAATTAAGGGTCCCAGTGATTTGTTTATTACCTTGAATGGATGTTTGTTTTTCTTCGATAGTTAAATAACCGACTATCGAAGTGTTTGCCAATATCGTTGTCAATATGGAAAGACCGGTTGGATTATTATCCGTGAACCACTCCGTATTGGCAGTAGCGTTGCGAATCAGATTATATGAAGATAATCGAAGACGGAGTAAAGTGCAAGGACTTTTTCTATTAATAGAAATGGTGCCTTCGATTTCGTTCAATCCCAGAATGAACGTATATGGACGAATGTCTGACAGAGTATTTCCAATGATCGCATATATGTTGGTCTGTATAGATATATATGGTGGCGGAGAATTTATTCTCTTAGCATAATATCCAAAATATATTTTTGCAAATCAATTAATGATTTACGGATCTGACAATGTGGCATTCAAAGTGATTGTGCTATCAATGAATGATAAGAAATCGTAACCTCAGGCCTCAACAACCGGGAAATGACAAAAATCAGGCAGGCAGCATGACTATGTGGGTCACTCCCATTAGGTTGTATAATCAACTATCTAGAGAAATTCCTTTTACTTCTTTAATCTATCGATGCTGTCCCTTTTCGGGAAACGGTTGCTGATCCTAACCGTTGGTGATATACATTCGATACACTCAAGCAAAATGAGTGGTCGGTCATGTGTGGGCCGGGTTAAAAGATGTTCTTGCTGAACCAAGTGTATTCCCCTCTAGAGATACACTATCGGCAGGTGGTTCCATACCTTGTCGTGTTGGAAACCCAATCTCCAATAAGCGCCCTGCGATTTTTGGATTTATATTATATATGGAGCGTGAGATGCAAGCATTCCGCTAGATTCTATTTATTTGATGTAGACATTATTATAACATCACTGATTTGATATCAAAAATATTTTGGGTTATCGTAAGGTAAAAACCATCCGTGTTTATGTGTGGATCGGTCTTACGATTATCATTTCTTTCGAAAGGATTTTTAAAGTTAAACAAATGATTTGAGTTTACTCACACCAGTCCCATGACTGACCCAGAGTTTTTTTTCTTTTCCTAAACTCTTGGGTGCCCATATTTGTACGGGCAGTCAAGTAGTCGGGATTTTTCAGATTCACTTGGAAGAGCTGGAAGCAGGAGGCTTCACTAGTTAGCTAGCTATAGACAATCATATTTTCGCTGTGTACTATGTTGTATCTGGAAACAGGTGTTTATAACTGTTCCAGGAATAACTGTTGTGCTCTGATAATGGTATGCATATACAGTTACCGATTTGTATTTCAAAAGTTATGTTATTTAATATATTTTATTCGTTCTGCTGTGAGATTTGTGTTCTTCGTTTTTCTTCTATTCTAACTTTTCTTTCTTTTTATTCCTTATCCTCTAACTTCTTTCTACTAATGATTCGTATTTCTGTGTCATTTGGGTTGGATCTGTGGTGTTATTAGTCAACTCAAAGGGTACGGATTTGCGGGACATTACAAAAATCACATTATGAAATTCGAAACTGAACTGATATTGAGATTTCAAGAACCTTTTATTAAATAAATATATGTGAAATAGAATTTTTCGAACTTATATATATTGGGAAAATCTACTTAAACAGAGAAATTTAACACAAGTTAGGGGACAAAAATTCTCAATCATTGGATTACCCCCTCATTTCCACCCAACATAAGGACAAATTGATCCAACTGTTGTGATTTTGTATCACCTGATTTGCATCAAATATTTATGTCCAAATAGCTGCTTATATATATATATAGCGCGTGTGTGTGTCTATATGTGTGTGCGGGCGCGTGCACATGCGCGTGTGACCTGTATAAGTATGAAGTTAGTTCGAAAACTATCAGTTTGAAAGGAACTCATTATGTAAACAATAATCTTATGTAATGGAATTTATGTGAGAACGATATATTCGAAAACATGACTTTTTTATAATATAATATACATTTTCCTAAAAAAATTAAGGTAAGGGAAGTACCTTCTTTTGAACATGATCTACTAGGTAGAGGCTGTGTGTTGATGATTTATTGTTCGGACGCAATACTCATGAATTTCCCTTGAACTTGGCTGTATAACAAATTTCATAGGGCTACAAAGGCCTATGGCTACGAATGTTTCGGACCCAGACATCAACATTATGTCAACAACGATCTATGGTCGTTTTACGTTGGCAAATTCCACAGAGGAGAAGATTCTTTATGCGCACAGATGTTTCCCAAGGGATCCAAATGTAACCAATGTGTATCCGCGGTGCACATGGCATAATTTGCAAGGTAAAAGGTCTACGGGTAATAGAGATGTAACCATTAGTGTGACTAGATATAGACTACTATCCACACGGTTATTTTGAGATGTGTTACTAGCAAAAATCAATAACGAAGTGAGATTGCGGTGAAGGGGTGTCAGATGACCGAAAGCTCGCAGGAGGCTCAATAGAAGGTGGGGCCAAATACCAAGAAGGGCAAGAGCAAGAAGAAATGTGTAACGATCCAAAAAAAACCGACACTCGAATTTTCAACAATAATACATAACTTTGTATTACTTGACAAAAATCCTAGTATCAAACCCCAGATTGTTAATAGAAAGATGTTAGAGGGTGAGAGAAGAAAGAAAGAAATATTAGAACAGAAGAATAAGAAGATCAGAGTCTTACAGTAGAAAGGACAAAATATCGGGCAGGCAACATGGCTGGGTGGGTCATTCCCAAGTAGGGTATATTGTTACCGATCTAGAGAAAATTCATATTTGTTCTTCTTTTATTTTCTATATCTCCGCGGATGTACGGTGGGCCCTTAAAACCATAATGGGTGACAATATATTCGATATATTCAAGCTAAATGAGTGGTCGGTAATGTGTGGGCCGGGTTGCAGGATGTTCTTGTTGAACCCCAGTGTATACCCTCTTGAGTACACTGATCGGACGGTGGTTCCATACCTTGTCATAGTTCAAATCCAATAAGCGCCTTGCGGTTTTTGATTATATAATAAAATATGTAGAGCGTGAGATGCAAGCGTTCTGCTAGATGGTTATTTATTTGTGATTTGGTAGACGCTATTATAATATCACTGGATTTTGATATATCAAAATGTTTTGGATTATAGTAAGGTAAAAACCGTCCGTGTTTATGTGTGGACTGGTCTTACTATTATCATTTTCTTCCAAAGGATTTTTTTCAAAGTTAAACAAGTTGGTTGTGTTATGAATTTATCGCTGATAGTATTTCAGATTGATCTAGGTGAATTTTGCTTTGCTTGAAATGTGCTCGGGTCAGATCGAGTATATTTCCAGGTTAGGTTTCGCTTGTAGTTCCAGAGAAGGAGGTTAAGTCGAGACGTATTCCCTATATTTACTGATACTAGTTTATTTCCGTTGTGTTGTATTGATTTGAATGAATACTTTGTTGTTGTAATACATACATATATATACAGTTCGTTTGTATAAAGTATGTGATATATTGTATTTTGTCTGTTCCGCTGTGAGACTCTGATCTTCTTATTCTTCTATTCTAATATTTCTTTCTTCTCTCACCCTCTAACTTCTTTCTATTTACAATCTAGGATTTGATACTTGGATTTTTGGCAAGTAATACAAAGTTATGTGTTATTGTCAAAAATTCGAGCGTTGAATTTTTTGGGTCGTTACTGTTGGTATCAGAGCATAAGGTTTAATGATAACCTTGGCTCTTTGGTGTAACTCGATAGAGATGGGGTTAGTAATACACTAGATTGATTTTGAGTGTATATATGAGAGCGTGTATTTGTAATTTGACACAAAATTATTTTTGAACTATTTTGACCAGTATATTTTGTAAAGAGAATAAAATTGGAATTCAAAATAGGTTATGAAATTTCAAGTAAGATATTAACTTATGTTGAGTTAAAATAAATATCATAAGTTGGAATTGATAACCAAATAGGATTGATGTTTGGAGAATAAAAATGAATTCCAGTTAAATGAAACCAAATAAAATGTTGGATTGTATGGTTGATTGCTTGGATGAAAATTGGAAAGAAAATAGATTTCACTGAGAACCAATGAATCTTTGACCAAAACCATATGAAATCTTCTCATCTTTTAATGCCAAATCTCTATGCAGAAACCTACATTATTCATTCAACAAAATTGGCGTAGACTGTAAAAATAAAAATAATTTTTGAATTGATGGCACAGTAAGGATGGGTCAAACATTCGGCTAGTTGTAGATTTTCAAATCTCAGGCACATGCCAACTGAGGCCCATCGCTTTTAAATCGCTACCCCTCAATACAATATCGCAAAGTGATTTTCTTTAAAGAATGAGCTAATCTTAGCTCATGGTCGGGCAAGTCCTTTTCTTAATTCTGTTCATTTGCACATGGGAATCTTTGGGTGCCAAACAGTGGGACAGAGTTGTGATAACTTTTAAATGTACTGTCTCCAATTTGTTTCCTAAGCACACAATAAAAGCACGTTCAGAACTGTAAATTGAAAGCAACATTTTGGACAAATATATATATGAGCTGTCTACAGCATCAAAAGCAAGATGTGCTACCTTTCGCATGTCCTATTTTATTTTTACTTTTGTTTATTTATTTTACTTTTCCTTTCTGACCACGGTTCTTCAATTATAAATACACCTCCTGCCTTATTCTTTGCTCCCATTCGAAACAACACCCTAAATATATATATGATGGAACTTTCACTGAAAATCATCTGCCTCGCTTTGTCTTCTCCTTTCAGTAACAAGGAAACAACAAAAATGAAAACACTACTTCAAATCTATCCGTCCATTCTTCGTTCTTTCCATCCAAAACCGATTCCCTTCCCATACATTAACACAAATCTTCGCATGTCATTAATACTGTGCGTGAACTAGAGTTATTATTCCTTCCAGGCCAGCGTAAGTGGATTCAAGGGTAGTGACGAGGAATGGAATTCGGATAATGGTGTGATGTTAGGGGATTCTGGCGCGCGGATGGGTTCGTTTTGGTGGAAGATAGAACCGAAACAGTTCATACTTTTTTTCACCCACATGGAGCAAAGTGGCTAATGCAAATCGGTATAGGGTGGAGTAAAGTTGGAGGAACATGGTATGGCATTGGAATATGGGAGGGGAGAGATTTGTAGTGAGGTGATGAAGGAACAGGGACTGGGTGTGGTTCTTGTGGGATTCAGTGGTGTTTTGATCAGCAAGGGTTGAAGTCCGTTGGTGTTGAGTGGCGTAGGATGCTCGCGATGGAGTCAGGCGTCAGTTCAGGCAAGATCCGTCGCACAAATGGTGGATGCGGTGGCATGGTAGTTCGATTATGGAAATAGTGGATACTGCAAGTGGCACATTGAATCAATATCTTGGTCTGAGAGGAGTAGAGAGAAGGAAAGACTGGAACTGGCGTAAATTATCTATACAAGTAATTAAAGTAATAATTATATTAATTAAGAAATTGTTAATTAAAATTAAACTGTATAATTATGGTTGCAGCGTAGAAATCAGAAGCTCGTGTGGTGCTCTAAAGTATTTACGATTGAAGAAACAAGCGAGCTGAAGGAAGAAGGCGGTCTGCTTAATTTTCATAACTAAGCAATTTTATTAAAGATAATTAAGTTTTAATTAAGGGGTTATTGATTGAATAGAAATTGAATATTTATGGTTGCAACGTGATGAAGATTGCAAGAATAAAGGAACTGGAGGAGGATTGTTGGCCTGTAACCGATAATACAAAGTAGTTATAGTTAATTAATTCAGATAATCATTATTTAATTAAACAATTGAATTTATATTGGGTGTTAAAGCCTACAGGTTGTAATACTGGTTGTTATGGGGATTGCTTGAAAAGATCTGTGAACATGGTGTGCAATTGAAACTCGGTGTCGAAGTTGGAAGCATCATTTGAAGCTAAGGGAGAACGGCCGATTAACACAGTATTTAGTTTGATTTAATTAAGCATTGAAATTGAAATTCAATGTTGTTGTATTTTTAATCAATATACGGTATTGATTGAGGAATTGGCAGAAAATGGCATGAAACACACCTTTTTATTTAGTCGTTGATTTGCCGTCAGGTGAATTGACGCAGTTAAGTTGTAAAATTTATTTTTATAACTGAAGTGAGATTTGTCTATAAAATGAAGTTTTGGAAATAAATCGATAATTACACATTGGATCTATAAGTACTATAAAATGATTTTATAATGAGAATTTAACTTTTAAATAAGGTTATATAAGAAAAACAAAGCTGTAATTAATCCACGGGTTAATAAATTGGAATAATTA
Organism: Allium sativum; assembly: GCA_030737875.1. Taxonomy (NCBI): domain Eukaryota; kingdom Viridiplantae; phylum Streptophyta; class Magnoliopsida; order Asparagales; family Amaryllidaceae; genus Allium; species Allium sativum. Next base: position 12,346,308 of record JASFAX010000037.1, on the reverse strand, counting down.
TTATAAGAAAACAACTTAGTTAGATTAATTATATTAATCTATGAGGAAGAGTTTATTGAAATCAGTTAAACAAATTAATTGATGGTTTGAAGCTGACCAAGTCAACTGTTTTGTTTGAAACTGATTATTAGATTAATTAATTCCCAATTAATCTAATTGAAAAGGGTTTATTAAATAATTATTTTAAATTAATAAGGTTTCTTAAATATTAATTATCTTTTTTATTTAACGATGCTAAAAATAATTGTTCAATTAATGTAACTAGTTATTATTTAACTAAGTGATTAACTAATATATTCTAGTTAATGGAGAAGTAAACCGTTTTTCCTTCAGAAACTGATGGAAGTAATTATTGTTAAATTAATGATAGTTAAAGTGATAAAATCTTAAATGAAATTCATTTAAGATAATAATAGAGTTATAATGAGATTAAATTGGATATTCATAAAGATTGTTTGAAGAAGATTTTATTATAAAAATCAAAATATTGGAAACGATTTATAAAGTGTAATGAAAAATAAAGTATTGACTTAAAAAGAGATGTTTTTATTGAATTTAGTAAAATGATTCGATTAGAAAGAAAATGTCGAAGAGGCAAAGAAGATGAATGTTAAATGATTTTAGGTAAAGGAACATTAAATGGATTTTTTTAAAAATCCGAGTTCCATAAAAGAAGTTATAAAAGAGATTTGAACTAATGTAGGTTCAAAGTAAATATTTTTAGTTGATATTCGAATTAAGATAAAAGGAGAAATTTCAAGAATACAAAGGGATTACTTATTGGGTTTGGGTAAAGAAGTTGAAAAAGGGATTTTAATTATAAATTCCAAAATTTTAGTTTTATGATATGAGGTTTAATAGTTTTGAATAGAGTATTTAATCCAAGTTATAAACAGAATGGTAATAAAAGAATTCAAAGCTAAAAGAATGGTTTTGGCAAGAATGATTTAAAATACGAATTGAGTAGAAATGGTTATAATTGATAGAAGTTTTCCTAAAGTAAGAATATGGTTTATAAAACCATATTATAAAGAGTAAATAGAATTTTTGGTTGATAGTTTATGTAATAATCCGGATAATAAGAAACAATTTAAAAATTTTATTTTAGCAATTTTTAATGAATTTTGAAGATTTAAAATGATTTATTTTAAATAATAACAATTTAAAATTTATTTAAATCGAAGTTAGAACGAATATATTTATTTTAATTATAAACCGAGCCTGAAACGGCACGGTAGTTTGGAAATTCGATTTCAAATTTCAAATGAATGTACTAGATTCAAAATAAATCGGATTTCGGTAAAACCAGAAATATTAGAATCTATTTAATAATATCTTTCTAACGAATGTGAAAAATCCAGATTTCATAACGGGAATTAAAAGTTATGTCCATTTTAAAATTAGAAATAGTCGCTATGGAATTTAATATAATATATAGCCCTTAAAAATAGCCATTTTGCAAACGACCTCCGTTTGCGACGAAACCACTTTGGTTGATCCGGAATGTCAAATTTTAGGGCAAAATTGGATCTGAATCATCAAATAAAGTCTAATAGAGTGGAAACCATCGGTGAGAAATCATTTGATTGAAAAGGGCTAGATTAATATTAACTGTTTATAGTTAATTGTCTGTGTTTTGTAATAGTTATTGATTGATTACACAAATTTAATATGATGTTAAATGTCGAATAGTTTGCCGATGATGTTGTGCTGATTGATGAAAGTAGAATAGGGGTTAATCGACAACTGGAGTTGTGGAGGGAGACCTTGGAATCAAAGGGTTTCAGGCTTAGCAGAACTAAAACAGAGTATATGAAGTGTGAGTTTAGCAGTGTCAGGTCAGATGACGGAGATGTTACCCAGGCCGGTAGAGTAGTACCCAAGAAGGAATCGTTTCGATACTTAGGATCTATGTTGCAGTTTGATGGAGAGATTGATAAGGATGTTAGTTTTAGAATTCAAGCAGGATGGGTGAAATGGCGACTAGCATCTGGCATTCTCTGTGATCAGAAGATTCCTCAGAAGCTTAAAGGAAAGTTCTATAGGACAACAATCAAACCTGCAATGTTATATGGTGCAGAATGTTGGCCTACTAAGAGGCAACACATCCAGAAGATAAGTATAGCAGAGATGCGAATGCTGCGTTGGAGCTGTGGGCATACCAGACGAGATCGGATTAGAAATGAGGATATTCGGGAAAAACTTGGAGTTGCACCTATTGAAGAGAAGTTAGTCCAATACGGCTTGAGATGGTATGGACATATCCAACGTAGACCATACGATGCACCTGTACGCGCTGGAATTCTAGGTCGCGCCGAAGGCCCAAAGAGAGGTAGAGGTCGACCTAAAATGACATGGGAGGAGATAATAAAGAGAGATTTAAGTAACTGGAGTTTATCGGAAGAGCTGGTAGTTGATAGGAGTGCATAGAAATTGGCAATCCATGTACCAAAACCATAGTGTTTTTTTAGACTTTATTTCACGTTTACTGAACCTTTTTACTTTTTATTTACTATTTTAGATTTTATTTCACTTTTATTGAACATTTTTACTTATTATTATTATTATTATTATTATTATTATTATTTATTAAAACTCTTTATCGGACGACTTTTTATTTAATTGGTTATTTTAAACCCTTTTTTATATATATATTATTATCATCATTATTAATTTTATTTTATTGTAATTTTGGGTTCCATATCTAGCCAACCCCAACTTGTTTGGGATATATGGCTTTGTTGTTGTTGTTATTGTTAAATGTTGAATAGTGCAATAAAAATATCATTTTATCTGATAAAAGTGAGAAACTGAAAGGGCTAGTTTAATGTTAATCGTAGTTAGTGAATTTATATGATTATATAATGATTTGGGGTTAATTATATAAGTTCATTTCGATGGTAAACAATGTGTAGTAAGTTAAAAATATCATTTTTACTTGATATATGAGCGTTAGTGACATTTAAACACAAAAGTGTAAGTGTTGAGATCTCTAATCTAAAAATTAAAATTAATTGTTATTGCGTTGAAAAATTTATTTATGTACCCTGTAAAAATTCATATTGGTGTTGTACAAGATTTGAATTGGTTGATTTTGGTTGTGATGATCTATTGGATTGAATTAGATAAAAAAAAATGTCATGATTATTTGTACAATAAAATTATTCTTTTATTGTACATATAAATCATGAAAATTGTTAAAGTTGTTATACAATAAAAATATTCTTTTTATTGTACATATAAATCTTGAAAATTGTTAAAATTTGCTATACAATAAAAGTATCCTTTTTATTGTAAATATGTGAAACATAGAATTTGTTAGACAATAAAAATATTCTTTTTATTGTAAATATGTGAAACATAGAATTTGTTAGATAATAAATATTCTTTTTATTGTAAATATGTGAAACATAGAATTTGTAATAACCCGGAAATCCGAGCCAATTTAAAAAAATTATTTTGGCGATTTTAGTGATTTTTGAATATTTAAAATGAATTATTTTAAATAATGACGACGAGAAATTTAATTTGAATAGAATTAGAACACATATATTTATTTGAATCGTCGTTAGAATATAAATAATTTATTTTAAATTATAAAAGGAATTGAAAATGGCGCGGTAGTTTGAAAATTCGATTTCAAAGTTCAAATGAATGTACAGGATTCAAAATAAACCAGATTTTAGTGAAACCAAAAATATTAGAATCTAATTGAAAATATCTTTCCAACGAGTCCGAAAAATTGAAATTCATACCGGGGAAAAAAGTTATGCCCAGTTGAAAATTCAGAATAGTCGCTATGGAAATTTTGGCCCTTAAAAATGGAAATTTTGCAAACGACCTCGGTTTTCGACGAAACCACTTTTGTTGGATCCGTGATGGCAAGTTTTTGCTAGGTTTCAAAATTCGTAATTTTTGAAATCAATATGTGAGCGTGGCAAAAGAAAACGTGTTTTGTCAGTTTCTGTCAATTTTGATCGACCATAAAATGGCCATTTTCCAAACGGTCTCAGAATTCGACGAAATTAGTTTTTCTAGGACCGTATCGTCAATACGAAGCTAGAAATAATTTTTCTGGAATTTACAGAGTCAGTATGTGGCCCCGGTAATGTGAAATGTACGTTTAAATTGAATATATAAAGATTAATATTTTAATTTAAAGTAAAACTTATCGTAACGGCCAAACTAACTTACGAAACATATCCCATTGTGTTCGGAATGGGTGTAATGTGCTAGGAGCGACAGTCGTTGGGTTCAATTTTGGATTCAAAAGAAAAGTCAACTTTAAGTGAATAATAAATTAATTAAATATATATTTACATAAGCCTCACCCCTCTTTCTCCTTTACCATCGGTCAACGCATTTGAATAAAAAAATAAAAAAATAAAGAAACCTAAATCGCTCAGCCGCTTCCCCCAATCCCGTCGCCGTAGCGCCTCCCTCAGCCACCGTCCGTCGCGCCCCATCTCAGCTGACGCCGTACTCCCCCCTTCTCCTGTGAAGTCGCGAGATCCAGACACCCCCAAAACCCCCCGGGCACTCGACGCAACCGCTGCCGCCGTCATCCCAATCCGGCACCACCCCCCTCTGATCTTCTTCTCCCCGCGCCTCCCTCGTCTTCGTGATTCTCCCTCCTTCCCTCCTTCCGACGAGAACAACCGTGCCCCCTAAACCCAAATCCACCGCACCCGAACCCTAGGGCCGCCGCTGCAAGCTGCAGCACCACCTTCGCGAGCACCAACATCGCACCACCCTCATTCCTTAGTAAAAGTTGATTTTAAGGTAAGTTTTTATTTACTTACTGATTATTTAATGTGATTAGTTTTAGAGGGATATAAAATCAGTTTTAATTCTATATAAAAGCTACAATTTTTCATACGTGAAAATTATGATTTCCATTTAGCGAAGTTATGATTCTTATTTAGCAAAGATGTGATTTTTAAGAGTAGAAAAGCTTAGAAATTTAAAATAATAAAAAGATTAGATTTATAAAACTAGAAAGATTAGATTTTTAAATACATAAAGCTTTGATTTTTAATCATATAAAGATTTGTTTTTAAAGATATAAAGATTCGATTTTTGATTAGGGGAAAGCTTTGATTTTTAAAAATAGAAAGATACGATTTTTATTTATGTAAAGATAGGATTTTTATTAACATAAAGATGAGATTTTTATGTATATAAAAATATGAACTTTCTTATATATGAAGCGATAGAAAAATATAATCCTTTCTATGAAGTAGCGGTATAAAAAAAATGTGATTTTCATATATAAATTAGTGTTGTAAAAATATGATTTTTAATATAGATTCCGTGAAACAGATCTCGTTTAAAACGCAATGAAGATTTTCTACATAAGAAGAGTTGTGGCGTTTGGTTTAGCTTCTAGGTGAGAACTCCTCACTTTTATTTTAATTTCTAGTTGAAATATATACTAGGATGCAGACGGTTCTTAGCAGCACCCGACACCTGTCGTCCACAGACCATGGATGACTTGTTTGTTTGATTGATGTGTTGTGAAAGTTGATTGTGTGATGTGGAATGGAATAAAATATTTTATAGTTAAAATATAATTTTTAACGTTGATGTGAATAAAATAGATATTCATTTACAAATCATGACGATTTGTTTATGTACACCTATTTGACCAACATAGATTGGGACGATAAATTTTACACATCGCCCAACTGAACAAATAAAATATGTGTTTGATTGATTGAAACCCCACACGGGTGTTGGGATGATATTGACGTACACTAATCCCAATTGTTTAGTTGTATGTCGATCGATGGGTTGACAGACTGTGTAAGCGTTAATTATTTATATTTAATGCTTATGCAGTTGTGTGGTGCACTTTGGATGATGGTTGATTATTCATCATTGCTATTATATACATGTGTTGTATAGAATCCATATAAATAACATTATATGGTAATCGAGTGGGTCTCATTCCAATTTAGAAAATAAATTGTGTTCATGTGTGGAATAAACAAAATAGTCATGTGTTGACAATACTCATGTGTTGAGAATATTCATGTGTTGAAACTATTCATGTATTGAACGAAATATTTATACAATAAAATTCACATTTTTATTGTAAGAAAGAAATAATAAAAATTCATGTGTTGAATAATATATATATTCATGTGTTGAATAAAATAAATATTCATGTGTTGAATAAAATATATACTCATGTGGTGAAGGAAATATTCATTTGTTGAATAGAACAACAAAGTTATTGAAATATATAAAGCCGTGTTGATTAGATATGCGCCATTTTGACGCGAACGATATTTATATCGATTATATTCATTTTTATAATGAATATAGAAAAGGAAGTGATTTCAAAATATAACGTTTTGAAAATATTCTCATTTATATATCGATGATATGGAATATTCAATTTTGATTTGAAATTGAACATGAAGTTGAAATCGTTTTGAAAACGAATTTAAACGATTTATAAAATACGTTTTGAATTGAAATCGACGAAATATATATAATATATATATTATATATATTGATGGCCTTAATAAAACGCGCCGCATCGCGGTAGTTCATGAATTTCAACCATTGACTTCGAGTTGACGTTGCGGGAGATCCGACCGTCGGATTCTCCTGAAACCGGAACCATTGGGTTCGTATCGAAAAGAGCTTTCCAATGAATATTAGAAATTTGAAATCTAACGGTTGAATTTGGAATTATCTCCAAATAAAATTTGGAAAAGGTCGCTGTAAGTGCAGTTCGACGACCGTTATTGGAAATCGACTGAACGGGCCTTGATAAAATTATTAAAAATATTAATAATTCGTGTAAAATCATAATATATGAATTGGAAATAATTAGGGTGAAAAATCCCATATTTGAAAAGATAAAAAAAAATTTTTTATCGAAATGAACTAGTTATGAACTAGAATTATAATCCAATATTTTTGAATAAATAAATTGGATTTGAAGTGGTTTTAAAAATATTCAGAGTTTCCAATATACGAATTGGAATGGATTTGAATCGAAATTAGCTTTGGAATATTTCGATGTTGGGTTTCGTGATTATACAGATATGGTTGTGGAAATTTGAAAGATATATTTATATCGTTATTTCCAATACGATATTTGTTGGTTTCAGAATTCGATATTGAATATAAGCCGATATATTTTCTATTCAGAGCCTTGTATTTAATATCAAATGGGATTTTGGGTTCGTCGTGAATGGTGTCTTAAATAACACTGTTCTTGAACCCAGTTTAGAAAAGAATAAATCTTTTAATTAAGATTTAGTGAAATTGTCCAGTTAATTAGTATTTAATTGGAATTGAATTTAAATTGGTTTTTGGGGTTTATCGTGAGCGGTGTTTTGAGTAACACCTGTTCTTTAACCCGATTAACATTGGAATGTGATTTTGGGTTATCGTGAACCGTGTTTTAGATGACATTGGTTCTTTAACCCAGTTAAAGATAGGATATTGATTTTTGAGAAGTTTAAAACTAAGTGGAGTTTTAATGAATCTTTAATTAGATTGAAATGATCGAGAATGGAGTATCACCAGTTTTGCTCCAAAGCGATAGTTAAATCTTTAATCAGATTTGAACGTGAAATGGTAATTAATATTTACCGATAACACCGTGGTGTTAAATATGGATTACTACCAGTTTTGATCCATGGGATGAATAGGTTGGGATTGGGAAATAAAATAAATGATTACTTCGGTGTGCTTCGCTAATCCCGACTAGTTTGGAAAACCTTAACACGGTTTGAAAAGATATCCAAAGGAAGATAAAGGAATAAATTTAGAAGAATTTATCTTTGATAAAATTAATGGGAACCTTTTCCTAAGAATGTGAATATTTGAATAAAAGAATATTTTGAATTGGAATGAGGTGTATGTTGTGTTTGTGTAACACTTGTTCATTATATATGCGGGTTATTCGGAAAGGTCGGTTTATACCCATTCTGAATAACCGATCCGACGATAAGTCGAAGATGAAGACGGTGGTTGAAGACCGGAGGTCTTCACATCGTTTGGATGATTATTGATGATCTTGATTGAGCTGTACACCCAAGAGGAGGGAATCAGTTGGTGATTGTCTAGACGTACTTGGAGATCGATGGATATGCGAGGAATAAGGTTCCTCCGGTTTCGTTCAGACCCAGAAAGAACTTTTAAATGGACTGTGTGTCTAACATTGGATTTTATTCTGTGTGATTGATTTCTATTAAATATATATCTGTTTGGCGGCGGAGAATTTATTCTCTTTCTTAACGCCCTTCTCTGAGACGTACGAGCTTAGAGGTTATATATCGATAGATATCAATCGCATGGCATGAATTGCCTGTGTGGCATGCCTAAGTGGCAAATGATCAAGGCTTCTGTTGAAAAGCAAAGTCTTGTGGTTGATGATCAAAGCACGGCCTTTGTGGCATAGCTTTGTGTATAGCGTTAATTCACGAGCCTCACACCTCGGTATGAGTCAAAAACGAGACAAGGACCCAAAGAGTGCACGACGTTTCTTTCTAGCTATGGGTGATGTCAGTGAACTACCAGCCCTGACATTTATATTATTTTTTTCTGTGTGGTTGTTGGATGTGAGGCGCCTCGGATATAGGTCCTATAGGACCGGGAAACGTGTGTTTAGGAATAATTAATCCTCAAAAGTATGAGAGGACCGGCCTTAGAGGATCCAAGGATCGCTGTGTGTGGTCCTGAGACATTTGCTAGAGTGTCTCGAATGGAGAGGAACTTGCCCCTTGCCTCGACTCATGACGGAAATCCAATTTCCAATACGACCTTTGCGGTTTTAATTGTAGAACTAGTATGGCGACATTATATATGGTACCCATGCCGCTTATGATTGATACATTTATATTTGAAGTTGTTTTCTTCACTTATAGTAATAATATAAGATGAAATTTAGCATATCAAGCATTCTTTGGCTATTATAAGGTAAAACCCTATCCTCCGGCTTGCGTTGCATTGTGTGATGGGACCTGGGTCTTATAATAGCTTCATTTTTCTTTATTTAGCATTGCGCTGTTTGTTTTATGCACTGGTATTCTTGGGAGGAAACCTGTTCCGTGTTATACGGCGTGGTCCCTTGATTTACCTAACTTTAAAAATAAAGATTAATAACTGTTTTAGTTCTCACACAGGTCACATGACTGACCTGGAGTTTATTGTTTTAACCTAAACTCTGGGTGCCCCTATTTTTCACATGGGCAGCTAGTATTTTTGGTTTTGCAGATTTATATTCACAGGAACCTGGTTTACAGATGGAATGATATCCGAAAAGCTCTGTATCCGTATATCTCTTTCAGTTGTGTATTGTATTATTTTTCCGCTGCAGTAATGTATTTAAATCTCTGTTATTTCTCTGATGTATTATATTTGTTTATACTCTGTATATTCTTGTATTCTGATGAAATTGTTGTAATAAGCGATGAAACATTCTTCCATTTGCGTTCTGATTTGTCTTGTCCTCAGTACAATCCGTGATTTCCCGTAAGGGTGATTTCGGTTCATTTCAGAATTTGTTAGACATTAAAAATATTCTTATTATTGTAAATATGTGAAACATAGAATTTGTTAGACAATAAATATATTTTTTATTGTAAATATGTGAAACATAGAATTTGTTAGACAATAAAAATATCCTTTTTATTGTAAATATGTGAAACATAGAATTTTTTAGACAATAAAAATATCCTTTTTATTGTAAATATGTGAAACATAGAATTTGTTAGACAATAAATTTCTTTTTTTATTTGTATATGTGAATTAGAGAAAATTGTTCATACAATAAAATTCCTTTTTATACGCATAAATCATAGGATTTGTTAACTTGTTAATACAATGAAATTTCTTTTTTTATTTTTATATGTGAATTAGAGAAAATTGTTCATACAATAAAATTCCTTATTATTGTATGCATAAATCATAGGATTTGTTAACATTGTTAATACAATGAAATTTCTTTTTTTTATTTGTATATGTGAATTAGAGAAAATTGTTCATACAAAAAATTCCTTTTTATTGTATGCGTAAATCATAGGATTTGTTAACATTGTTAATACAATGAAATTTCCTTTTTTATTTGTATATGTGAATTAGAGAAAATTGTTCATACAATAAAATTCCTTTTTATTGTATGCATAAATCATAGGATTTGTTAGCATTGTTAATACAATGAAATTTCTTTTTTTATTTGTATATGTGAATTAGAGGAAATTGTTCATACAATAAAATTCCTTTTTATTGTATGCATAAATCATATAATTTGTTAACAATGTTAATACAATGAAATTTCTTTTTTATTGTATATGTAAATTAGAGAAATTGTTTATACAATAATTTTTTTATTGTATATATATGAATCATAGAATTGGACAAAATTGTTTATACCATAAAAATACTTTTTTTATTGTATATATATGAATCACAAATTAAGCATGTTTAGGGAAAATTGTTGAAACATTAAAAATGACAATTTTTAATGTATATTTAGATTCATTATTTAAAAAGAATCATGTTTAGAGAAAATTGTAGAAATATAAAAAAAAAGATAATTTTTAATGTATATTTAGATTCATTATTTAAAAGAATAATGTTTAAAGAAAATTGTTGATTCGTAATAAAAAGTGACATGTTCATTAGAAATTGTTTAAAGATTAAAAAGGACATCTTTAATGTATAATTAGTTACGTTAAAAATGATTCATTATTAAAAATGACATGTTCATTAGAAACTGTTTAGATATTAAAAAGGACATTTCTAATGTATGATTAGTTTCATTAAAAATGATTCATTATTAAAATTGACATGTTGATTAGGAATTTTTTAAACATTAAAAATGATTCATTATTAAAATTGACATGTTCATTAGAAATTGTTTAAACATTAAAAATGATTCATTATTAAAATTGACATGTTCATTAGAAATTGTTTAGAGATTAAAAAGAATATTTTTAATGTATGATTAGTTTCATCAAAAATGATTCATTATTAAAATTGACATGTTCATTAGAAATTGTTTAAACATTGAAAATGACATTTTTAGTGTATGTTCTGGTTAAATAGATAAATAGGATTTGTAGTGTTACATTTAACATGTTCATTTAGATAAAAAAGAATGATATATTAAAATGGAACTTGTCATTAACATGTTAGCAAAGTAGGAAAATGTTTATATGTTAATATATGTTTTGTTTGTTGAAAACATCACTTTTAACATGTTAGTGAAATCGTCGAACGATTTGTATTTATATATATATATAATATATAAATATAAATTAAAATTAAACGAATCATGCGCAGTAGTTCGTGTTTTGGAATCATAACTTTAAATGATTATACCGGAAGATCCGACCGTCGGATTTTCCTAAAACTGGAACTGTTAGATTCGCTTTGGAAAGATCTTTCCAACGATATTAACTTCGTTAAGATCCAACGGTTAGATTTTTAGAAATGTGTAATTCAAATTTGGATTAAAACATCGTTAGGGCCGCGTAACGACCTGAAACGTCGTTTGAATTAAATGGGCTATTTTTATATAAATAAAAATAGTGATAAATCGGTATAAAATAATATTAACGATATGAAATGATTTGAAAGTATATATATTCGAGAATTATTTGAAAAGACCAAGTTCAATCTCATTTCAAATAATTATACGATGATTAAAAATCGAAGACATTGAAGACGGTGGTTAAAGACCGACGATTTTCACATCGAATGGATGACTACTGATGCCCTGAATTGGTTTGCTCCCAGGAAAGGATTAAAGTGGTAGTTGTCCGGACGTACTTGTTGATTGTCCAGATATGTGAGAACCTCTCTTCCGTATTAGACATACGGGACGAGGCATAAGGTGTCTTTGGTTTCGTTCAGACCCAGAACGGACTTGTGAACGGATGTGTGTATAACATTGGATTTTGTTCTGTGTTAATTGATTTCCATTAGATACATATCTGTTTGGTGGTGGAGAATTTATTCTCTTGCTTAACGCCCTTCTCTGAGACGTACGAGCTCAGAGGTTATATATTGATAGACATTAGTTACATGGCGTGGAGTGTCAATGTGGCATGCTAAGATGCAAATGATCAAGGATTTTGTTGAAAAGCAAAGCCTTGTGATTGATGATCAAAGCATAGCTTTATTTAGCAGAGCTTTGTGTATAGCGTTACTTCGCGAGCCTCACACCCCGGTATGAGTCAAAAACGGAATGAGGATGGAAGGGAGTGCATGCGTTTCTTTCTAGCTAGAAGTGGTGTCATGGTATGGAGCCCAGACATTTTTACTTATGTGGATGATGGATTTTGAGGGCCCTCGGATATTGGTCGCTACTGGCCAAGTGATAGGTCCAATAGGACTGGGAAATGTATTGTTCAGGCATAACCAATCCACTAAATTATTTGTGGACCGGCCCTACTGCTAGCCAGAGCTCGCCAGCGTCCGAGTCCTGATGTATTTGTTAGAGTGTCTCAAATCGATGAGGATGATTCCTAGCCTCGACTCATGATGGAAACCCAATTTCCAATACAACATTATGGATTTGATTGTAAACCTATATATGGCGACATAGTAGGATGGGGTACTATGCCGTCTAGGATTGATACGTTTACTTTAAAATTATTTTAAACTGATTAGACACTAATAATAACATCAATGATTATTGTTTTATAAGTATCAAGCATGTTTGATCATTATAAGGTAAAACTCTATCCTCGGGTTTGCGTTGCATTGTATGATGGATTTGAGTATTATAATGGTTTCATTTTTCTAAAAAGCATTGCGTTGTTTTAAAAGTTTACTTGTTTTATGCACTGGCAATCCAATGGAGTAAACATGTTCCGTGTTAGCGGCGTGGTCCTGTGATTAGCCTTATTATTAGATAAGTTAAGTAAGATTTCTCATACTAGTCCCATGACTGACTCGTAGTTTGTTTTCACTTGCAAACTCGGGTGCCCTTATTTCCACACGGGCAGTCGAGTGGCTTGTTTTGCAAATATTTATTTATTGAGCAGGATTCTGGATCGAAGCTTAAAGCTGTGTCCAGAGCATTGATAGTCTTCCGCTGTATTAGTTTATTGTTTCCGCTGCATTGTATTACATCTATTGTAAATTAATCTTCCGTTTTATTATATTTCGATGTACTTTGATATAATCTGTACTCTGATGTAACATTATTATGATGTTTATAAAAGTCTTTTGTTGTTGTTCTGACGTTGTTGTATACCCAAAGTTTGCGGATCCGGCGATTTCCCGCGAGGGGGGATTTTCGGGTCACTACAGTTTAATTAATATGGATTTTACATTACGAACTTCTATCTATTCCGAGATGAGAATATTGTCGATCAAGGTTTGAGAGGTAAATAAAATACCCCAACTTGAACGACTTCACTATTATCAAGGGATAATATTAGTTTCCGATGGTAAAGGGAGTTGAAATTAGTTTATTATTGCCATAAGAAGGAATATTGCAACGTTATTGACAAGATTTGAATTAAACTATTGAGATTTAAATAAACAAATGTATAATTAAACATTTGTTTGGCCCAAGTTGGAAATACGATTATGCTTATTAATTGGCTAAATATATAACACCATTTTCTAGAAAATGGAAATGATATGATTTCAAATACACTTGCTCCAAATAAGGAAATGAAATCGATTAATCAATAAAATGGTTTAAAGATCAAGGAAGAGTTTAAATGAATGGTTTTAAATAATGATAAGAGCCTGAGCTGCCAATATACTTGACAATGCTATTTTGTGAATTGATAGTTAAAAACCCAACTATCAATGAAATAACTTAATGGACCTTTTTGACGTGTTGTTTCGAAGAGATCGGGAAGGGAACTAGACCCAAAACCACTTCGATCCAATGTTGCGATCGAAACTAACTTGCAGAAATTTAAGATGGAGCTTTGAAGACCATAGATCTTCATGAAATGGAAGAACTACTTAAAATCTCTGGGTAGCTTCCATAAAAGAGATACACTGTGGTTCCGTTGTAATTGAAATTTACGGATTTGCAAGGACCACTCGCTATTGATCCTTGGGGTGATTCCTATATAAGGATGCGTTAGGAGGGCACCATCGGTTCATCCTGTTCCTGGATGACTTGTATGGATGAATGTCTGATAGGGTATTTCCTGAGAACTCACGTACATTGATTTTTACAAATGTATCATAGCTGGTGGCAGAGAGGGGCACTTCTCTTAGCTCAACCGCTAGGGTATTTTTATGGACGTCAATTAGTGATTTGACGGATCTGACGATATGGCATTCAAAGTGAATGATGGCCAGAAGTTCTAAAAAGTTAAACAAAACGTGACCTCAAGCCTCATCAACCGGGAAATGATAAAAATCGGGCAGATAGCATGGCTAGCTGTATCATTCCCAAGCAGGGTGTATTGTTACCGGTCTAGAGAAAATTCATATTTGTTCTTCTTTCATTTTCTGTATCTCCGTGGATGTCGGTGGGCCCTTAAAACTGTAATGGGTGACAATATATTCGATACACTCAAGCTAAATGAGTGGCCAGTCATGTGTGGGCCGGGTTGCAGGATGTTTTCGTTGAACCCTAGTGTTACCCTCTAGAGTACACTGATCGGAAGGTGGTTCCAACCTTGTCATAGTTGGAATTCAAATCCCAATAAGCACCTTGCGGTTTTTGATTATATAACAAAATATGTAGAGCGTGAGATGCAAGCGTTCTGCTAGATGGTTATATATTTGTGATTTGATAGACATTCTTATCATATCACTGGATTTTGATATATCAAAACATTTTGGATTATAATAAGGTAAAAATCGTCTGCGTTTATGTACGGACTGCTCTTACTATTATCCTTTTCTTCCAAAGGATTTTTCGAAGTTAAACAAGTTGGTTGTGTTATGAATTTATCATTGATAATATTTCAGACTGATCCGGGTAAATTTTGCTTTGCTTCAAATGTGCCCGTGTTAGACCGAGAAGGAGTTAAAGTCGAGACGTATTCCCTATATTTACTGGTACTAGTTTATTTTCGCAGTGTTGTATTGATATGAATGAATGCTCTGATGTTGTAATATATATATATACAGTTCTTTTGTATAAAGTATGTGATATATTATATTTTGTCCATTCCACTGTGAGACTCTGATCTTCTTATTCTTCTATTCTAATATTTCTTTCTTTCTTCTATCACCCTCTAACTTCTTTCTATTAACAATCTGGGATTTTTGGCAAGTAATAAAGAGTTATGTGTTATTGTCGAAAATTCGAGCGTTGAATTTTTCGAGTAGTTACAAAATGATTCGAAAAGCCGCATCAACCAAAAACCCCTCCCTCCCCCTAGGGGAAAAGATTATAAAGAACTACGGGGTGTAACTGACGGGATATATCCGCCAGGGTCAATCCGACAAGATCCTTTCGACGGCATCCGCTCGACAAAGACTCCGTGATAAGAAGACACTCTGTTTAAAAATCAAGAAAGTCAAAAGCAATAAACTCGTCGGATGAAGCTCAAAATAATCTTTTGAAATGATCACTTAAGTACCGGAACACCTGAAGGTGAGAGCATCGAAGGTACTAAACCAAGAGAACGCGAGGATCACCCTAAACCAGCTTGCGGAGCATCTGCCATACAAATAGCACAAAGGCCACACTGGAGGGCTAACCGAGACCCGAGCAGGGTTACAGGCTACCCGTACTAGGCTACTTAGTACCGAAACCCGCAGCGATTTTGAACCGGAAGCTATCAACATACACCATGAGGGCAAGCCCCTCTAAGTATTCATGATAAAGCCGAAAGCCTACATCTGAAAGCTTATGTCCGCAAGCCTACATTCAGGAGCTGCTTTCAACAATTCAAGTATCATCTAAAGACCATAACCAATACACCAAAGGCAGTCGAAAGTCAAGCACCCAAAACCAAGAATAAAGCGATTGGCAAAGACCCCTACGGGCCCAATAGCCCATCAACGGAAGGAGCCCTGAACCACTATAAATAAGTCCCAGAGGTCACATTTAAGGGATCGATCTTTCTTCCTTAACACTTGTACTCTTAAAAAGTAGCTTAGCAATGAGATCAATGGAGGGATCCTCCTTATGACATTCATGTACTCCCAGTGAAAATTGAATAAAAAGGAATCTATTACCAGAAAATCGCTCTGTAAGTGTATATTGTCATTTTATGATCATCATTGTTGCAGTTACTGTTCCTTTTTCAAATAAAGCATGGATTTCCACCCCAACATGTCTTTGAATAGTAGAATGTGCTTCCTTCCCTGAGTTCAAAGCCATTATAATCTTCCTTTGCAGTCCCATACCTCTCCGTCTCTACACTTAGGGCAGTAACCCGATTTAACCCAAAAAGTAGCCAACCTACCATTTCCTCCTTTGGATCTGCCTCTACTAACCCAGCTCTGGTGTTAACGAAAAATATCGTTAACATTTTGGCGCTAGAGGGAGGGGTTGAACCTCCGACCTTGTGGTTAACAACCACATATCCACCTGTGTTGTTCCGTCCCGAATTGGACTAAACCTGGAAGAGGTGAACACTATGGATAAAAAACCTCCACCATTTGCCAGTAGATTTCCCATGACTGGGGCAAGTATTGACGAGCCATGGGCGATCAAAAGGTTCAAATTAGAAACTCTTCATATCCAAGAGAAAGAGAAGGATGTAGAACCTTATGACCCTGATCGATGGAGAATTTACCCCTTCCATATAGGACCCACTCCGATTTTTGCCCTTTACCAACCCTCGATGGAGAGATACAACTCCTTTCTCCTCGCCAAAGAAACCATCCTCACAAAGGCTAGAGAAACCATATTCGAACAAAGCATTGAAAAAACTCCCATCCCTCTGGCCGGTAGAAAGTCTGAATGAGATATACCCCCATGTCGAAAGGCAATAAAAAGGAAGTGTAGAGATAAGGAAGAAATGAAAAAAATGAGTAGAAAAAAGGCCAAAAGGAAGCAGCGGAAGAAGAATTTCGAGTCAAGTTTGCCAAAGGGTTATAAGCTCACTATATCGATTGAGGGTATCTATTTCCTAACTAGATATGAGTTAAACTTTTGGCCGTCGCCCAAGAAGAAACCCAAGAACGAAGCTAAGAAAGAAGGACCATATTACTACTACCATATGGTAAACGGACACGAAACAAACCACTATAGAGTTCTAGAGGGGATGATCATCAAATTCTTAAACCAAGGAAAATTACAAAGTTATGTAAAGAAAGCATAGGAGGTCACGTCGTTTAGACCCTCTTGAAATAGTAAGAAAAGGATTACTCCCCATGTTGCAAAGGAGAGAAACTCTACAAACAAAATGACCAAGGAAGGGTCAAGCCATAAATGGATAAAGAGAAGAAAAACCCTTTCCATCACTAAATTAGTCCGGGCAAGGCATCCCCCGGAGGGGGATGGTGTATTAGTCTTTCCCCATGCCCAAATCAGAGGGGGCAGGGTTAAAGCATCGAAAGCGTAAGCCACCGTTTCACACTAGAAATTGTCATGGCGGTGCATATCAAATTAGCACGCCCTGCCTCTGCTAGAACTAAGCACGTCCTACCTCTGCTCGCAGAAGAGAACGCCCTACCTCTGTTTATGTTCCGCGTTACCCGCAGAAGAAAACGCAAACCACTATCATCGCCTACGATTGTCAGGATAGGGTATCCCTTGGAAGGGGGTGGCGTATAAGCC
This sequence comes from Allium sativum, assembly GCA_030737875.1. Lineage (NCBI taxonomy): Eukaryota > Viridiplantae > Streptophyta > Magnoliopsida > Asparagales > Amaryllidaceae > Allium > Allium sativum. Next base: position 12,328,619 of record JASFAX010000037.1, on the reverse strand, counting down.
TCTATCAATGCCTACGATGGCCCGTATAGAGCATCAAAAGAGTAAACCTTAGTTCTGTGCCTATGAGGGCCCCGTCTAAGTTTCTAATCCCTTACCATCGCCTACGATGGTCAGGATAAGGCGCCTCCTGGAGGGAGGTCGGGTAAGTCCTTTGGCCTTACTTGTGGATAAGCTAGCTAAGCGCTCCGGAGCCATAGACCCAGAGAGTAGCCAACAAAGAACGTACATCCTCTGCTTTAACATCAAAAGCCCAAGGGGAGGCTCAAGAAGCACGCAGAACCTCTGCTTCCCAAATCAAATCCAAAGGAGATACTTACTTCATTAATATCGAATGGGTTCCCGATCTTCAATCTTTAAATACCCGAATCTGGGTGGATTCGACATTTCACAAATACTGGAGGATGTTCTGGTCCACTATTATTAATGCCAGAATCTGGGTGGATTCGGCGTCTCACAAATACTAGAGGAGGTTCCGGTCTACTATTATCGATACTGGAATCCGGGTCGATTTAGCTCTGTACGAATATTGGAGGAGGATCCGGTCAATTATTATTAACACTCGAATCCGGGTTGATTCGATGTTTCACAGATGCCGGAGGAGGTTCCGGTCTACTACTACCGATACCCGAATCCGGATCGATTCGGCTCTGCACAAATGCCGAAGGGGATGCAAGCCTTCTACGTACTGACATCCGAATATGGGTTGAAGAAACCCTTTGTAAGTATTGGAAGAAGGTTTCGACCGTCCGGATGGATGGCCCGAAGACCTCCAAGTTAATTATCTTAAATCGAAGCAACTATACGTGTGCCCACAAAAGAGGATCCAAAAAATTCGAAAGTTGGCGAAAAGCTCATTGTTAGAAACAAGGCCAGATAATAAAAAGGATGTATTTTTTCGTACTCAAAGAAAACCACTTAGATCATTCATCATGTTTCGTATCAATAGTTATTTACATACTAAACATTGTCAATACACAAATTTATTCACCAAAAGATTACATTCTCAGTACCCTAATCATGAGCAAAATTATGTGTAACCATTACAGAATGTCATTGAATGTCTGGGACCTCTCCATCCTCAGGCAAAGGAGGGTCGATGACATGAAGAAGTGCAACACCTAGTAGCTTGTTAAGTCTTTGTACTTTCCTGCTTGTCTCACCTAAGTGATCGGAAGGTTTAACCTGAAGCTTCAAAGCTCTGTTGCAAGCCCTACACATTTGCCTGAGAGACTTATATTCCTTTTCCAATTCAAAAACCTTGATACGCAAATCATGATTTTCTTCTTGCAAATGTATGATTTGGTCGACATATCTGAGGACACAATCGTGAGAATCCTTGATTAACCTAGTATCATAGATTCCTTTCATCTCGGCTACCACTCTTTTACACCACTCAGAAAAAATTGTTTCCTTTAACCCCGGAGGAGCGTTATTCAAGTAATAACACTTCTGAAGATCGGAAGCTTTACGAGCTGTCGCGATGTTAGGGGGTGAAGACCCCATCATTATAGGGATATTCTCAAAACAATGTTCCCACATCTTGCACTTTGTAGTAGCATTGTTTAAATCAATTTCCAAGTCGACGACACGTTGACGAAGACTCCTTAGCTCATCCTCGAACTTGATAGAGGGTTTAGCCTTTATGTATGTTCTCAATCCTGGAATAGTCCTATCCTTCTCTTCTAGATGTCCTTTCAAATATTCATCCTCTCAGTTAAGTGTTTGATGGATAAACTCTGATGTAAGATCTCCCTTTCATGAGACATGGGAGGAACCTCTCTCATCGGCGACATTCCTCCCCGGGAAAAAAGAATCTCGCGTTGATCAGCCTGCCCACAGACATACAGGAAAGTGATTACAATTTTAGTTTATTTTCAAATTTTCAAAGGTTATGCCCCTTTTTTTCTTATACATCTCTGCACGGGTTAAACCCAGAGCTAGCAACTATAACATATAGGCAGAAAGGCGAATTATAAAAATATCACTTCTTCGTACGTTTATTGTTTACGTAGTGCCTCAGCACGTTTAATCCTAGAACTCTTTACCATAGCTTCATGATCCTCACTCCAAAAGTTAATGGAGAGCTGAGGAAATACGGTGTAAACACACTCAAGTCCCTCGAGGAGACGCGTTTCCCTGGAAGCATGAATAGGCGTCGTGCGAAACTCTTTTCTCAGTCTACAAACCATGCGTAATGCCTCCTCATTGTAAATTAAACTCTGTCATAATGCAAACAATCATATTAGCCCTTGCGAATAACGAAGGGAAACCACACACAAGCGTAGCATAGGTTGCGGAATTAATTATACAAGTGTACCACCTACCAAACATAAAAACGGTTTGAACTTTTCGTTACCTAACCCTGCTTAAGGCAGGAAATAGTTTTTCTCTTGTTTATTATAACGACAGGAAACCATTCGAAGTCAAGCATCCAAGAAAAGAGAAAAACACGTCCAAAGTAAGAATTATACCCGAGGGGAGGGAACTTCATTACCAATAGCTTTCTTCCCTCCCGGAAAACCAGAGGGGCCACCTTCTCTGGGCACTGGCGATCCAGAATTGTGGATAATATGCTCACTTAGGCAGTCGCCATCCCTGGGACTGATACCCCCATTCTCCTTAATTTTACCAATGGGGGCGGGAGCCTCCTTCCCTCGCCTAGATCATCTGAAAGACGGTCAATGAATAAAAGGTCCTCAATTGTAGGATCACTCCTTCGCAACACCTCAATTCCTTCCTCACCCAACTTAATCCTCTCTATAACCTGGTCCTGGATGAAGGAAGGAATGTGGGTAGCTCGGAGTTCAGAAAGATTCTAAAGGTTGTCAGAAAGTAGATGAAATAGGGCATCTTCATAACAGTCGGATTTAATCTGTGGAAGGTGGATTTGCAATAAATCCGAAATCCTGTCCTTGGCTGCATAAATTATCTGGACAACCCGAGAAAGCTTTTCATCCTTCTTCCGAAGCTTATCAGCATGGGTAACCACGTCCTCCGCCATCTGGTGCTCTAAGGCCGACACCTTGTTAGGAGTTACGTCCCTAGCCTACCTCTCCTTCTCTAAGGCTAACTCAGCATGTTCTAAGGGAACCTTCAACCTCTCACACTCGTCGCTCAAAAATGTGTTAGCCTCTCGGAGCCGAGTAATTTTAGTAATAGAGGAAGAAGGGATGAGCTTAGACAAATACCATTCCTTAATAGTCTGGGAAATTATATGCATTCAGCGTATAGTTGAGATAAGTGGAAAGCCCAGAGTAAAAAGAAAATGTCGTACCTTAAGATGTCGGGCAATCAAATGCCGGTAAAAATCCGTCATGTTGGAAGAAGTGGAAGGCAACTAAATATCAGAAAATTCAGGTCCAAAAAGAATAAGTTTCACAAGATCAGTAAAATCCGACGGAAGATCAAAGGGCCTCGAAGAACCGATAGTCTGAGAAGCAAAAGTATGGTGTGGCACTTACACCCGCTGCGGATGTGCTCGGAAGAAGTGGTGAGAAGACACCACTTCTTATTTCCCTACCGAAGACACTCCAGGAAATCGTGGAGGTAGAAGTTTTGAGCTTCAATCACTTAGTTGATGGATCAGCAGGAAATTTGGCTAGCCTCTTAAGAGCAGTCGCGGTAGTCCGGTTCAAGGCATCAGTAAGGATAGGGGCTTCCGAAACCGAAACTCCTAGACAAACGAAAGGTCAGGGAAAAGTCGAGGGCGTAAAAACGTTAGTATCAAAAGGATTTCCATAAAAAAACTATCGAAACAACAAAACATACCTGGGATTAGAGGAGTCGAAGGAGCGAACTCCTCTGAACATGCCAACAAACGTTTAGTACCAGGAAGACGGACAGGTGGGCGCACAAATATCTTCCGCCCATGAGGAAGAAGGTTATAAAGACGCAACTTTTCCTCGGTTAGAAGAGTGGACCGACTTGGCGGATTTTCGAGTAATTTCAAAATGAGCTTAGATACGCAAGATTCGCTCTCAGTTAAGGACACCACCTCAGAAGCAAAATCTGAAAGAGGGGAATTAAGGATACATTATAAATGGGAAAATAACAACCTACGAAGGGTTAAGAGGGCTTACTACGATCAGTAAATTGGCTAGAAATACCAGTAGGACATTTAAGGAAGAAGAATTGATCTTCCTAAGGCATAACCTTGCCCGCACCATCGATGACAATCTTCCGCAAAGGGGCAGCATGGAATAGGGGAAAGTCAGCACCCCTTGAAAAGCACATCAGATGACGAGCGAGGTTCGAAGTAAGAGAAGCCTGATCCGATTCCAGTACAAGTACTTCCAGGCATAAGAGTAATATGTAAGTGCTTGATAAAAATTAAATAGGTGCAACTCCCAAATCCTGCAGAAGTCAAAACACAAAGGAAGGAAAAGGAAAGAAGCCCCTATGCCAGATATGTACGGCCGAGTAGGCAAAGTATCCTTTAGGAGGATGCATGATGTCATCATGGTAAGTAGCAGGAGTAGCCTCCACCTTGTCCATTCCAAAGCCGACAAGGATGGAATTTACGTTATCTTAAGAAGTAATCAACGATTTCTTCAAGAGAAGAGACTTTCCCCTCCGAGAAAGATCACAAGCATCAACGGATGATAAACTGGAACTCCTCTTATCAGACATAGCACAGCCAGGTGATATAACTTCATGAACATATAAAGTTTATATCCCACTCATTAGACCATTCGAAAGTGGTAACGTTTAAGCCTATTAATAATGAGTAGTCGGAATGATGAAGGTTGTGATAAATCCTACACACCATTACAGCCATTAATTGAAAAAATGCTTTAATGTAATTGCGTGTCCCAAACCCTAGAATTAATATTTGGGGGGAAAGGCGTATGGACGGATTGCCATGAATTGCCTCTCAGGTTATTAAGATACGAAATTTGTACTCGATAAGAAAAACCCTAAATGAATTTGAGCAAAACAATTCAACCCCCCGATTAAAAATTAAAACAGGAATATTTACCAAAGGTTTAAGCAGTGAGTTTCCTACGATAAGCTTCAAATCCCGAGTGAACAAATAATCTGGCTTGAGAAATTAATGTTGCAGGTAAAAAGCGAAGAAGAATCAGTGGTAATTGTGCAAGGATATTTACCCAAAATACCCACCGCACAAACAAGGACCAATCAACATTCCCCTGCCAAGGAAGATCAAAGGACTTCGATATGACAATTCGAAAAAGACAAAGATTTTGACTTGAAAAGTTAAAAACACCCCTTCACAAGGGAGGGCAAATGTTACTAGCAAAAATCGACAGCGAAGTAAGCTGGCGGTGAAGGGGTGTCGGATGACCAGAAGCTCACAGGAGGCTCAATAGCAGGTGGGGCCAAATACCAAAAGCATAAGAGCAAGAAGAAATGATCCGAAAATCCGCATCAACCGAAACACCCTCCCTCGCCCTAGGGGAAAAGATTGTAAAGAACTACGGGGTGTAACCAACGGGATCTACTGCCAGGGTCAATCCGACAAGATCCTTTTGACACTATCAGCTCGACAAAAGTCTCCGTGATAAGAAACCACCCTAATCCAAAAGCAAGAAACTCGTCGGATGAAGCTCAAAAGAATCATCGGAAATGATCACTTAAATACCGGAACACATGAAGGCGAGAGCGTCGAAGGTACTAAACCAAGAGACGTGAGGATCGCCCTGAACTAGCTTCCGGAGCATCTGCCGTACAAATACAACAAAGGCCCCCACTGAAGGGCTAACCGAGACCCAAGTAGGGATACAAGCTACTCGTACTAGGCTACCTCATACCGAAACCCGTAGCGGTTTCGAACCGACAGCTATCAACATACACCATGAGGTCAAGCCCCTCTTAGTATTCACGATAAAGCCGAAAAGCCTACATCCGAAAGCTTATGTCCGCAAGTCTACATTCAGGAGCTGCTTTCAAGAATTCAAGTATCATCTAAAGACCATAACTGATACACCAAAGTTAGCCGAAAGTCAAGCACCTGAAACCAATAATAAAGCGACCGACAAAGACCCCTACGGGCTCAATTGCCCATCAACAGAAGGAGCCCTGAACCACTTTAAATAAGGCCCTAGAGGTCACATTTAAGGGATCGATCTTTCTTCCTTAACACTTGTACTCTTAAAAAATAGCTTAGCAATGAGATCAATGGAGGGATCCTCCCTATGACATTCATGTACTCCTAGTGAAAATTGAATAAAAAGGAATCTATTACAAGAAAATCGCTCTATAAGTGTATATTGTCATTTTCTGATCATCATTGTTGTAGTTTACTGTTCCTTTTTCAGGTAAAGCATGGATTTCCACCCCAATATGCCTTCAATAGTAGAATGTGCTTCCTACCCTGAGTTCAAACCCATTCTAATCGCATTTGGCAATCTCATACCTCTCCATCTTTACACCCAAGGCGGTAACCCGATTTAACCCAAAAAGTTGCCAGTCTACCATTTCCTCCTTTGGGTCCGCCTCTATTAACCCACCTCCGGTGTTGACGAAAAATATCGTTAACTAGATGTTATGGTGAAATTCCTAAGGTAACGATTTCCTAGCCACCTATGGTTATGGCGCATTTTCCTTTCAACGTAGGGATAGAGCGACTGTAGGTGTAGCGTTTCATGATGATCACAGGTTATTTTATTTTTTTCATGCATTTTGTTTAATTTTTTAGGATTAAATTCATAAGGAAGAGATTTCCTATTGGTACAGATGTTTCCTGGGGGACCCAGGCGTAATCATTATGTATCGACGATTCATGAATAGTTTTATTGATCATTATCAAATGGAGCTTCTTTTATTAGTTTTAATGCTATTCAAATATTTTCTCTGGATGTTGTAATAAGTTTACTTAGTATTTTGAGATATCTAGTTTGTGCCTGATCAACGTACTAGATTCGTAAAGAACACGGATAAACTTATGGAAATATCAAGCTATCAAAAACTATTTTCAATGTACAGTACTCTTGATATAAACAAACCTTTTCAAAGAATTTTCTTTATAAACATTTAAAATCCGTATTTAAAATAAAGAAAACTTGATTTAAATATACTGTTGTTACAAAGAAACAAAAGAAATATTATACGCGAGTGTATAAAAATCATTCTATTTCGCAATGAAGTTTTGATTCAGTTTAAATATATGATTTTGATTCCAAGTAGAATTGTTTACCCAATTCTCAATGATGAACAATGATAAGAGTTTTTGACACGAATCTAAAGTTCGCTAATATAGTGGTCGCGTTATGCAAGTAGAATTGTTATGCAAGGAGAAAGGAAGTTTCCAATTAAGAAGTCGAATCAAAGTTCGCACTAGAGTGGTCGGGTTACCAATACTAATTGGAAGCAAAGCTCTGTATTCGAATAATGATCAAATTTGATATACGCACGAATGGTATAACGTGTAATGCTAGGTTTCTTATTATGTTACTTTTCGTAGCAACTTAGAATTTTTAGATATAATACAATTTGCTCAAATTTAAAATTTTGTTATAGTAAATTTAATTGTAATAAGAAGAGTTTAGACACTTAAATGAATGTTTGGAAGGTTTAGTGAATAAATTTAATATCGAATAAGTCTTGTATAATTAATACTAATATAACAATGATAAAAGAGGTGGTTCAGTAATGAGTTTGAAACTAAAGGAAAATATGAATTATTAAATTTCAACCAACTTAAAAGGAAATAAATGGAATCAATCTGAGTTGAAATAAAATGAGCTGAAGTTGAAAATTTAATATTAATAATTTAATGGAAGAGAATTTGATTTTATAAATGTTAATCAGTTAAATGATTAGTGATGGAGAATCTTAACAAATGTTACAAATAAAATAATCTAGTGAGATGAACTATGAAATCAAAGTTAACACGAGATATATTGAATTGAATGTAAATTAATGAAATCAATTTAGAAATGAATGATTTGAAAGTAAATAAATAGTATGTAATTAAAACGGATGATGATAATATGAATGTTAATGAAAAATGAATGTGTTAATATAAACCAAAGCAAGTTAAATTTATATCACTTGAATGACAAATAAATTGAAAGTTAATAAAGTGAAAAGAATATGTATCTTTACATAAATTGGATTTTGTGAATAGATTTGGCTTCATAAGATTTTTTGTTGTCATGCCATTATTTTTTATGTATATATTGGTTATGCTATGTATTTTCATTTTACTCTTCGTATACATGATTCTCATTTATTGTTAAGGGATGTAGTAGGTAGTAAGGGTGTGCGCCTCACTTTTGGACCTCGCTTTTATGCTAAATTGCTAAAAATGTAAGCCAACTTGCTTATAACGCTACATATCATGTGTGTGTATCGTTTCTCTATGGTTTAGGATGTCTCATCATTTAGATGGAATGTATATTGTTATTATATATGTATTGATTTTCTGGTCGAGCCGCATGAAAAAATATTGTCGAAATTTTCCGTAATTTCGGGCATTAGGAAATTAAGATGCTAAAATCATATAAATAATATTTTCTACATTTAAGTTAGAAACTAAGTATAAGTTGAAAGATTAAGTATTTTGTTTAAAATTATATATATGCATGATATACAGTGTCATGCCTTCTTGAGGGCGGGAAGTTTTGAGTGGAGTAGAGTGTAACGACTCGCAAATTCGAACGTTTTAAACTAGTATAGTTACTGAAATTTAACTTAAAATTCGAATCCATGATTAAATATCACTTAAACTTAATTCAATAATCTCGACTGACTCCATAATACTAATCCTAAATCCATTTTTGTAAATCTATAGATGATAATAAATAGTTTGGTGGTCGACCGATATTTGAATCGTATTTTAAAATAATATTTTAATATGGAAAATTTAACGATCCAAAAATCCTACCCTTTCGAATAGACCATAAGCCGCACAGATCCGATCAAAAACGATAGAAATCCTCGAACCATTACAGGATACAACACATTAGAACAAAACACAAAAGAACATTTCATTGTTATTACAACAATTTTACATCAGAGTACATAATTTATCAGAGTACATCACAAGTATCAGAGAATAATAAACTGCAATACACAGCGGAAACAAATATACATTCAGCGGATGTCTCTCAAATTATCTGGACACAACTTTAAGCTTCAATCCAGAATCCTACTCTAGCATATGTCCTAGGACTCAGGCGCTCGTGAGCCCTTGGAGTGGTAGAGTCGGCCTACCAATTCCTAGTGACTTCGATAATAACCTGAACATAGCAATCCTCGGTCGTATTTGACCGTCAACCTGGTCGTATTTGACCTTCATCCAAGGCGCCTCAATTCCAGCATCCACATAAGTAAATTTCCTGGGCTCCATACCATTGCATCACTTTTATCTAGAAGGAAACATTTGTCCTTACTCTACGGTCCTTCATCCTGTTTTCAGCCATTCTCGATTTGTGAGGCTTGCTGGAGTCACATTTCAACAAAAAGCTACACTATATCGGCCATGCTTCGATCATCATCCACAAAGCCTAGCTTTTCAACAAAAGCTTTGATCAACCAGCATCTTAGCATGCAATATTGTCAATTTACACATATGAGCAGTTTCTATTAATAATATAACTTTGAGTTCATATGTCTCAAAGAAGGGTGTTAAGCTAAGAGAATAAATTCTCTGCCACCATGGATATTTTATCAATAGCAACTAATTGGTTATGTTATGAAATACAATGTTAGATAGACAATCCATTTACACGTTCATTTTGGGTCTAAAAACACCGAAGGCACCTTATTCCTTGCCCTCTAAGGGAGAGAGGCCCTTGGATATCTGATCAATCTCTAAGTACGTCAGGATGACCACCACTTATAACCTTGACTTTGGTGTACATCCCAATCGAGACATCAACAATAATCCAAACGATGTGAAGATCACTGGTCTTCTACCACCGTCTTTAGTGTCTTCAATACTCGTCGTATAGTTATTCAGAATGGATCGAAACTCGGTCTTTCTGAATAACTAGTGCAACTTTAAAATCAAACGATATATAAACATATCATAAGTCTCATTCCAATTTGTAATGGCCTAGATTCTTAACCGTTTTATTTAATATTTTTGAATATTTTATTAGTATAAATAATAAAATAATAATTTAAATTACAGGATGGTCGGAATTTATTGGATTTGCAATATTATGTGAACTGGCAATTTGAAAGAATCTAATTTTGTTTGGTTTAGAATTTTATTAATGATTTCGTTTATTAAATGACATTTAAACATTTAATTTATAATTTTATTATAAAACGAGCTGCAGCGGCATGGTAGTTCGTAATATTATGTTTTGAACTTCAATTGGATGTACATGATCCAATATAAGTCGGATTTCTTTGAAATAAGAAAGTCTGAATCTACTAAATTATATTTTTCTAATGGAAGAGAAAAATCGAGTTTTCATGTTGTAGATTTTGTTTTATGTCCAAATCAAATTTTCAAATAGTAGCTATGGAATTCGTTTATAACTTATAACAATTTATTTCATAAACAAAAAGGGTTTTTAATTTATTGAATATCGTTTTGGATTGGAATTCAAACTAGAGTATTTTATTTTATAAATATAAAAAATTCTGCTCGAGTATGGCCAATTATGGTATTTTATTATTACTACATTGAGATATTTTAAAATTGATTTATTTTAATGTAATTTGGACCCTTAAAAAGGGACTATATTCAAACGACCTCTGTTTTAAATGAAACAAATTTTATTAAGACCATAATAGTTAACTATTGTAAGATTTCCAGTTTGGGGTTGATTGGAGTTATTTTGATTTTCGTACGCGATATAAATAGGTATCGATTTACGTTGAAAATTAAAAGGGAGTTTACCCTAACAATCTCGGAACTTGATGAAACCAGTCCCATTGTTTCTGGAATATTTAATTATTATAGGATTTAAAGTTTCGTACCGATTGAAGTTGTTTTGTGAGCGTGTGAAAATTAAACGTGAAGCAATCAACGATATTAATATTCAAAATTTGGCTATTTTTCCAAACAGACTCGGTTTTCGACGAAATAAGTTTTGTTAGGACTGGAATGTCAAACTATAGCTGTGCATCCCTTTTTCATCGCAAATGGATTTCATATGCGATTATACAAATTTATAAATGTTAAATGAAAGTTGCGGTAGGCATGAACTGAATAAATTAAATAAAATAATCTAATATAAAATTAATAAACTATCCTATGTAACCAACCTTATTCCCCCTTAACCCAGAAATCCCTAATTCCCCTCTTTCGAAAATCGTTCTTTGCTTAATAAAAAAATAGCTGGCCTCTTTTTATTACAAAAACTAAAAATCAAATAAGCAATTACATTTAATGGAAACAAATTCCTTTTGATCGGTAAAGCAAGAGAGTAAGTTTTGTGAGGCTCGATCAAAGTCCCTACTATACAATTCTCGAAACAATGAATTAGGGCTGAAGTTTTTCCGGTGTTGGGGAAGAACTGCATCGATTGGGGTGTGTAATCAAGTTTGTTGGAGTGCATTGAGCTTGTTTGCATAATTTTGTGGAGTTCGATAATTAAAACGTATGGTGATATCCCTATAGCCGTGTGAAGTTCTGAAAAAAGTCGCAGTCATCATAAGTGATGTGAGTTAGACATTCAGCCGACGGATAGAGTAAGCAAGGGGTGGTGAGCGTTCTGGTGATGTCGTTCATCGGATGATGATCTTTGGAGGGTGTGCACGATTTTTTAGGTCTAATTTTACTATAGAGGGGACTATATTGAGGAACAATCGGTGATGGGAGTAGTGCCAGTGATCGCTCCTTTTTGTGGGGACTAAGAGGACTGCGGATGATGGGGAGTGTTATTGGTGAAGTTCATATTGATTTTTATGGAGAAAGGAGGATGAAATGTCGATGAAAAGGATCAGCCAGGTTTTTTCATAGGAAACAAAATTGCGTATTGGTTTATCTGTTAGAAGGATTTTGGAGCAAGTGTTTTAGATGAGAAGAAATGGTTGAGCTAGGATTGTCTGATGATGTCGGTGGTCATCGTGTTAATGGTTGGTGGTTGTCCGATCAACGGAGGCGAGAGTTGCATGGTGCAGTCTTGATGATGAAGGCAGCTTGTGACGGTGATTTGGAAGTCATAGGGAATAAAACCGTAACTGGAAGAAGCAAATCGCGTGAAAACGTGATTATTGATGGGTATTAAAGGTTAACTAATTAATAAACTAATCTAATTATTCTTAAGGATTTATATATATATATATATATATTTGTATGTTAAACTTTTAATCATCATAAGTTGTTCATATGTTAATAGAATTACGTGAAATAAGCGATAATGGGTTCATAATCGAGAGGCTTACGCGTATGAGCCGGAATGGGATGAATCAGAGCTCATTGGAATTTTATATATTTTCTAACACTAGTTTGAAACTCTAAAAAACGATGCAGAAATCGTCGATCGAATCAAACTGTGAGTTAACTCTCACACATTTCTGGAATTCTATGATGTGTTAAATTCATATAATTATAATTTGTAATCGATAATATAAAATTGGATGATTGGATGCTATGGATGCTAGTGGTTGATTATTGTTGTTATTAATTGATGTTAATTATATGGATGCCATTGAATTAAATTTCTGTCTCGTATGATATTATAAATTTTTATAACAAGTTATGATGTAGGGAAGAACAGTTTGGAGGCATCCGACCGGGTTCCTCAAATATTATGTATGTTATTTATTTTTATGTTATTATTTTTATATGAACTGATTGAACCCCAATGACATTGAAAACCTGTTTGGATATTGACGTTGAATTGAAATTCAATGTTTTTGTGATTTGAATCTATAGATGGTACTGATTGAGGGATTAACAACAAATAAGCCTAAAATCCACATTTTATTAAAACATTGATTTGTCATAAGGCGAATTGATGAAGTTTTGTTATTAAATTTATATTAAAATTAAAGAAAGTTTTTTTCTAATTTTTATACATTATAATGAAGTTTTAAAAATAAATCGATGTTTATAAACTAGTTTATAAATATTTTGAAATGATTATTCGATATTTAAATCTGTTTATAAGTGAAATAAGTTTTATCGAAAGTAATTTGTAAATGAATAATTGTTTTAAATTAATAAGTTTTCTTAGGTATTAATTTTTATTTTTATTTAACGTAGTATAAAATGGTTATTGAATTAATGTGCTAGTTATTGTTTAATGAAGTAATTAACTAATCTATTTTAGTTAATGAAGAAGTAACCTGCTTACTTTAGTAAATAAGGAAGCTAATTATTATTTTAATCAATAAAACTTAAAGAGATTATATCTTAAATGGAATTTATTTAAGAAAGCAATTGAGTTTGGAATAAGATTATTTGGATATTCGCAAATGTTTTGCAAAGAGATATTCTCCTAAATATTTATGGAAAGGATTTTTAGAGTTGATGTATAATTTTTACGGAGTGTTTGCTCAATTAAGACTATTAAGTAAAAGATTAGAATTGGAAGAAAATGCCAAAAGGAGAAGAGACGAAGAACGTTAAGGGATTGGGCAAAGAAGTTAATAATGGATTTTATCTATAAATCCAAGGATTGGTTTTATAATATAATATTAAACGGTTTTTGTAACGACCTGCCCTTTTGGCCGCCTCAAGTCGGTAATTAAACCAACTTCGAACGTTCAAAACGACAGTTCGTTATTGCTTACTGGGTTTAATTAGAACAACACGCAGAATCATAGTACACATATTTTGCAGCGGAAAAATTTTCATATAAATATATTAGAGTTTTACAGAAATTTTACTATACAACGGAAGAATAAAATAAAATGCATGAATTTTAAAAATAATACTTTTACAGATTAGTCGGGCCTTGCGCGCGTATGTGCGTCTTACGTCTTCATGTTCCTCTCCAGTTAAGCGAGCCGAAATCTCTAAGCCTGGAACACTTAGGACCTGACCCGAGCGTTCCATGCAAACGATAAAACACCCGAGTCAGGATTAATCATAGTTCAAGTAAATTAACTTCAATAAAAATAAAATAGAATAGTTAATCCTGAATTGTTCAATTTAAGTATTCCCAAAGCTGCCTAAAATATTTCAGCAAAACGATGAAAGGGGCTTAGGCAGTATGTATAGTATGGTTTGTATGTAAATGTTTCAACAAAACAATTCAGTAGCCAACGAGTTTGCAGAAAAATGAGGCGCAGATTCTATCAGTATTGACAGGCATTATTTCTCAAAGCATATACAATAGTTCCCAAATGGTGGTTCAAAAATACATGTATTGTGTCCCATTTTCCACGCATATATACCTATACTTACACATATGCAGCACGCACTGAATACATGCAACACACACACATGCACAAACACACACACACACACACACACACACACACACACATATATATATATATGCACACTTACGCACAATCACACATATACCCATACACAATACACATGCGAACAAAACCAGTGCAGCAAGACAGAAAAAAAAACTGCTGATTTTTTTTATATGACCTGCGCATGCATGCCAATACTACAAAATGTTCCCAACCAAACAAATACTACAGCAAAATTATCAAAAAGGGATCCAAAGTGAGATAGACATGTTTATTTAAACAACATACAATAGCAACAAAAATTAGTGCAGTAAGTTTCCAATTTCTAACCTATGCTACAATCCATGGTTATATAATATTCTTGCAAAAATCAGAGTGTATGTCCCAATTTTCAAAAACAGCAAACGGTTACTATATATATAAGGCACGAGCATTAAGACTCAGGTGTATACACATATGTTGACCTCAACACGTGCAAGAGTCCATAACCTAACATGTATTTCCAGGTTGACACTACAAGCCTAAGGCTTAAAGAATAGCAACAAGCAAACACTAAGCCATTTAAAAATCCAAAACAACCTGATTTATTTCAAGTCAGGTTCTTTAAACATTGTTTCAATCCTAATGGCCAAGCACTACTCGTATACAAAACATGCAATACCCTGAAAATAATAGTTAATATAAGTGATTTTTTTTAGCAACAAATACTTTTTTATGCTACATATATGGAAAAATGTGTGGAAATCAAATTTCATAAGGAAAACTATTATATGGAAATTAAGATCCAACATTACTTCATCAGGAGACTTTAGAATTACAGGGTTGATCAAAATTAATGCCTTTTATAACATGAAAGGTCGCACCTTAGTTGTAGCTAGCAAGCATTTTAAACTGCAATTTTGCACTCATCAAGGTAAATAAATTTAACTTATTTCAATTATCAGTCTTTTGATTTCCAAACACATTAACAAACAACAATCAATTCAAAAAAGTACTATATATGACCAGTTTTGTTTTAACCTCGGATTTTACCATTCAAATCATTTAGTTCCAGAAAAGAAAGAAAAAAAACAACTTTTTTTCACAATCTCATTCATGCAAGCATCCGAAATAGGATGAATCGTGAGTGAATAACTCACCTGTGGTAGCACTGCAAACTGAGGCGGTGGCGCGCGATTACGATGCAACAGCTTCAGGGCTTCGGACTGAGGGCGAGGCAGTCACATTGGCTGCTGTAGATGGCGTGGAGATATTGGACTGCGCCTCGACTTGCAAGCAGATGTGAAACGGCCCGAACTTCCCCGGTAAGGAAAGGCCGGATTGAATTGAGAAAAAACCACAAAAGAACACAGACGGAAGAACATTTCATTGAATATTTGAACAATTCCATCAGAACACAAGAATATACAGAGTATAAATGAATATTACACCTTACAAAATATCAGAGATTACAATAAATTACATAGCAGCGGAAAATAATACAATACACAACTAGAAGGAGATATATGGATACAAAGCATTCCGGATATCATTCCAGCTGTAAATCAGGATCCTGTGAATATAAATCTGCAAAACCAAAACTACTAGCTGCCCGTGTCGTAAATAGGGGCACCCAGAGTTTAGGTTAAAACAATAAACTCCAGGTCAGTCATGGGACTGGTGTGAGAACTAAAACAGTTATTAATCTTTATTTTAAAGTTAGGTAATTCAAGGGACCACGCCGTATAACACGGAATGGGTTTCCTCCGAAGAACACCAGTGCATAAAACAACAGCGCAATGCTAAATAAAGAACAATGAAGCTATTATAAGACCCAGATCCCATCACACAATGCAACGCAAGCCGGAGGATAGGGTTTTACCTTATAATAGCCAAAGAATGCTTGATACACTAAATTTCATGGTTTTAATATAACTATAAGTGTATAGTGTCAAAACAATTTCAAATCATAAGTATCAATCATAGGCGACATGAGCGTCCCATGCCACTATGTCACCATATATAGGTTTACAATCAAAACCTCACATATCGTATTTCGAAATTGGATTTCCATCTATGAACCGAGGCCAGGGATCGTCCTCAACCGATTCGAGACAATCTAGCCCATGTCTCAGGAACAGCCGCAACTGCCCCATGGATCGTCAGGACCGGTCCACCGATGTGGATTATAGTGCCTGAACAATACGTCTCCCCGCCCTATGGGGCGTAAATGAGCCAACGAATGACTCCATCGGACCCGGATCGTCCGATCTAACCGAGGCGCCTCGCAACAGCAACAACCACATAAGTCAAACTCGTCAGGGCGTGTAAAACCACTGACGCCACTTCTAGCTAGAAGGAAACGCATGCCCTCCCTGATGTCCTCTCCCGTGTCTGGTTCACAACCGGGGTGTGAGGCTCGCGAATTCACGTTACACAAAGCTGTGCCACACAGGTTGTGCTTTGATCATCACCCACAAGACTTTGCTTTTCAACAGAAGCCTTGATCATATTGCCACTTAGGCATGCCACACAGGCAATTCACTCCATGCGTTTGATATCCATCAATATATAACCTCTGAGCTCGTACGTCTCAGAGAAGGGCGTTAAGCAAGAGAATAAATTCTCCGCCACCAAACAAATATATATTTAATTGAAATCAACCACACAGAATAAAATCCAATGTCAGACACACAGTCCATTTACAAGTTCGTTCTGGGTCTGAACGAAACCGGAGGCACCTAGTACCCCGCATATCCATCGATCTCCAAGTACGTCTGGACGATCACCAACTGATTCCCTCCTCTTGGGTGTACGGCCCAATCAAGATATTCAGTAACCACCCAAACGACGTGAAGACATCCGGTCTTCAACCACCGTCTTCATCTTCGACTTATCGTCGTATTAGTTACTCAGAATGGGATAAACCCGGTCTTTCCGAATAACTCGCGTATATAATAAACAAGTGTTACACAAACACAACATACGCCTCATTCCAATTCATCAGTCACTAACCGTAAATCAACAAGAGAATAATTCCCCAAATATTAACCCCGAAGGCCGAAACCAACATCAGATCAATACCCAGGAAACCGTTCTGCTTAGCTAACCTACAGTTAGTTTCTAAATTTCACATTCTTAGGGAAAGGTTCCCATTAATTTTATCAAAGATAAATTCTTTTAAATTTATTCTTTAATCTTCTTTTGAATATCAATTCAAACTAGTCAGGATTAGCGAACCACACCGAAGAGATCATTTATTTTATTTCTCAATCCCAACCTATTCATCCCATGAAGTAAAACTGGTAATACTTCATATCTAACACCACGGTGTTATCGGTAAATTCAATTATCATTTCACGTTCAAATCTAATTAAAGATTTAACTACCGTCTGGAGTAAAACTGGTGATACTCCATTCTCAATCATTTCAATCTAATTAAAGATTCATTAAAACTCCACTTAGTTTTAATCTTTGACTGGGTTAAAGAATCAGTGTCATATAAAAACACGGTTCATGATAAACCCCAAAATCACATCACATTTCAGTCAGTCCCTAACCGTGAATTAGCAAGTGAGCAGTTCCCTAAATATTAACCCCGAAGGCCGAAACCAACATCAGATCAATACCCAAGAAACCATTCAACTTAACTAATCTCCAGTTAGTTTCTGATTTTCTTAACTCCGTTGGGTCTAAGAACAGTATTATTGAAGATACCGTTCACGACAACCCAAAATCACATTCCATTAATTATCGGGTTAAAGAACAAGTGTTATTTAAAACACTGTTCACGATAAACCCAAAAATCAATACCAATTCAATTCCAATTAAATATTATTTAATTGGTACAATTCATTAAATCTAAATAAAAGATTTAATCTTTTTCTCTACCGGGCTTAAGAACAGTGTTAATGAAGACACCATTCACGACAAACCCAAATCCCATTTGATATTAAACACAAGGCTCTGAATAGAAAATATACCGGCTTATATTCAATATCAAATTCTACGACTAACAAATATCGTATTGGAAATAACGATATTAATATATCTTTCAAATTCCCATAACAATATCTGTATCATCACGAAATCCAAACATCGAAATATTCTGAAGACAATTTCGATTCAAATCCATTCCAATTCAATTATTGGAAATTCTGGTTTCTTTTAAAACCATATCAAATTCAATTTATTTTAAAAATAAATAAATTATAATTCTAGTTCAAAACTAGTTCCTTTCGATAAAAATCTATTTTTATCTTTTCAAATATGGAGTTTTTCATCCTAATTCTTCACAAATCATTTCTTATGATTTTACACAAATTATTACTATTTTTAATAATTTTATCAAGGCCCGTACAGTCGATTTCAATCAACGGCCATCGAACTGCACTTACAACGACCTTTTCCAAATTTGATTTGGACATAATTCCAAATCCAACCATTAGATTTCTAATTTCTAATATTCTTTAGAAAGCTCTTTTTGATACGAACCCAACGGTTCCGGTTTTAGGAGAATCCGACGGTCGGATCTTCCGCAATGTCCATTCGAAGTCAATGGTCGAAATTCGGGAACTGCCGCGGCGCGGCGCGTTCTACTCAGGCCATTATATTATATATATAATATATATAATATATACTTCGTCGATTTCCTTTTAAAATGTATTTTATAAATTGTTTTAAATTCGTTTTCAATACGATTTCAACTTCCTTTTCAAATTCAAATCAAAATTGAATTTTCCCTACAAATTTGTTTTAAATTCATTTCAAATTAATTTTAATTCAAATCGATTTCAATTCGTTTTCAATTCAATTTGAATTTTAAATTAATTCAATTTCAATTTGAATTCAATTCTATTCAATTTCAATTTGAATTCAATTCTATTCAATTTCAATTCGAATTCAATTCATTTCAAAATATCATATTTTGAATTCACTTTCGATATTCATTGTAAAATGAATAAAATCGACAAAATTCTCATTCGTGTTAAAATGGCGTTTAACTACTTAACACGGCTTCACATTTCAATATTCACTAAATATTATTTTAAAATATTTATTAATTCTGAACTGGAATCAGACACAGTTAAGTACCATATAATGTGGATTATATGGATTTCATCCAATTCAAATACACAACAATGACGATAAACAATCAACCATCATCCAAAGTGCGTTCTACACTGTATAAGCATCAAATATAAATATTCGACGCTTATAACAGTCTGTCAATCAATCGATCGACATACAGCTAATTATTGGGATTAGTGTATGTCATATATCATCCCAATACCCGTGTGGGGTTTCAAACAATCAAACAAAGTTTTTATTTGTGCAGTTGGGCGATGTGTAAATTTTTTCATCCCAATCAATATCAGTCAAATGTGTGTATATAAACAAATCGTCCGATTTGTTTATATTTATTTCATT
The DNA here is from genome assembly GCA_030737875.1 of Allium sativum. Taxonomy (NCBI): domain Eukaryota; kingdom Viridiplantae; phylum Streptophyta; class Magnoliopsida; order Asparagales; family Amaryllidaceae; genus Allium; species Allium sativum. The sequence goes on along the minus strand of JASFAX010000037.1, from coordinate 12,308,912 downwards.
TTAAATACACGTTAAAAATTCTATTTTTAACTATAAAATATTTTTAACTATGTAAATATTTTATTTCACACCATACAATCAATTTTCACAACAACATGCAATCAAACAAACAAGCCGTCCATGGTCTGTGGACGACGGGTGTCGGGTGCTACTAAACACCGTCTGCATCCTAGTATATAATTTAAACTAGAAAATAAAATCAAAGGTGAGGAGTTCTCACAGAGGGTTCCACTCCGTCGTTCTTTGCTGTTGAACTGCTGAACATCTGGATTTGTTGAAATTCCAATTCAGTTCTTTTCACGCTGTTCACAATAAAAATTATATTTTTATCACTTTATTTCAATAAATAAAAATCATATTTTTATCTGTACTTCATATACATTTACAACGCTTCTTTCTATATAAAAATTATATTTTTCTACTTCTTATATAAAGATCGAATTTTTATATCATCGCTATAAAAAATCAAATTTTTATATTTCTACAATATAAAAGATTATATTTTTATAATCTCTACTTTATAAAAATCATATTTTTAACTTACCACTTGAATAAAAATTATATTTTTATCTTCTTTCTCTTCGCTTTCATATGATTAAAAATCCCACCTTTCATAACATAAAAACATCGCCTTTTCTTTGATTAGAGATCTCGCCTTTCATAAAAAAAACATCGTCTTTTCTTTGATTACATCACATTAAAAAAATACGACCTTTTCTATTTCAAAAATCAATTTTTTATTAACTAAAGAAACCGGTTTTTATATAAAAGAAAAATCAATTTTATACTCTATGAAAAATCAGTTTTATACTTAAGAAAAAAATCAGTTTTTAGTCCTAATAAACTAAACTAAATGTTTAAAATAAACTAAAATAACATTTAAATAAAACTTACAGTGTTTCTTTTCAGAGGGGGAGGGGGAGTTTACTGCGCTGAGGTGGCGGTTGGGGGCTTGGGGCGTCGGCGCTAGGCTGAGGAGGTAGTGAACTCGCGGAGGCTGGAGAGGGTGGAGGGAATAAGGCTGAGGGGAAGTCGGAGGAGGAGGAGAGAAGAAGAAGGGGGAGAGAGGGTGGCGCGCTCGAGGTAGGGGGCTGCGGCGATTGAAGGCGGGGTGGAGGGCGGTGGTCCCGCCCTGAGCGGTGGGCCGAGGGGGGGGGGCGACGAGATCGCGATCCCCCCTTCCATTTTTTTATTTCTGTTTGACTTTGACTGAGGAGAGAAAGGGAGGGAAGGAGATATTATATTTTATAATTTAATATTATTTTAATCCATCAATTAATTAATTTACACCACGAACTCCAATCGAGTCCCAACGACTGTCGCCCCCAGCTAATTACCCCCATTACGAACACAATGGGATATGTATCGTAGGCTGATTCGATCGTTTCAATCAGTTTTCGTCAAAATCAACATATAACTATATATATTGAACTTGAACGCGTATTTCAATTTACTGGGGTCACATACTAACTCTAAAAATTCCAGAAAAATTATTTATAGCTTCGTATTGACGATACAGTCCTAACAAAACTAGTTTCGTCAGATTCTGAGACCGTTTGAAAAATGACCAATTTCCAGTCGATTAAAATCAACTGAAACTGGTCAAATGCGTTTTCCTTTGCCACACTCACATATTGATTCGAAAAATTATGAAAATTGGCATCTAGCAATAACCTGACATCACGGATCCAACAAAAGTGGTTTCGTCGAAATCCGAGGTCATTTGCAAAATTTCCATTTTTAAGGGCTAGAATTCCATAACGACTATTTTGAAAATTCATCTGGACATAACTTTTGATTCCCGCTATGAAATTTTGGATTCGTTGGAAAGATATTCTCAATTAGATTCTATTATTTTTGGTTTCACTAAAATCCGGTTTATTTTGAATCCTGTACATTCATTTGAAGTTTGAAATCGAATTATCGAACTACCACGCCATTTTCAATTCCTTTTATAATTATAATTAAATAATTATATTCTAACGACGATTCGAATAAATATATACGTTCTATTCTATTCAAAATAAATTTATCGTCATTATTATTTAAAATAAATCATTTTAAATATTCAAAATTCAATAAAATTGCCAAAATAAAATTTTCAAACTGGCTCAGATTTTCGGGTTGTTACAATCTCCCCCACTTAAAACTTTTCGTCCCCGAAAAGGAACGAAGCCGAAAGTTGTTTTAAAAACCAACTCAACTTTCTTAATTTTCGCTACGGCTTAAGTTCTTCAACTTTTCAGTTTCTAAGAACTTTTCAAATTTCTCAAAAATTTGGCTAACACCCTAAATTTTCGAAAAATTTCGCCATAACCTCCCCTGCACCGGGGACTTCGGGATATTTCATATAGCCTCCCATGGCCTTCTTCAATCCAAAAGAAAAAGAAAAAGCCAAGCGGCTAGCCAATCGGCTCATAAAATCACCCAAAACTCAAGAAATACAATAAACATGTACCTATTTGTCGGGCAAACAATTTTATTCTTCTTCTCTAGCCTCCTTGCTATGACCTGTTCACACATATATATGCACATGCATACGATTGCAAATAATTTTCAATACAGTTCAATATTTGAACAATTTGGTTAAAGGTTCAACATTTATATATTCAAACAATAATCAAGCAACACAACCAGCAATCAATTAGTGAATAGCTTTTCGAATTCATAATTTTGATATATAGTCAAAAATCACATTTTTGGTGCCAATTCACAACAATGTATTCTAGCTATATTTTGGTTCTCACACCAGTCTAATGGAAATATATAGAAATCCCACTTTCGACACTCGAATATAAATTCTGATGATGAAGCTTCAATCATCAGAACCATCTCCGGGCGACTAGAGTGTAATTCTATATCTATCCAGTATATTAAAACTTCGAATACCCGTGGATCAGACGTCTATGCAAAAATCTTTATATACTGGACTGTCCAAATCAGTACAGATAAATAATCAAATACGAATAATTGATTTAAACTTTCAAAACAAAAATTGTTTTAAATTTAAAAACATACTCTTCACACTCGTTCTAGGATACTAATGATCCTATCTCTAACGAGTCATTCTTATTGGATATTACTAATCCAATCTCTGATGAATTCTTTCGTTCGGTTCTAACGTGTCTTGTTCTCTGAGCTTTGTAAACCAAAGCCCTGATACCAAACTGAAACGGCCCGAACTTCCCCGGTAAGGAAAGGCCGGATTGAATTGAGAACAAACCACAAAAGAACACAGACGGAAGAACATTTCATTGAATATTACAACAATTCCATCAGAATACAAGAATATACAGAGTATAAATGAATATTACACCTTACAGAATATCAGAGATTACAATAAATTACATAGCAGTGGAAAATAATACAATACACAACTAGAAAGAGATATACGGATACAAAGCTTTCCGGATATCATTCCCGCTGTAAATCAGGATCCTGTGAATATAAATCTGCAAAACCAAAACTACTAGCTGCCCGTGTCGAAAATACGGGCAACCAGAGTTTAGGTTAAAACAATAAACTCAAGGTCAGTCATGGGACTGGTGTGAGAACTAAAACAATTATTAATCTTTATTTTAAAGTTAGGTAATTCAAGGGACCACGCCGTATAACACGGAACGGGTTTCCTCCAAAGAACACCAGTGCATAAAACAACAGCGCAATGCTAAATAAAGAACAATGAAGCTATTATAAGACCCAAGTCCCATCACACAATGCAACGCAAGCCGGAGGATAGGGTTTTACCTTATAATAGCCAAAGAATGCTTGATACGCTAAATTTCATGTTTTCAATATTACTATAAGTGTATAGTGTCAAAACAATTTCAAATCATAAGTATCAATCATAGGGGACGTGAGCGTCCCATGCCACTATGTCGCCATATATAGGTTTACAATCAAAACCGCACATATCATATTTGGAATTTGGATTTCCATCTATGAACCGAGGCCAGGGATCGTCCTCAACCGATTTGAGACAATCTAGCCCATGTCTCAGGAACAGCCGCAACTGCCCCATGGATCGTCAGGGCCGGTCCACCGATGTGGATTATAGTGCCTGAACAATACATCTCCCCTCCCTATGGGGCGTAAATGAGCCAACGAATGACTCCATCGGACCCGGATCGTCCGATCTAACCGAGGCGCCTCGCAACAGCAACAACCACATAAGTCAAACTCGTCAGGGCGTGTAAAACCACTGACGCCACTTCTAGCTAGAAGGAAACGCATGCCCTCCATGATGTCCTCTCCCATTTCTGGTTCACAACTGGGGTGTGAGGCTCGCGAATTCACGTTACACAAAGCTGTGCCACACAGGTTGTGCTTTGATCATCACCCACAAGACTTTGCTTTTCAACAGTAGCCTTGATCATATTGCCACTTAGGCATGCCATACAGGCAATTCACTCCATGCGTTTGATATCCATCAATATATAACCTCTGAGCTCGTACGTCTCAGAGAAGGGCGTTAAGCAAGAGAATAAATTCTCCGCCGCCAAACAGATATATATTTAATAGAAATCAACCACACAGAATAAAATCCAATGTCAGACACACAGTCCATTTACAAGTTCGTTCTGGGTCTGAACGAAACCGAAGGCACCTAGTACCCCGCATATCCATCGATCTCCAAGTACGTCTGGACGATCACCAACTGATTCCCTCCTCTTGGGTGTACGGCCCAATCACGACAATCAGTAACCACCCAAACGACGTGAAGACATCCGGTCTTCAACTACCGTCTTCATCTTCAACTTATCATCGTATCAGTTACTCGGAATGGGATAAACCCGATCTTTCCGAATAACTCGCGTATATAATAAACAAGTGTTACACAAACACAACATACGCCTCGTTCCAATTCATTAGTCACTAACCGTAAATCAACAAGAGAATAATTCCCCAAATATTAACCCCGAAGGCCGAAACCAACATCAGATCAATACCCATGAAACCGTTCTACTTAGCTAACCTACAGTTAGTTTCTAAATTTCACATTCTTAGGGAAAGGTTCCCATTAATTTTATCAAAGATAAATTATTTTAAATTTATTCTTTAATCTTCTTTTGAATATCAGTTCAAACTAGTCGGGATTAGCGAACCACACCGAAGAGATCATTTATTTTATTTCCCAATCCCAACCTATTCATCCCATGAAGTAAAACTGGTAATACTTCATATCTAACACCACGGTGTTATCGGTAAATTCAATTATCATTTCACGTTCAAATCTAATTAAAGATTTAACTATCGTTTGGAGTAAAACTGGTGATACTCCATTCTCGATCATTTCAATCTAATTAAAGATTCATTAAAACTCCACTTAGTTTTATTCTTTGACTGGGTTAAAGAATCAGTGTCATTTAAAAACACGGTTCACGATAAACCCCAAAATCACATCACATTTCAGTCAGTCCCTAACCATGAATTAGCAAGTGAGCAGTTCCCTAAATATTAACCCCGAAGGCCGAAACCAACATTAGATCAATACCCAAGAAACCATTCAGCTTAACTAATCTCCAGTTAGTTTCTGATTTTCTTAACTCCGTTGGGTCTAAGAACAGTATTATTGAAGATACCGTTCACGACAACCCAAAATCACATTCCATTAATTATCGGGTTAAAGAACAAGTGTTATTTAAAACACTGTTCACGATAAACCCAAAAATCAATACCAATTCAATTCCAATTAAATATTATTTAATTGGTACGCTTCATTAAATCTAAATAAAAGATTTAATCTTTTTCTCTACCAGGCTTAAGAATTGTGTTAATGAAGACACCATTCACGACAAACCCAAATCCCATTTGATATTAAATACAAGGCTCTGAATAGAAAATATACCGGCTTATATTCAATATCAAATTCTACGACTTACAAATATCGTATTGGAAATAACGATATTAATATATCTTTCAAATTCCCATAACAATATCTGTATCATCATGAAATCCAAACATCGAAATATTCCGAAGACAATTTCAATTCAAATCCATTCCAATTCAATTATTGGAAATTCTGGTTTCTTTTAAAACCATATCAAATTCAATTTATTTTAAAAATAAATAAATTATAATTCTAGTTCCTTTTGATAAAAATCTATTTTTATCTTTTCAAATATGGAGTTTTTCATCCCAATTCTTCACAAATCATTTCTTATGATTTTACACAAATTATTACTATTTTAATAATTTTATCTAGGCTCGTACAGTCGATTTCCATCAACGGCCATCGAACTGCACTTACAGCGACATTTCCAAATTTGATTTGGACATAATTCCAAATCCAACCGTTAGATTTCTAATTTCTAATATTCGTTAGAAAGCTCTTTTTGATACAAACCCAATGGTTCCAGTTTTAGGAGAATCCGACGGTCGGATCTCCCGCAATGTCCATTCGAAGTCAATGGTCGAAATTCGCGAACTGCCGTAGCGCGGCGCATTCTATTCAGGCCATTATATTATATATATAATATATACTTCATCGATTTCCTTTTAAAACGTATTTTATAAATTGTTTTAAATTCGTTTTCAAAACGATTTCAACTTCCTTTTCAAATTCAAATCAAAATTGAATTTTCCCTACAAATTCGTTTTAAATTCATTTCAAATTGATTTTAATTCAAATCGATTTCAATTCGTTTTTAGTTCAATTTGAATTTTAAATTAATTCAATTTCAATTCAAATTCAATTCTATTCAATTTCAATTCGAATTCAATTCTATTCAACTTCAATTCGAATTCAATTCTATTCAATTTCAATTCGAATTCAATTCTATTCAATTTCAATTCGAATTCAATTCATTTCAAAATATCATATTTTGAATTCACTTTCGATATCCATTGTAAAATGAATAAAATCAACAAAATTCCCGTTCGTGTTAAAATGGCGTTTAACTACTTAACACGGCTTCACATTTCAATATTCACTAAATATTATTTTAAAATATTTATTAATTCTGAACTGGAATCAGACACAGTCAAGTACCATATAATGTGGATTATATGGATTTCATCCAATTCAAATACACAACAATGACGATAAACAATCAACCATCATCCAAAGTGCGTTCTACACTGTATAAGCATCAAATATAAATATTCGACACTTATAACAGTCTGTCAATCAATCGATCGACATACAACTAATTATTGGGATTAGTGTATGTCATATATCATCCCAATACCCATGTGGGGTTTCAAATAATCAAACATAGTTTTTATTTGTGCAGTTGGGCGATGTGTAAAATTTATCATCCCAATCAATATCAGTCAAATGTGTGTATATAAACAAATCGTCCGATTTGTTCATATTTATTTCATTTTAAATACACGTTAAAAATTCTATTTTTAACTATAAAATATTTTTAACTATATAAGTATTTTATTTCACACCACACAATCAATTTTCACAACAACATGCAATCAAACAAACAAGCCGTCCATGGTCTGTGGACGACGGGTGTCGGGTGCTACTAAACACCTTCTGCATCCTAGTATATAATTTAAACTAGAAAATAAAATCAAAGGTGAGGAGTTCTCACAGAGGGTTCCACTCCGCCGTGCTTTGCTGTTGAACTGCTGAACATCTGGATTTGTTGAAATTCCAATTCAGTTCTTTTCACGCTGTTCACAATAAAAATTATATTTTTATCACTTTATTTCAATAAATAAAAATCATATTTTTATCTGTACTTCATATACATTTACAACGCTTCTTTCTATATAAAAATTATATTTTTCTACTTCTTATATAAAGATCGAATTTTTATATCTTCGCTATAAAAAATCACATTTTTATATTTCTACAATATAAAAGATTATATTTTTATAATCTCTACTTTATAAAATTCATATTTTTAACTTACCACTTGAATAAAAATTATATTTTTATCTTCTTTCTCTTCGCTTTCTTATGATTAAAAATCCCACCTTTCATAATATAAAAACATCGCCTTTTCTTTGATTAAAGATCTCGCCTTTCATAATATAAAAACATCATCTTTTCTTTGATTACATCACATTAAAAAAAATACGACCTTTTCTATTTCAAAAATCAAATTTTTATTAACTAAAGAAACCGGTTTTTATATAAAAGAAAAATCAGTTTTATACTTAAGAAAAAATCAGTTTTTAATCCTAATAAACTAAACTAAATGTTTAAAATAAACTAAAACAAACTAAAATAACATTTAAATAAAACTTACAGTGTTACTTTTCAGAGGGGGGGAGTTTACTGTGCTGAGGTGGCGGTTGTGGGCTTGGGGCATCGGCGCTAGGCTGAGGAGGTGGTGAACTCGCGGAGGCGGGAGAGGGAGGAGGGGATAAGGCAGAGGGGAAGTCGTAGGAGGAGGAGAGAAGAAGAAGGGGGAGAGAGGGTGGCACGCTCGAGGTAGGGGGATGCGGCGATTGAAGGCGGGGTGGAGGGTGCTGGTCTCGCCCTAAGCGGTGGCGGCGGACCGACCGGGGGGGGGGGGGACGAGATCGCGATCCCCCCTTCCATTTTTTTTATTTATTTCTGTTTGACTTTGACTGAGTAGAGAAGGGGATGGAAGGAGATATTATATTTTATAATTTAATATTATTTTAATCCATCAATTAATTGATTTACACCACGAACTCTAATCGAGTCCCAATGACTGTCGCCCCTAGCTAATTACCACCATTCCGAACACAATGGGATATGTATCGTAGGCTGATTCGATCGTTTCGATCAGTTTTCATCAAAATCAACATATAACTCTATATATTGAATTTGAAAGCGTATTTAAATTTACTGGGGTCACATACTAACTCTAAAAATTCCATAAAAATTATTTCTAGCTTCCTATTGACGATACGGTCCTAACAAAACTAGTTTCGTCAGATTCTGAGACCGTTTGAAAAATGATCAATTTCCAGTCGATTAAAATCAACTGAAACTGGTCAAACGCGTTTTCTTTTGCCACGCTCACATATTGATTCGAAAAATTATGAAAATTGGCATCCTGCAATAACTTGACATCACAGATCCAACAAAAGTGGTTTCGTCGAAATCCGAGGTCGTTTGCAAAATTTCCATTTTTAAGGGCCAGAATTCCATAGCGACTATTCTGAAAATTCATCTGGACATAACTTTTGATTCCCGCTATGAAATTTTGATTTTTCGGATTAGTTGGAAAGATATTCTCAATTAAATTCTATTATTTTTGGTTTCACTAAAATCCTGTTTATTTTGAATCTTGTACATTCATTTGAAGTTTGAAATCGAATTATCGAACTACCGCGCCATTTTAAATTCCTTTTATAATTATAATTAAATAATTATATTCTAACGACGATTCGAATAAATATATACGTTCTATTCTATTCAAAATAAATTTTTCGTCATTATTATTTAAAATAAATCATTTTAAATATTCAAAATTCAATAAAATTGCCAAAATAAAATTTTCAAACTGGCTCAGATTTTCGGGTTGTTACAAGATGTGTGGTGGTGAAGGCGTCAAGTCGGAGTTATGGTGGCTTCAAAAACTGGATTTCAGGCGTGCCCGATGGAGCAATTACTAGTGAGTGTCGCGGGTTCGATGGAGGAAGCGGTGGTTCACGATTTGACAAGCGCGCAAGCCCAGGCGTCGGTGACCAAGGGGGCTAAGGTGGAGTGCGACTGGCTCCAAAATCACGGTGGCCTGCCCGTTGGCGTGGGGTTCAAATGGATTCATCGGTGCCTTGGATTCGAGTTACAACTGAGGCCGAGGAGGAAGGATTATGGATCTAAATGGCGGTGGTGGAAATATGCGGATTTGGGCAAACGATTTAGGGATTTGATTCTTTTGGGGGAAAGGAAGTAAAGTATTGGCTGATAAAAACAGGGAGAGCACGACGAAAAAAGTAGTGAAAAAGAAAGGACGCATGCCCGAATTCAAACTAAAGGAAACACGTGTTGCGTAGGAACATTATATCAAGGAAAGTGTTTAAACTTTTTTTTTTCAATTTAAACAAGTGGGAATTCTTCATTAAACAAATATTTTCCTAGAATATATACCATATATTATACAAACACAATAGTAGCATAAAAATTTTCAAATCCAATCTCAAATAAAATTTTAAAAACCAAATTTAAATCTAATTAAATTTTTTTACATTCAATTATAGTTCTCAAGTTAAAAAGGGAAAACAAATTTTATAATTCCATTAATAATATTTTCAATTTGTTTCAACATTACTAACATTAAATTTTAAACAAATTATTCAAATATAAATATTAAGATAAAATTTACATATATAAAATTAATTCAAAATAGAGTTTAAAATAGACCGGACTCAAAATTATAGACAAATATAAATTTATAAAATACTTATTCCAAATTAATTTCATATTTTTAAAACGTTGAAAAACTGGTTCGTTACAGTTTTGAGTCAAGTACGTAAATGAAGGGTCATAATATATGTAACACCCCACCTCCGCCAGGGTGGCTCTTGCAAGCAACTCCGACTTTGGTGGGGCATTTTTTTTTAAAATAAGGTAAACATGCATAATGATATAGCAAGGCAGGACATGACATATATATATATGTAAATAAACAGAGTAAGTAGATAAAACAGCGGAAGATTTTTAAACCATTTCAAAACACAAGTCTGGTACATCAAAATGTTAATTTCCCAAAATTACAAGTCTAGATAAATACATCATCTGATAAACTGAAATACATAAGTACTATCCCCAAATAAGAGTGATAAACCATAGCGGCTCAAGTCCAAAGCATACTTGAGCTATCCAAGGAAGCAGCTAAAATCCAAGCTAGGCTCCAGTATTCCCTCCCTGAGAACCTGGGGGGGGGAAACAGAAGAAAAGAGGCGAAAGAAAACAGGTCAGTCAAAAAGACTGAGTAAGCCCTGCTACGATCAGTCTATAAACTAATAAAGTTAACATCATGATGGAAACTGAGATGATCATAAATAACAACATACTGGCATGATAAATCAACTACAAGATAGATAGAGGTGTCATCGCATAAAACAAGGTTAAGTTTTTGCACCATGGTGTACTAGCAAACCAACATAACAGGTATTGATCCCTTGGCCCAAGCTTCAACCCAATAACATGAAGTGACCTTAATATAAGGTCCAGCCCAACGGTCTAGTCGATCGGCTCCCTATAAACCTAACACGTCAAGTGTTGGTGTCCATATGGCCCACATATGGTTGTAGTTAGACTGTGCTGGGTCCACCTTTGGGTGTATCAAGCCCTCGGGTGTCAACCCCAGACACTTGAGCAATATTGCACAGCCCTAACCTACTGGTACCCGTGCCTCGAGTTTGTCCAACACCGGACTACGTGCACGTCCGTAGCCCGCCTGGACCCGCACCGCTGTACCACTCAGCCATCGCCCTTTGGTCGCTTACATCCGTCCAGTAATCGTGCCCCCGCCCTAGCCTAGTCCTCTAGGGTTGTGAATGATACCCAACTGGGATTACTGCCGGAACAGACCACGCTGCTAGGGTTTCTAAGAGGGTTACGTGTGATTTAACCCTTCTCTAATCATGGCTTAATTGGTTAAGCGTAACCGACTGTTCACAACTTAACCCCATTTCAATCCCTCGAATCCCCAAATTGGTTAAGTATTAGTGGACCCTGACTTAACCCTAATCATGAGGCATTAATTAACTTAATGCACCTTAACCTCTCACATTAGACCTTTGTTGTGGTTACTAGTTAGGCCGGGCGGGTCCGGGTAGGTTTACACCACAACTTAGTCTAACCTCGGGTTTTGGCACCACATGACCAACTTCTCACATTGGGTCTTATTGTTTGTAGCCACTAGTTAAGCCGGTCGGTTCCGGGTAGAATTACGCTACAAACTCAACCCAACCTCGAGTTGGCCACACTTATGTTTTCTAAGTGTCATGTCCACTTTATTTCAAAACATAATTACAAGTCAACAAATGCTTGGGTAGACCTAACTTAATAGGTAAATTCCCAAGGGGTAGACCTAACTTAATAGGTAAATTCCCAATCTTATATTTTCATGTATTTTAAGTTTACCCAAACCCCCCAACGTCATTCTATCGCTTACATATTCGTAATAACGCATAAAGGATAGGAAGAGGGAACTTGGCATAACATACATGATGAACTTGCATCTCACAACAAACATGCATAACATGTTAGACTTGCATAACTTAGCATAGTGAACTTGCATATTACCATAAACATGCATAACATGTTAAACTTGCCTAGCATAGCATATGGAACTTGCATAAACATACATAACTTATCAAACATGTACAACATGGCATAGTGAACTCGCATAAGCATGCATAACTTATTAAACATGCACAACATGGCATAGTGAACTCGCATAAGCATGCATAACTTATTAAACATGCACAACATGGCATAGTGAACTCGCATAAGCATGCATAACTTATTAAACATGCACAACATGGCATAGCAAACTTGCATAAACATGCATAACTCAATAAACTTGCAAATCATGGCTTAGCAAACTTGCATAAACATGCATAACTCATACATAAAACCCAACTTGCATCACATATTAACTTTAGAGTTTCTAAAATGAAGGTAAGAGGGCTTACAATGCTTATGCGGACTCAAATGAGTATAGCAAATGTAAGAAACCCCTTATGCAACTAATTAAAACCCCCAAATGCAAGCAAACTTGATCAAGACTCCTCCTTTATGATGCCAATAGAGAAACAAGCCTTTAATGCAAGCTAAGGAGGATCATACAAGCCCAAATATACTTGTATGCATGGAAAATCACTTAGGAATTAATTTAGGAATTGTATGAAGAGAGTGGAGGCCATGAGAGTTTTGATTTTGCCATAGTTTTGTTGCTAGAATGAATAATGAATGATTTAGGGTAGGTTAGGGTCTTATTTATAGATTAGGCTAGTGATTTAGACCATAGGATTAACCCTAGATTCAATTAGGTCCATCAGATTTCGGAATTCTCTAGAAACAAGCCACAAGACCAAGCCCAAATCAAAATGGTGCGCCAGGCAAATCAGCCCGGCCACCCCCTGTCGACAGGGCTGTCGACAGGGCAGTCGACATGCTAAGACCCCTGTCGACAGGCCTGTCGACATGGGGTCCTGGGCGGGAGTTTTTCCCGCCTGCGCCAGTTTGCCCTAATTTCTGTTTTTGATTTAAAATTTAAATCTGTTTTTACTTAGGAATTTTCTGCAAACTTCAATGGGCTTTAACTGGGTCATACGGACTCCGATTTCCGAAAACTTGGACTCTATTTCGCGTATTTTTCCGAGACGAACGCAATGGCATAGCCCGTTTCCCTTGATTCACATTTTATAATTAAATTCTGCCTCAATTTACGTTATAATAGGTTATTTGAAAATACGGGTTGTTACATTCTCCCCTCCTTAAAGGATTTCGTCCCCGAAATCTTCAAGTTAGGAAGAACGTATCCTACCATCCAATCATCCATCTACTCAAAGCATCATCCACGAGCAATCATTGTCCTTACAAGATTCTAAATGCTGGATGAACATATGCAAAAGTGTGTGTATATGTACTTACCTAATGCAAAAATCAGGCGGTTACTGATACAGTAAACCTCCTTAATGCATATGTATGTAAATCAGGCGGTTACTGATACAGTAAACCTCCTTAATGCATATGTATGTCAGTGAAATGAATCCATATGTATGCAAATTCCTAAATTCATAGTATCTATATGAGTGCACATAACATTCATCCATATGCAACATCCATGTGGTGGCACAACAAGTTTCAATCATGAATAAGCCTAAACACTCATGCATATGCAACATGAAGAGTGTGTGAGACGATCTAGTGCCTAATGTGTATAATGCATCCACGAGTAACCACTTGCGAACACTTGCAACCACTTGCAAACATCAAGCATAACATGTTTCAAATACATGTTTCATCCAAAGGGTTTCTACCTAAGGTTCTCATGACAAGATAGACACGATAAACCAGATAAACTAGATAAACTCCTTTTTGGATTACAAGAAATCCATTCAAACTTTGACATATAGTACTAACCGATGAGTCTTAACCCCCTTATGGAGTTTACAACAGAAATAAGATCGAGAATGGGACCGAGAGGATATATACAAAAGATAACTTGCAAGCAAGCTCCACCGGAAAACAAGGATCAAGGATGCACTCTTAAAAAGAGATATGATGCGCGTATCTAGTCTTCACTCTTCTTAGTTACGTTTCCTTGAGTTTAATTCCACTGTGCTTTGACCGTCTTTTACTTCATAATTTCTTGGTTTCCTAACTCCTATTTCCCAAATTCGAGTTGGAACTCATTTCATTATCGCCTCTCGTCTTCCTTTTTCACTTATTCTTCTTTCTGTATACTTGGCTTAAACATAACTGTAACCTCATGATTTCATGCAAACTCTACAAAATTCACTAGTGAATCCTGGATCTCGTCTACTTACTATAAAGTATTCCATGCAGCAGAACTTTTCTTGAAAATACCAATCCACGTTGCCAATTGCCCTTATAAACGTGATTTTCTATAACTCATGCTTAATCGAAATGAACCATCCGCCTATGAGTGATAGGCCATACCTAGATTCAGTTGCCTACCCCTGGCTTCCTGTAGGCTATTTCAAAACTGGCCAACTTTTTGAGGGTAAACCGTTGCTAACCATGACGCAGTCCTCTTGCTCTTCACCGGACTGAAATGAGCACTCTTCGTGAGTCTACCTATTATGACCCACATACCCGTATTCCCTTTCTTTGATCTAGGTAGTCCATCCACATAATCTATTGAGATGTTTTCATACTTCCCTTGCGAAACCTCCAATGGAGGTAATGGCCCGCTGGGCTTCTATGACCTGGCCTTAACCGGGTGGCACAACATGCATCCAGAGACCAACTCGGCCACCTCCTCGAGTGAGGCGCATCTTCAAGAACCTTCTTTACCAAGTCTTTCACTCGAGGAACACATAATCTCTCATCGTGCCTTAGTCATCCCTTGTCATCTATAATATATCTAGTGAGGTGACTTAACATCTCGCCTCGAATCATCTGGTCCATGTTCTTGACTAACTGCGGGTCTTCTTCCTGCGAAACCCCCTTCTTGATCCAGAAGAGTAAGTCTAAGCTCCGGGAATGCTAACTAACTAGCCAAACGGAGGAGGCTTCTTACTTCAATTGCCCTCCTTAGAGTTTTCCGGTCTTAAACCGCAACCACTTTAGCGGAATCCACCGCTAAGCCTTACTTAAGAACTATGTGCCCAAGAAATCCAACTTCTTTCCTCCAAAGTGACATTTGGAGAACTTGACCTTCAACTGGCGGCTCTAAGCGTATCCATCTCCTCCTTGAGATGTATAGCATGTTCTTCCTCGTTCTTTTGAGGAGATCAAAATATCGTTTATGACGACCATGACAAACTTGTTCAAGGACTCCCTAAACACCCTACCCATCCAGTTTACGTAATATGCGGGTGCATTAGTCAAACCAAATAGTTTGACTAGCCATTCTAAAACCCATCTAGAGTCCTAAACGCAGTCTTGTCAATTCCATCCTCAGCCATCCTAAGCTGATGGAATCCGGTAGCTAGATCAAAAGAAAACAGATGCTCCTACCAGCTGATCAAACAAATCATCGATCCTTGGTAACGGTTGTCTATTCTTCTCACGATAATCAACATGTAAGCTAAGCAAACTGTCCACATTATTAACGAATACTACTGGAGCACCCTACTCGAAAATGCCTCGTCTCAAGAAGTTCTTCTCAAGCAACTCCTTGACTTGCTTTCTTAACTCTCATTTCGTGAGGTCATGTGCCTAACCGGCCACGAAACTGGCTTGGTATTACCAACCAGATAATGCGGAAATCTATCCCACGTCTAAGGGTAACCCCTTCACTTCACCCAAGATATCAGGATATTCTCGGACCACCCTCACCGATTGCAAACTATCGATAGACGAGTTGAGGGATTTCAAGATAACATAACATGACGGGACCCATAGGGTTACTAGAAATTTCTAGGGTATTCCCGAGGCGAGTCATGAGCCTCACAACCCTATACACAAAAACCAAGAATGGCTCCAAAACAGGACAACCATTCCATGCCCAAAACCAACCCATATCCCCTGAAACCGAGAATATAAGCATCCCACGAGAATTCTATACTCAAGATAGAAATTTCCAAATCCACTCAGACCACAGACGAACGGGTAGAACCCACAATTGGATCGGGATCATCAACCAGACTAGTACTTAGGTGCAAAACTTTCAACTAGATCAGATGAAATAAAACTATGCGATGTGCCAGAATCAAACAAAGTTCAAACAGGGAAAATCAGAAAATGTAAACAAGATTTTCAACAGAAACACTACCTCTATCATAAGCTGGAAGAACGGTGTTGAGGGGATGAACTCGCCCTCCAGATAGTCCTGCACACTGAGTCTGACCTTGCCCTTGTTTCCTCGGGCAATCCTTGTTGAGATGTCCAAACTCACCACAATGAAAGCATTCGCCCCGCTTTCTCTTCTCCTTCTTCCTACATTCCCTGGCTATATGTCCAACCTTACCACAGAAGTTACATTTGATATTCTCTCTTGGCTTGTCCTTGCGGTTGTTGTTATTCTTGCCCCGTTTCCTGGAATTTACTCTCTTGCCTTGAGACTCATTCGCCTTGACCTCTTTCTTGTCATTGTTATCTTCTTCTTGAAGTAGGGCCATATTCACCAAATTCTCGAAAGTCGCCCCAAGGGTATATGAGACATGGCCAAACCATGTAATGGCTCGTTTAATCCTAGAGCAAAGTGTAGGGCCTTCTTCTGAGCTGTATTAACTAAGTCTAAATTGACCCGAGCCAGTTGATTAAACTTATCTATGTATTCCCTAATAGTCATGTCCCCTTGCTTCAGTGATAAGAACCTCAGTCCAAACCTTCCTCTAAAGTCATCCCAAGTCTCAATTGGCCTAGTAGCGGTGGTGACTACCCACCAACGTGCAGCTTCTTC
This sequence comes from Allium sativum, assembly GCA_030737875.1. Classification (NCBI taxonomy): domain Eukaryota; kingdom Viridiplantae; phylum Streptophyta; class Magnoliopsida; order Asparagales; family Amaryllidaceae; genus Allium; species Allium sativum. The sequence goes on along the minus strand of JASFAX010000037.1, from coordinate 12,291,927 downwards.
CTTTAGCAACCATACTGCCAATAAAACCTTCCTGCGGTCACCTATATCAAAGGTGGCTAAAAGATCTTCGGTCTCTTTCAACCAATTCCTTGCCTCTACAAAAGTCTCGGTTCCAAAGAAATTCTTGCAACCCATCGCCTTAAAATCTTGGCAAATCTCTGCGAAGTCAGTTTGAGGATGCTGAGGGGTAGGAGGAAGAGGAACATCAACTACCGGAGGAGGAGTAATATTTGCGGGGCCGGCTCCGGTCGCCCTAGCCTCCAAAAGTCTCCTATACCAAACAGGTACGTGTACTCCCTCCGGAATGGCAAAGTTGTCGGCCATACTGGAAACGAAGAAAAAGATAGATTCAGAATGGAGAAAAACGAAGGAATTTTGCTAATGGCTTTTTGGGGAATAGCCTTTAAAATAAACTAGACTTTTCTTTGGAAAATACTTAATACTTGGTTTTGAAAATAGTTTTTCAAAGAGTTTTAAAAACCTTTTTATCCCTTCTCGTAAACCATATGCTCTGATACCAAATGTAACACCCCACCTCCGCCAGGGTGGCTCTTGCAAGCAACTCCGACTTTGGTGGGGCGTTTTTTTTAAAACAAGGTAAACATGCATAATGATATAGCAAGGCAGGACATGACATATATATATATATATGTAAATAAACAGAGTAAGTAGATAAAACAGCGGAAGATTTTTAAACCATTTCAAAACACAAGTCTGGTACATCAAAATGTTAATTTCCCAAAATTACAAGTCTAGATAAATACATCATCTGATAAACTGAAATACATAAGTACTATCCCCAAATAAGAGTGATAAACCATAGCGGCTCAAGTCCAAAGCATACTTGAGCTATCCAAGGAAGCAGCTAAAATCCAAGCTAGGCTCCAGTATTCCCTCCCTGAGAACCTAGGGGGGGGGGAAACAGAAGAAAAGAGGCGAAAGAAAACAGGTCAGTCAAAAAGACTGAGTAAGCCCTGCTACGATCAGTCTATAAACTAATAAAGTTAACATCATGATGGAAACTGAGATGATCATAAATAACAACATACTGGCATGATAAATCAACTACAAGATAGATAGAGGTGTCATCGCATAAAACAAGGTTAAGTTTTTGCACCACGGTGTACTAGCAAACCAACATAACAGGTATTGATCCCTTGGCCCAAGCTTCAACCCAATAACATGAAGTGACCTTAATATAAGGTCCAGCCCAACGGTCTAGTCGATCGGCTCCCTATAAACCTAACACGTCAAGTGTTGGTGTCCATATGGCCCACATATGGTTGTAGTTAGACTGTGCTGGGTCCACCTTTGGGTGTATCAAGCCCTCGGGTGTCAACCCCAGACACTTGAGCAATATTGCACAGCCCTAACCTACTGGTACCCGTGCCTCGAGTTTGTCCAACACCGGACTACGTGCACGTCCGTAGCCCGCCTGGACCCGCACCGCTGTACCACTCAGCCATCGCCCTTTGGTCGCTTACATCCGTCCAGTAATCGTGCCCCCGCCCTAGCCTAGTCCTCTAGGGTTGTGAATGATACCCAACTGGGATTACTGCCGGAACAGACCACGCTGCTAGGGTTTCTAAGAGGGTTACGTGTGATTTAACCCTTCTCTAATCATGGCTTAATTGGTTAAGCGTAACCGACTGTTCACAACTTAACCCCATTTCAATCCCTCGAATCCCCAAATTGGTTAAGTATTAGTGGACCCTGACTTAACCCTAATCATGAGGCATTAATTAACTTAATGCACCTTAACCTCTCACATTAGACCTTTGTTGTGGTTACTAGTTAGGCCGGGCGGGTCCGGGTAGGTTTACACCACAACTTAGTCTAACCTCGGGTTTTGGCACCACATGACCAACTTCTCACATTGGGTCTTATTGTTTGTAGCCACTAGTTAAGCCGGTCGGTTCCGGGTAGAATTACGCTACAAACTCAACCCAACCTCGAGTTGGCCACACTTATGTTTTCTAAGTGTCATGTCCACTTTATTTCAAAACATAATTACAAGTCAACAAATGCTTGGGTAGACCTAACTTAATAGGTAAATTCCCAAGGGGTAGACCTAACTTAATAGGTAAATTCCCAATCTTATATTTTCATGTATTTTAAGTTTACCCAAACCCCCCAACGTCATTCTATCGCTTACATATTCGTAATAACGCATAAAGGATAGGAAGAGGGAACTTGGCATAACATACATGATGAACTTGCATCTCACAACAAACATGCATAACATGTTAGACTTGCATAACTTAGCATAGTGAACTTGCATATTACCATAAACATGCATAACATGTTAAACTTGCCTAGCATAGCATATGGAACTTGCATAAACATACATAACTTATCAAACATGTACAACATGGCATAGTGAACTCGCATAAGCATGCATAACTTATTAAACATGCACAACATGGCATAGTGAACTCGCATAAGCATGCATAACTTATTAAACATGCACAACATGGCATAGTGAACTCGCATAAGCATGCATAACTTATTAAACATGCACAACATGGCATAGCAAACTTGCATAAACATGCATAACTCAATAAACTTGCAAATCATGGCTTAACAAACTTGCATAAACATGCATAACTCATACATAAAACCCAACTTGCATCACATATTAACTTTAGAGTTTCTAAAATGAAGGTAAGAGGGCTTACAATGCTTATGCGGACTCAAATGAGTATAGCAAATGTAAGAAACCCCTTATGCAACTAATTAAAACCCCCAAATGCAAGCAAACTTGATCAAGACTCCTCCTTTATGATGCCAATAGAGAAACAAGCCTTTAATGCAAGCTAAGGAGGATCATACAAGCCCAAATATACTTGTATGCATGGAAAATCACTTAGGAATTAATTTAGGAATTGTATGAAGAGAGTGGAGGCCATGAGAGTTTTGATTTTGCCATAGTTTTGTTGCTAGAATGAATAATGAATGATTTAGGGTAGGTTAGGGTCTTATTTATAGATTAGGCTAGTGATTTAGACCATAGGATTAACCCTAGATTCAATTAGGTCCATCAGATTTCGGAATTCTCTAGAAACAAGCCACAAGACCAAGCCCAAATCAAAATGGTGCGCCAGGCAAATCAGCCCGGCCACCCCCTGTCGACAGGGCTGTCGACAGGGCAGTCGACATGCTAAGACCCCTGTCGACAGGCCTGTCGACATGGGGTCCTGGGCGGGAGTTTTTCCCGCCTGCGCCAGTTTGCCCTAATTTCTGTTTTTGATTTAAAATTTAAATCTGTTTTTACTTAGGAATTTTCTGCAAACTTCAATGGGCTTTAACTGGGTCATACGGACTCCGATTTCCGAAAACTCGGACTCTATTTCGCGTATTTTTCCGAGACGAACGCAATGGCATAGCCCGTTTCCCTTGATTCACATTTTATAATTAAATTCTGCCTCAATTTACGTTATAATAGGTTATTTGAAAATACGGGTTGTTACAATATAATTCCAATTGTAAATGGAATTTGAATAACGAAGTTACAAGTTTTGGGAGTTTTCTAACTTGTTTCTTTAGCTTTTCATTGGCCTACTGTGGTTGTTGCGAGTGCGTCCCTCGCCTTTTTCTTTATGACTGTATAAATCTTGTACTTAATGAAGTATTTTGTTTATTTCATTCGCTTTCCATTCAATGTACTTGCAATTTGATTTATTAGACCCATGTTTAACTTTATAAGTTGTCTTTCTCAAAAAGAGACAATTGAGTTAGGGTCAATCAAGTCAGGTCGTTATTAATTTGGAGGTATAATGTATACTCCTCCAATTAACTTTGAATTATGTGCCAAGTCAGTGGCCTATTTGAGGTTAATTTATAGGTCCGTTCTAATGCCCCCAGCATCAGTGGGGATCTCAAGGAAAGTCTATACCTATGCTCCCAAGCCTTCCATGGGGTATAAACCAAGTCTTTTGGATGTTTGATCCAAATGATTTTATATTCTCCTATCGTAAATTCAGGTTAGAGTCGTGGGTTATAGTGGTCTTAAGTCATGGTGCACCATTTCTCACTTACCCTGGCGTTTTATACTCGCTTTCAAGTTGTGAGAGTTAGAGTTAATCGTGCGAATGGTCATATCAATCGCTTCGACATAAATTCTTCACTCTAAGTCTTAAAGCGAGATATTCCAACTCGAGTGTCGATATCAACTTTGAATTTAGTCAATACTTCATTCCAAGCTCCAAGGAATGGATTTACTAGGTTAAATGGTTGGGTCCTACTTGAATGAACTTCATCCTTTTGTCCTGTGTCAAGGGAAAAGGCTGCCATCAAGGATGGTCAGATTACACCCCTGTCGTTTATACTTGTCCCATTGAGATGCGGGGATGAGTTGAATATTTTGTTCAGACATCACTTCCTTACTTTGGTTAGCAAAGTGGGGATCACTATGTCAAGCTCGAATTTGGTTAGTCCAAGTTCGATTAGTTATAGAATTGGGTTAGCTCGTCGAAACAAGAGCGAGTGAATGTCATTAGAGAGATAATCACTCTCTTTGTTCATGTTTGGCACAGGCCAATCGAATCACAATACTTAGCCAAATCAACATAAACATTCATAGAGCATGGAAAGAGATTTTGTTTATAAACTATAACTTTAGGCAAATTGTGCCTCATTACATAATTTGGGCATAAACAAAATAAAAACTTAAGTCAAATAGTGTCGTAGATGCTCTGCATTCCATGCTCTTAGAAGATGATCACCATAAATGGTCGTTAGCTTGAAAGCTCTACTATCAAGCATCCGATGAATAATGTATGGTGATTTCCACTTTGGGCCCATGTAGATGGGGGCCGGGAATACACGCTTTAGAACAAGGTCGCCAGGCTCGAAGTTCCTAGGTTGGACTTTTCAATTATAGTATCCGGCAACTTGATGTCTATGCTCTGAAGCACGCAAGTCCGCATCCTCTCTCTTCTCATCGGTCATATCTAGTGAATCGAGGAGAAGATCTTTGTTAGTCAGAGGATTGTAATGTGTCATTCCGCAAGAGTGGACTTCAAGCTCTATTTGGATGACTGCCTCCGAGCCATAGGAGAGCGTGAAAGAAGTATGAACAATTTTTGACTTATGGGTAGTTCGATACACCAAAAGGGCACCACACTGCTTATTAGGCTGTGTTCAAACCGTATCTAATACAATCACACACGACTATAAGGTGTATCAAAAAATGGCATAAAATTATTAGATACGGTTTTAAACCGTATCTCACTAGTCATAACGTACGGCTCTTAGCCGTATCTACATGATTATTAGACATGGTCTTAGACCATATTTAATTATATATATATATATATAAATAGAAAGTGCAACACATATTTTTCATAACCAGCATATAACCCAATTTATACTCAAAGCATATATAACAAGATTTTCGTAACACTAACATAATTTATACAAAGCATATACAATAAAAGGAAACTGTTAAAGATTTTTCATCAAATTACAAAGTAAGAAACTTAAAGAAAAAAACAGATCTGTAGGAGGCCGGGAAGATTGAGCATGCTGATCTTGCTAATGAAATGTATGTTACTGTAAATCAAAGCAATGATGAGTAAGCTAGATGCTGATATACAGAATGTACAAAATTTTTATGTTTCAAAGAAGTGATGAGCATAATTAAGCTAATTAACTGTGTATGTATGCATGAATCATGTGCACAGTTTGTGCATATTCATGAAAATACCAAACCACTCATTACACAAAATTCAAGTATGAAACGGTAATGGCGACAAACCAGATCAATAATGGCGGTAACACGAAACAATTCCATATATAACATGAATTAGCAGCAAAACATATCCAATAAAGACATGGCACAACAGAAATACATGACACTAAGCATATACAGACAAGTGAATAAGTGCACAAATTTCAAACAAGCAAAGTCACACAAAAGGTATAACGCTGAATATCAATTACAAAAGGTATAGCGCTGAATATCAGTTACAAAAGGTATAACGCTGAATATTAGTTCAGACTAGAAACTTTGAAATCAAAAAACTAATCCTAAAGAGAATCTTCCTTGCTTTGGATAATTCTGGCCCCAAACGGAAAAAACCTTATGTCATCAATTAGAGTCTTTTGGTTTCTCATATTCATGGGTATTTTCTTATCCGTAGTATGATAGTTGTGATATGATCAATTTACACATACAAGCGAAAAATACTAAAATACGATCAATTTACACATCCAATCTGAATGCTTATAACTCGAGTGTATGACCACTAACCCTTGTTTCAGGACCTGGGAGAATTAAACTAAGCCTAATTGATGTCGAGTGATTATAAATCTAAAGGCAAAATTCGACCATCGCAATAATTCCACTGCCTGTGATGGGGGCTAAGTACAAACACTTATAGGGTTGATCACAGTGCCTAAACTCTAAGTCTACGCTCGAACTTAAAAGCGACCAACTAATATGTATGTGTAAGTACCAGGGACGTATGCAAAGGTAAGACTACCTGGGCTACAGCCCAGGTAAGTATTTGCAAAATAAGAACACTATGCATTAGGCTACTTAATCCACCTGTATTTGTTATTCCATTTTCCAGATACTTCTTTTGTGTACTCATACTCTTTCCTTTTATTTATTTGATTACAAACCTATATAAAATGAAAGAATGCAAAAGACTGAGCCAACTTTGAAGTAAATTACCTTTTCAAAAAAAGGGAGTTTGTTCCTTTTTAGTGTTATTCAAGCACTTCACTATATTATGGCCATAATGTCGTTAATGTTAATTATTAAAAATATTATTGTGTTCACATCATGAAGTAATTTTATTGCCCGGGCCATGTTTGAATCCTAGCTCCGTCCCTGAGTGTAATTAATACGTAACTTAAAAGCGACCAACTAAATCTTAAAAAATACATACAAGTTATGTGTTCAACTATCCAAAATTTAGGTTTGCACTTGCATAAATCGGGCTAATAAAGGTCAAAAATAAGTAAATATAGAGAATACAAATTTACCTTTCTCACGTGCCTTCCACTTCAGTCTATCTTCCTCCTCTTCCTTTTGTAAAATACTTGGCATGTCCCCTCTACCTCACAACTAGGTTCTTCTTATCAATTGTAGCGCTATGGATTAGTAACGATCTCAAGCATTATTAGAAGCTATCAGATAATCCCAAAACCCCGACAAATCCAGATGGCGGAGGACCTATGCATTGAATATCAGTTACAAAAGGTATAACGGTAAGAATTTGTTTTCAGTCTAGACAGCCTAAATTCATCGCAGTAGTGGATAGGAACCCAAAGCTATAGTAGTAGAAACTTAGTTCATAATACACATGTTGTGCTTAAATACCATTAAATCTCTACTATGCACCTACTATAAAATCATGGACTCTCGTTGATCAAAGAACAATAATCTTTGACATAACCAGCATTTTAAGGTCCAAATTTCTGGCTACACACAATACATATGGACACAATACATATGCAAGTGTAAGAGTAAAATCAAACAACCATATGCGCACAATAATTATGGACATGGTTTTAGCAAGGCATCGTACAAGTGCAAACAACATGTCCTTTCAATTCTTATGTAGGATACTACGTATAGCTAAGTTTAAAATTATATATACCTGGTCCAAGGTCTAAAAAATCATCATCTTCGGATGTCCTCAATACTCGACTTTCTATTTAAGAATTCACTGGGTGATCCACTAGGTGGATGCATTTTAGCTCACGTGCAGGGCCAGGTATCCATGCTTATTAACTTTATTCAAGTGTCGAATGAGGCTTCACTTAACCTTTGAAAAAAGCTACTTTCACTTGCAACTTTCAGTTTCTTTGAAGCAGACTATGTAGTGCAACTTACACTAGACAGTCTCTGCTACAAAATAGGTGAAAGTTGCTAGTGAAAGCAAGTTTTTACTAAGGTTAAGTGAAACACCATTTGACACTTGAATAAAGATAATAAGCATGAATAAGTGACCCTGCACGTGAACTAAAATGCATCCACCTGGTGGATTGCCCGTTAAATTCTTAACTAGAAAGTCGAGTAATCATACATCTTCCAAATTTTTAGCAAACCTGTTAATATATTTTCAGTAAACCTGTTATCTCTCAAAACAGAGTAATCATTACAAAGTATGATATAGTATGACACCATTATAACACAAAGTAGCAATCATGTGAAAATCAAACTATAACAACTTGCAATTTCTTACCGAAAGAATTCAAAATCCTTTAGATAATACATACCAATTGGAAACAAAATAAAATTACACTAATTTATACTTGAACTTATCACAATAAGACTAGAACTTGTGACTGAACTAATTCAAAATCCTTCAACTTGTGCCCTATTATCGGGTATGCATTGAAACACTTACATACACACTTCAGTACAATTAACATCTCAAATTTCGTTTCATTTTTAAACTTAGAGACAAAAAAGAACGGTTTTCATAAAATTAGAAATGCATACCTGCTGTCAAAGGAGGGCTAGGGACCTAGGGTTGCTCGATTTCTATCGAAGGAGAGGGGGGCTCGTCTTTGTCGGAGGAGGAGATTCCAGAGAAATGTTGAGGCACGATTTGCTAACCGAAAACCCTAGTTTGGGTTTTCAGTCACCATTGAAGTAAAAAAGTAGGAAGGAGGAGCGGCCAAATTTTTTGTTCTAAGTGATCAAAGGGTATGCACAATATAATACACATTCGATTCAGGCCGAAACCATATCATATTAACCGATCCAGAATTTTGATGATGGACGGGCATATTTAAGGTGTTTAGGGTGGTGCAGATCGTAAAATGTGGTTTGATACAGATGTGAGCACTACCAAATTTGATACGGCTTTAAGCCGTATTTTATCTCCTCATCCTTGTGTGCCAAATTTGTTGTTTTGGTGTAGTGGGGCTAACGACCATTCGTCAACCCACTAGACCTTTGCCTTCTTCAGTTGTTTCTTTTGAATGGACTTGATGATCTTGTTTACGGCTTCTACAAGTCCATTCGACTGCAGGTGCGCAACTGCTGTGTATCTCTTCTTGATGTGATATCATCGACAAAACCTTTGAATTCTATGCTGTAAGGTTGGGTTTCATTACCAGTAATGATGGATCCGGGGTGCCCAAATCAACATATGATGTTTCTGACGATAAAGTTGATCATCCACTTGGTCGTGATTGTGGTTACTAGTTCTGTTTCAGCCCACTTTGTAAAGTAATCCACTGCTACTATTGCATACTTCACTCCGCCCTGGGATATTGGAAGGCTTCCAGTAATGTACACTCCCCATATTGCAAATGGCCAAGGAGTCACCATCTGAGTGAGTTGGTTAGTTGGAGCTCTAGGAATCTTAGCGAACTTCTAGTATTTATCGCAGCGTCGTAAATAATCAGCCACGTCTCGATTTATAGTAGGCCAAAAATAGTTGTATCGTAGTATCTTCTTCCCCAAATCTACCCTCCATTTTGGTCGCCACAGTCGCCTTCGTGCACTTCTCTTAATATGCTCTTGACGTCATCATTGGCGATGCATCGGAGCAAAGGAACTAAAAACCCTCTTTTGTAAAGTGTATCCTACTGCATAATATATTTTAAATCTTTGCAGACAATAGATTGCTTTTATCTCTTTCATTTTGGAAAGATCCCATGTTGTAGGAAATTATTTATAGGGGTTATCCATGACTCCCTCTCTGGTCGACCTCCAAAATTTGATTAACTTCCATTTGATTAATGCTTGGCACATTCAACACTTCATTTGGGACCATTTATGTTTCTTCTAGGCTATCGGAGCTAGCCATTTTGGCTAACCTGTCAGCCTTTTGATTCTCTTCCTGTGGAATGTGGGAAATGCTATGATACTCCAGGCTGTATAACAGTTCTTCCACTCATTCCAAGTTAGCGGAAAGCCGTGGTCCCTTTATCTGATAATATTCCCAAACCTGAAATACAACAATTTGAGAGTCACAGAAAATATTTAATGCAATTAATCCCAATTCCTCTGTGGGTTTTGGCCCAACAATCAAGGCTTCAAACTCAGAATCATTGTTAGTACCAGGAAAATTTAGCTTGAAGGCATGTTAGATTGATTATCCCTCAAGAGTTACCTAAAGAACTCTGGTGCCGGAACGTCGATCGTTACGAGCACCATCTTTATATATATATATATATATATATATATATCTTCCAAATGCTCGATTCCAACTTGATCTCAAGAGGGCTTGCTTCATCGCCCAAGACATCTTCTTAAGGAGTTATAAACTAGGCTATGAAATCAGCCAACGCTTACCCTCGGATTGACTTTCTCGAAAGGAAAGTGAGGTCGAACTGAATTAGTTCAATATTCCACTTAAATAACCTACCAGACGCCTTAGGTCGCTGAAGGACCTATCGTAGCGGCTACTCAGTGTATATCACAATCGGGTGAACTTGAAAATAGTGGCGGAGTTTCCTTGAAGCGATCACCAAGCTGTAATAAAGATTCTCAATCTTTGGATAGTCGTGTTCTGCTCCCGTCAACTTCTTTCTCACATAGTACATAGGTCTCTGGACCATGTCCTCCTCGTGGATGAGTGTTGAGCTAACAACGCGCAATGAAACAGCCAGATATACAAACAAGCTCTCATGATCTACAAGCTTGGATAATATTTGGGGTCTCCATGTGACTTAGAAAATTTTGAAAAGCTTCAACATAATGTGGGGTCCATTCAAAGTTGTGTTTCCCTCGCTTTATTAAGTCAAAGAGGGGAATTCCCTTATCGGTAGCTCTGGAGATAAATCTGCTAAAAGTTGCAACCTTTCCTATTAGACTCCATACATCCTTGATCTTTCAGGATTCTTGGATGTTCCTGATTATTGTGATCTAGTCTGGGTTGATTTTAATCCATGCGAACTGATGATGAAGCCCAAAAACTTCCCTAAGCAATGCTGAAAGAGCATTTCAAAGGGTTGATCGAGTTTTATCCCATAATACCGGAGGATACTGAACATCTCCTCTAAGTCTTTAACATGACGGGTCGATTGCTTCAACTTCACAAGCATGTCATCCACATACATCTTCATCGTCTTCCCAGTCTGGTTACAGAACATGCAGTTAACCAAATGTTGGTACGTTGCCCTAGTGTTCCTTAGTCCAAATGGAATCACTACGTAGAAATACAACCAAGATCCATGATGAAGCTAGTATATTCCTGGTTCAGAACGTGCATGGGAAGTTGGTTGTATCCATAATATGAGTCCATGAATAAGAGAAGTTCATATCCAACGTCGAGTCTACTAGCAGATCAATTCGCAAAAGCGGAAAGCTATCTTTTGGGCATGCTTTGTTCAGATCTGAAGTCAATGCATGTGCGCCATTTCCCATTAGCTTTATTCACAAGGACCAGATTTGATATCCATTTAGGATATGTTGCATCTCGAATGAACCTGTTACCCTTCAGTTTTTCAACTTCTTCCTTCAAGGCCGCTGACCTCTTCGTACCAAGCATTCGCCTTTTTTGTTTAACTGGAACATGCTTCGGGTCGATATTCAATGAATAATTCATAATTAATGATATATCTCACACATGTCAGCATGGAACTAGGCAAACACATCAAGGTTTTCCCTAAGATATCAATCAATTCCCTCGTTCGGAGGGAATCAAAATGGGATCCGATTGTCAAAACCCTAAAAGGGTCATCGTTATCGATTGGAACTTCTATTGTAGCCTCTTGTTGACTACCCTCCTGCATCCCGACACTTCATTCTCCTTGGGATCAATGTCTTTGGACTGGCGATTGGGCGATATTGACTGGGATGTCTCATTTACTTGCTATGTTTTCTCCTCCTTGATAGGAGGGGAGGCATCTTTAGGCTCTTCGCTTCCTCCACTATGGATTTCTTTCCTTCCGCTAGGTAACATGCTCTTCCAATTACTTGGTCTCTTTTGACCATTCCTACTCCAGCATCAATTGGGTATTTCAGAAGTAAGCACCAGGTAGTTATGCACGCTCTAAATTCTGCAAGAGTTGGTCGGACCAAGAAGGCATTATGTAGAGAATTTATATCCATCACAAGGAATGAAAGGATTCACACTCTCCTGCGATCCCCCTCACCCAATTCAGCCGGTAAATCAACTACCCCTATAAGTTTAGTCGTCAAACCATTGAAACCATGCATCCATCACATACATGGCTTCAAGTCTCTTGCTTCCAACTTCACTAGTAAAAGCTTTCTTAAATAAAATATTAATGAAACTCCCGAAGTCGACACGGGCCTTCAATACATTTGCAAGGCCAATAACAACCGATATCACCATAGGATCTATACTAGGGGTTTCTACTCCCCCACTTTCTCGATCACGAGAAATGATATCATTCAACATCGTTTTTTCCTTCTTGACTGAAATAGTGTCTTCAAGGATGCTACACTCTCCTACATCTACTTGTTTTGCAGCATTAACATACTGCTTCATCGTCCTTGCATCGAGCCCCGTCAGATGTGATCCTCTGATGGTATTAAAAACAATCCCTTTGGCTTTTTGCTACCGGTGGCCCTAGAAGCCACCTGACCTTGATTTGGAGCTAATTCCCCCTGCCTTTTTCCCTTGGGGTCGCCTTGTACTAATCAAGCTTCCCTTCTCGCGGTAACTTCTCAACTACATTTCTCAGATGCCGACATTCATACGTAGAATGGCTGTAAGTCTCAGAGAACAAAAAAACCTTTCCTATCTTATGCTTCTTCCCCATCGAGTCTCGCGGAGGCAGTTTGTTATATTACATTACATTGCACGTATCGAGATATATGTTTTCCAAGGTATCATTTAATGGCATATAACTTTCAAACGACTGGAATCGAGGTCGCTTCTTAGCATCCCCTTTGTGATTCCAATTTTCTCGATTACCATTTTTCCTTGATTGCCATTTTTTCGTTTTTATTCTCAACATTAACTTCCACTTTTCCGGAACTATCGTCAAACTATCTTATAACAACATTGCTTTGAATTTCCTCCATGACAACTTTACTAGACCTCCTCTTCCTGTTCACTAACGTGTCCTCTTGTCGTAGACGCACATTTGCTTTCTCATAAAACACTTCTATTATTGTTGAAGGCTTTCCGATCAAATATTGCCTAATTTCATTTGTTTGTCTACCTCATTGATCATAGCCATCAAAATAGTCTCTGGATTAGGGTTGCATACTTCGGTGATACCCATGCTCAACTTGTTAAGATATCCCCTCAAAGTACCTAAAGGGGTTTTCTTAATCGTGGAGAGTTCCATAACATTCTTTGACTTTAATGCGTGCAATCGAAATTGACTCCAAAACTTCTCGCTTAAATCTTTAAACTTAGGAACCAATCGGGAAAGAAGTATGGTAAACCACAACATTGCAATCCCTTCAAGATATACCAGGAAGGCTTTATGCATAGTGGCATCAGGAGATGGAGTTGCATTCATATACCATGAATAACACATCAAATGCTGTCATGGGTCTGTCCTACCCAAATAATGACTCATCGTGGGAAAATTAAATCATCTAAGGAACTGTACCACCAAGATGTCATCAGCAAAAGCAGTGTGGCTACGATCAAGGCCCTAATCCTTGTTAGTATATCCTCTGCTATCATTCATTATCTGTTTGACCATTAATTCTACTTCTGCATCGGTCAATACCTGTCCTTGCTTGGCAATGTCAATTCGTCTAACCTTTGTGCTCCTTCTTCAGGCAACATCTTCTAAGCTGCTATCTAGGTAGTGCTTCCCTACCTTCTATGGTGTCATCAATCGTAGGATGAGCAGGAGGAAGCACAGGTGCATGAGTAGTCTAGGAAGCATCACATTCCCAGGGGAGAGCTCGAGATCGGGTCGGTCTGCGGATGGATTCGGCTAAACTACGATCATTATATCCGAGCCGAATCGCTGCATCTTTCCCAGGAAAGAAGTGTACCAAATCGGAGCTAACGAAGATTCTATGGACTTTCATAAGTTCTCATCTGATGTGGAGGTTGCTCGCCTACCTCCGATGAGGATAAGCCTTCTGGAGATAGTATTTTTTGTCTTTGGACCTCTTCCTATTGCCTAGCCATTACATCCATTTCATTCCTCAATGTTTTATTATCTCACTCTATGCATCCAGGGCAGTAGTGGTCTCTTCTAACTTGTTGAACAAATGTGTGAAGTCATCTCGTGTTATGAACGTTAAAAGAGGAGCTTGGTTGGTTGTTTCCGCAGTAGGATCAATAAGGGATTCAGTTTGGATCGAAACTGATCCGGAGAAATCCGAAACGGGGTCATTCGATCCGGGGACACCTTGTGTCGGCACAATCTGTTAAGTGGGCTGTTGTGCATCGCCGACCGATGCTCCAAGGGAAATTTGCTGATCCGTCTCTCTCTCTCTTGAAAACATGATGATTGAAAGTGTTGAAAGTAACGAAGATATGGATTGTTCCCTCGGACTTGACCATTCGACCAATAGATAAACAATCAAAAAGGCTGAGAATTCAAGATTTCTCAATGAAAGCACCAAAATGTTTGACCTGAAAATGGTTCAAACACCCAAAGTCTAGAGTTGATCGAGAAAAATGAAGAAATATAAAATGAAAAGAGGATATCACAACAGACACGCACAATTTATAGTGGTTCGGCATTAACGAGTCTACATCCACTTTATAGTTCTTTGATTCACATAGAAATTACAAGTACAATGAGTACAACCTTCAAATACTCAAAATACAACATAATTTCTCTCGTAATTTGATGATAGAATTCAAAAATAGCTTGAATGGACATGGTTGATTTCTAGTTGGAACACACGTGAAGTAGGTGAGTGCAAAAAATCCTTAAAATCTCCTCAAAATTCGTGTATTTATAGGCATAACAGTTGGTCGATCCAGATCGAACATGTGGCAACCGAGTTGTGTTTCTCAGAGTTAGTGGCAGCAGTTGGAAAGTGGTTACAAGAAGGCAGACCATCCGGTTCGAGATACGTGGGTTTGGACGTGGACACGTGGCATCATCTCTGACCCATCAGGAGATCATCGGTTCAGTGTAGGCAGAGTAGCTGCTCTCTCCGGATCGTATGACTCGGCACGAGGTTCATTCGATCCGGAGTCTTTGATCCTGGGCCACTCTTCCATTGATCTGACGTTAGGTGTTGCACAAACCATATTTATCGAGCCGAAACCTATTCTGCATCTAGGCATGTATTTAAGGCTCTAGATTTCCTAAACGGCCTTGCTAAAAGGTAGGTCAACAGCTACATTCTCCCATGCTTTAGGAATTTCATCCCTGTAATTCGACAAGGATGGACCATATGATCCCTCGCATTCACTTGTATATTCAGATCCAATTAGTGTAAATCTACTTTTTGCAACCATTCATGTCATTTTGCAAAGTATATCACACCTTGAAATATATGAATGTATAATTTCTAAGCAATACATCTTATATGAATGTCCTTTTTTTTTAAAAAATATTTTCAAAACATGACGCATATATTCTATATATACTTTCAATTATACACGAATGCAATAATTTAAAAATCAAGGTAGCTTTTCATCTAATTTTCCCTATGCTTCTGAAAAATTGAAACACAATTAAATCAATTTTCGCATCTAAAAACCCTGCCGTGTAATTTTTAATATTCAAATTTCAAAACAAATAAATCAAAACTCGATTTCTTATGTACAAAAAAGTAGAAATGGAAAATTCCGCATTTCCACTATATTTTTATGCACCACTTTCTTTGTCCTTTGAACTTTTCTCGATGCTTTACCAGAAATCCAAATTTTCCCAAGCATAGTTTACATAGGAATTTTTTTAATTCTCCAATCTTTATTTGGAAGATTTTTTTTCAAAATTTTCGTTTCTTACCACTGTAACAGCCTTTTAATTACTATTTTTAGATTTGTCATTATCCCTTTTCTTTTATTAATTTGTGATGACTGCCCCGAACATCCTGCACCGAACTTAGGAAAAGGCGCGCTGTACATCGTGCCAGGCCGATACGGGACGATCATCAGGGAAAAAACTCAAAAAGAAACTGTTGTATAACTCACAGCGCATGGAAAATATATAATAAAAAATATTCTATAGGATATAGTAGTGAAGCATAGTTGAACAAAAAATCAAATTTTCGTAAAACCATAGAATCTTGAGTACAATACATCTTGTACATGAATCTCTATATACAATATGTCTAATTACATCCCTCGGAGTGTTAACAACATCAACATACATCAGAAAATAGAAAAGAAATATCTAAATAGATAGTAACAGTACGCCAGCCTCCTGCTCATCACCGCACAACAACATCAGCGCTAAACTTGCTACCTGCTACTCATTCTTGTCATCAACAATATTGATGAGAAACCGAAGATAATAAGAGGGAAACATAAAACCTTGAGTCAGACAATAGTCTTACTGAACGATAAAATAGCTATAAACAGTTACACAAGATAAATATGGGTATAGGCGGATCAACAATCTGATCAGCCCAACAATCAACAAGTTAACGTGTGAAAATAATCTATCACACGCCATTTTAGAATAGGAAAGGAACACCCCCAATCCCACTTCCCTTCGACAACCTAAAGTAATAACCTACCTAGACAAAATAAAGAAGAAAGCACAAAATCAACCATGACATCCATAACAACCAATATCCTAGCTATCACCGTCTACAGCCTTGAATCCAACAATAATCGAACTTGCTTTCTCAAAGATCAGAAGGGATAATGGAAAACCCTGGTTCTAGAAAAAAAATACCATACGCCATCGTGACTCGTATGTTTGTCTTTTGCCATTCTCGACAAAATTAGCCCTTCATGACTTCCCCGGGTATACTATCTATCGAATCAGATCCGGATGAGCATCCCCACAATACCCCTGCTTTGAGTCTACTAGAACACTTCGATTACTGATGATTCTTTAGAACATCAAAACAATCAGCCTTTCATCTACGTGACCTAATCTATTCTCGAACCATTCCATTATCTTCCATGATTGACTTGCGTCCTGTCAATCCATTATCTTACCGGATCATATATCGAATCATGGCCAGTGTCACATCAATCTGGCTTCAACCACTTCATCGTGAGTTCACAATCAAAGCACCATCCATTTTTGAGTTGCACGTCAATTGTGTGAAGTCCATTTCAATCCAAACTTCACCAGCAACTTTAGGAAGCCAAGACAACCCAGCCCCCCAAAACTCACATCAATATGGCCTACCCCCATGGGTCGATGCTGACCCATCTACTTAGCAAAATTTGGCTAAGTGGTCGGCCCATCTCTATTCTGTCCTCGAGCATGATCCTCTGATCCAATCTCCAATCGTTTCATCGTTCGTTTATGAAGATTCTGTCGGTCCATTCACATCTTGAGAAACCAACCTTTGACCCATCCAAAACACTTCCGTTTGACTTGGAAATTCACCAGAAGTTTCCATTCACCACCACGACGCCACACATTAAGTCCCAGGGCCATACAACCCTCCCTCATAAGTCAGTGCCGACCCATGCACTAAGTGCTTTTGGGAACTAAAAATTGTGTCCCCTATTTCTTCGTCTTCCAGAGCACCTCCGCCAAGTTTCGTTTGAATTCGATCATCTGAACCTCCTTGCTCTGTTCTTCTATCCTATGATTCTACGACAAACAATCTTACATACATCTCAAGCAATGTAACCAATTCAATCAAAGAAAACAACAATTCAGCAATACATGATCATACAAACATGAACGAATTAAATTAAAACATAAACATACCACAATTATGAGATCTAGCCTGATTTGGATCTAAACATATGAAGAAATATGTCAAACCAAACAATTATCCAGTTAATATGATAAAATTTGGTTTTCCTAGCGTTTCTAAATCTGAATTAAACATATATCATAAGATCTAAGGTGGTTGTAGCATATAACATATGAACATGATCCTAATTTACCCATACAATCCATGTTTCTGTGTAAGTGATATCTATCATCCACCTAATCCTTGATTTGATGTAGATTCAATGAGATCAGATCTGGATAGCACTGAAATCCCTTGAATTCGATGCAATTTGTTGTGATCTAACCTCCCTGGATGATGATCTATCTTCTAGATGCAATCTACTATGTATATGAATGAAATAGATGGAGAATAAGGGTTTTTAGTTGAACCGGAGAATCACAGATGCTCAACCTAAGACTTAGAATGAAGAGAGTAACCCTACTTCTCTCCCTAAACACCCCTATTTATGTTTACAGGTCACTAGTCTACTGGGTTTGGCTATTCGGCCCACTAGTCGCTGACCAGTCTGCCTAAAGAGCAGCTGAAACTCAAAACAACGATTCCTCCCAAACCGCTTAACCAAATCCTTCATATGACCACTCTACGGAATTGTAAACCACTATTACAATCCAATGAACCTGATTTCAACAATTGATTCGATCCTTATCAAAAGTTATAGCCTGAACAATAAACTTTAGGCGAAAATGGTCATACTTGAATTCGGCAAAAATCATGGACATGTCTCACATCCCTATGAACAACATATCAAAACCTAAGAATGATCCGACCATTAGGGAATAAAATATAATTATTTTTCGGTCGGTGGATACATAAAATACAAGTCGTTACGTTATCCCCCTTTATGAATTTCGCCCGTAAAATCCCAAGCAAACACGAGCATACAAGGTATTCCGCATGCCTACCATCCATGATTAGCCAACCTACCATGCAATCTAGCATCCAACAATTCATGCATCCAAAAATCATATCCTAACATGCGGAACATCTAATATCACAAGCCACAATGTAATAAGTAAGATGCGATATATAGGACATACCACTAAAATAGTTCTGGATGGGTCGACCTCAAAACCTCTTCTGTTTCCATGTGAAATCGTTCTCGTCCTCGCTCCACTGTATCTTGACTGGCTTAACAACCTTCCTCCTAAGTTGTTTCATGTTATTCCCCATGACACGAAGCGGGCAAGGCCTAGAAACTTCAGGCTCGACTTCAAAACCTTCAAGTTGATCCGTAGATACCGTAACATTCGAGTCGTGCACGAACTTCCGTAGAAGTGATACATGAAACACATTATGCATATTTGTGATCTTCTCAGGTAAGTCCAATATATAAGCGAGCTTTCCAATACGCCCGTTAATCGGAAACGGCCCAACAAACCTTGGTGCTAATTTTTCTTTCTTCGCAAAATGAACAATGTTCTGTAGAAGCGAAATCTTAACGAATACCAAATCTCCATCTGAGAATTCCAAGTCCTTACAACGCTTATCGGCATATCTTTTCTAACGATCTTGGGCTGCTTTCATTCGTTTCCGGTTGACTTCAATATTATCTATTGTTTCCCTTATCATTTTAGGCCCAAGTACCAACTTCTCTCCAATCTCTAGCCAACAAGATGGAGAATTACATGGCCTTCGGTACAATGCCTCATATGGTGCTATTCCGACACTTTACTGGTAGTTGTTGTGTAAGAAAACTCGACTAAATGCATATGGTCTTTCTATGATCCTTCAAAGTCCAATATACAAGCTCTAAGAAGATCTTCCAATACTCGGCTAACTCTTTCGGTCTGACCATCTATCTGGGGATGATAGACCGTACTCACACATAGCTCAGTTCCAATTGTCTCTTAAAAATCTTCCAGAATCCACTGGTGAATAACACATCTCGATATCTAACAATACTCTTCTAAACACCATGGAATCAAACTATCCATTTAAGATATAACTCAGCCAACTTCGATGTAGTCCTATTTGATCTATCAGGGATAAACCTTGAGCTTTTGGTCAAGCAATCCACAACAACCCAAATACTATCGTTTCCTGTCCCTGTCCAAGGTAATCCATCGACACTTGCTCCCATTTCCATGTAGGAACTTTCGATGGCTGTGGCAACCCACTCGACTTCTTCTGCTCAGCTTTAACCAACTGACAGTTCATGCATTTCGATATGGATTTCCCAACACCCTTTTCATACTTTCTTAGTAGTAAGTTATCCTCATATCTCGATACATCTTATTATCACCAGGATGAATCGTCAATCTAGAGTGATGACTCTCCCTTAAAACTTCATCTCTTAAACCGTTCAAATTAGGAACAACCGTTCGTCCATTCTTACGAAGTCAACCATCTCAATCAACTTCAAAATCCTTAATTTCTTCGGGTTTCACTCTCATCTTTAACCCTTAAATGATTTCCATAATCTTTTCATCTCTCTTCTGGCTTTCGCCAATCCTTTCGATAAGAGTTGGTCTAACTGACAAGCTTGCTAACATCTCAAGTTTTAATACACATTGAGGTCTAAAATCAAATTTGACCAAATACTTGAGATGCTTCCACTATGAAAACATGGCTTCCAAACTCACATGTCTTCTACTTAACGCATTGGCTACTGCGTTACCTTTTCCTGGAGTATTGGTTATCCCAAAATTATATGACGCCAAAAAATCTAATCATCGCTACTGTAGAAGATTCAAATCTTTTTGGGAGAAAAGATACTTCAACGAGTTATGATACGTAAAAAATCGAATCTAACTCCCAACAAATAGTGCCTCCAAATCTTTGGAGCAAATACTATCGCCGTTAACTCTAAATCGTGAGTCGGATAATTACTTTCATGCGGCTTCAGTTGTCAACTCCCATAAGCTACAACTCTATCTTTTTGCATTAGCACTACTCCAAGTCTAGTGCCATATGCATCGGTATACCCTATCATCTCCTTATTTCCACTTGGAATAGTAAAAACAGGAACACTCGTCAGTCTCTCTTCAGGATTCCAAAGGCTTGCTCAAACTTCGCATTCCATTCGAAGATTTGATTCTTCTTCGCTAATCCAGTTAATGGTGTATCTATTTTAGAGAAATCCTTGATAAACCGTCGATAATATTCTGCCAAGCCAAGGAAACTCCTCACATCTGTCGCATTCTTGGGTCGATCCCAATCTGGTATCGCTGCCATCTTCGTAGGATTTACTGCTATTCCTTGTCCTGATAGGACATGACCAAAATATCACTTCCTACTTCTAGAAGTGACAATTCGAAAACTTAGCACTCAACTGATGTTTTCGCAAGACTTCCAAAACAATTCTCAAGTGCGTCTTGTGTTCTTCCTTTTTATTGGAGTAAACCAGTATATCATCCATGAACACAAGTACGAACTTATTCAATTAATCTCTGAAGACACGATTCATAAGATCCATAAAATAAGCTGGCACATTAGTCAATCCAAATGGCATCAATAGCCACTCATAAAATCCGATGGTGTCCAAAAAGCAGTCTTCGACACACTATCCCTAGCCACACTAAACTGGTGAAATCCCTTTGCTAAATCCATTTGGGAAAACACCTTTGCTTCCTGAAGCTGATCAAATAAGTCATCTATTCTTGGCGATGGGTACTTGTTCTTCTTGGTCACTTTATTCAGCTTGCAATAATCCACACATAATCGCAACGATCCATCGGCCTTTGTTTCAAATACAATAGGTGTACCCCATTCGGATACACTTCTCCGAATGAATCCCTTACTCAAAAGATCGTTCACTTGCACCTTTAACTCTCGTTGTTCCTTAGGCGCAATTCGCTTAAGATGCATAACAAGAGGTCTGGCACCGTCCACCAAATCAATCTGGAACTCGATCTTTTGATGTGGAAGCAACTCTCTGACCTCATTAAATACATCAGAAAAATCTTGTACGATTGGCACAGATGACAATCCATCCAGTGGAATCATAAGTGAATATAAAATCTAACCAGAACTCCATCTTTTGGTATACATCGTATCACAATCGTTCGCCCTTCCGTATTCTCGATTGTCACCTCAAGCTTCTTGCAATCCACAACAATCGCATACTTCTTAAGCCACTCCATACCCAAGATAATCCCAAACCCAATGATGTTAAAAACAAAACAATCACATACAAAAGAGAAACCATAACTAGATAAAATAGACCACGAAAAAGCATAAAGAGACTAGACGAACCCCCTACTGGGATAGTCACAACTAATGGTCTATCAACAATCTCATGTTCTAAACCTAACTTGCAAACAAGCTCGTTACAAATAAAAGAATGCGATGCTTCAATATCAAACAAAACTCAAATAGAAACATCTTTGATAGAAAGCGTACCTTGCACAACAACACTCTTCCCCTTATCCTCTGCAGCCGGACCCCTCGAGGAAGACAACACAACATCCAAAGCATATGCTCTCACAACCTGCTTTCCGTTTGGTGGTTCCGGACAATTCTTCTTCATATGCCCAGGCTTATCACAGTTGAAATACTTCTTTTCCACATTAGCGTTCTTACAATCCTTGGAAAGGTGGCCCTTCTGTTGACATTTATAGCAAGTATTCCCTGATTTTGGCTTTTTCTGGCCATTCTTTCTCTGTTGTTGCTGGTTTCTCTTACCGTTCCACTTTTTCTTATTATTACCAACTAGTTATGGTTTCGACTCCTCATTTTTTATTCTCAACAATGGCCTCAACCTTTTATGGAACAAGCTTTCCTTCCTTAATGCCTACTCGACCAATATCTCATAAGGATCATTAATGCAGTCAATCAACTGTTTCCTAAGCCTCTCATTAAAACCCATAATAAACTTCTCGTTCTTTTGATAAGGGGGGTCTCAATATACGAACAAGCATATTTCGATACAGTTTCGAATCCATTCACATACTCAGAAATAGGACTTCCTCCTTGCTCCAACTTAACAAACTTTTAAAGAGTATTGACTTTTGGACCATAGAAATGAACTTCTCCTCAAACTTAGTTCTAAACTGATCCCAAGTGATCTGGTTCTCTGGAGTCTTCAAAGTAATGGAATTCCACCAATCCATCGCTCATCCTTACAGCTTCCTCGATGCAAGCTTCCTTTTAGTAGCATCGTCAATTCCCAAATCTCCAAAGATTCAAACACAAGTATCCAACCAACTCTAAACTTCAACCGCCAGTTCTGTCCCAACAAACTGCTTGCCACCCAGAGAAGTGTAATATTTGCACAACTTAACGAAATCCACTATCCTAGGTGCCTGCACAGGAACACTACCATCTACTATCGCTCCCGGAGTGGGCATTCTCCTTATGATCGCTGCCATCATGGCCTTAAATATAGAAGGATAATTGGGCATACCAGCTTCAGCTTTTGACTGGCTACCTTGTCTATCCCTTCAGTCGCAAGCTCATTCATAACAGCATATCTCGAAGTTCATCGACTCATCCTTACTATGAAATGTGAGTCAATTAACATTAGTGAAAAGCCGTATTGGTGTTCAAGTGCCTACCATCCTAGTATACTATACTATATATGTATATAATATAGTAACCATACAAATAAAATTACAGTTACGTCTCTCACATGCGTTTACGTTTGTGAACTTTGGGTAAAATCGATTAACCTTAGCTCTGATGCCAAATGTGACGACCGCCTCATACCTCCTGCATCGAACTAAGGAAAAGGTGCATTATACATCGTGTTAGGCCACACGGGACGATCATTAGGGTAAAACAACTCAAAATGAACCTGTCGTATAACTCGCAGCGCATCGGTAATATATAATAATAAATTATTCAATAGGATATAGTAGTGAAACTAACTGAATAGAAAATCAAATCTTTATAAAACCATAGAATCTTGAGCATGGTACATCTCAGTACATGAATCACTGAATACAATATGCCTCATTACATCCCTCAGAGTCTTAACAACATCAACATACAACGGAAAATAGAAAATAAATATCTAAATAGATAGTAATAGTACGCCAGCCTCCTGGTCATCACCGCACAGCAACGTCAGCACTATACCTGCTACTCAATCTACTCATCAACAACAATGATGAACAACCCAGGGTAATAAGAGGGAAACTTAAAACCTTGAGTCAGACGAAAGTCTTAGTGAACGATAAAATAGCTAACAACTGTTACACAAGATAAATATGAGTATAGGCGGATCAACCATCTGATCAGCCCAACAACCATCAAGTTAACATGTGAAAACCATCTATCACATGCCATTTCAGAATAGGAAAGGAACACTCCCAATCCTACTTCCCTTCGACAACCTAAGGTGATAGCCTACCTAGAGAAAATAGAGAAGAAAGCACAAAATCAACCATAACATCCATTGCAACTAAAGTCCTAGCTATCACCGTCTATAGCCTTGAATCCATCGATAATCGAACTTGCTTTCAACGATCAAAAAGGATAACGGAAAACCCAGATTCTAGCCAAACTACCATACATCATCGTGACTTGTATGTTTGCCTTTTCCCATTCTCGACAACCATCCCATCATGACTGCCCAGGGTATACGATCTACCGAATTTGATTCTAACGGGCGTCCCCGCAATACCCCTGTTTTGAGTCTGCTAGAACACTTCGATTACCGATGATTCCTTAGCACATCAAAACTGTCAGCCTTTTAACTCGGCGACTCAATATACTCTTGAACCATTCCATTATAATCCATGATTAACTTCCATTTTGTAAATCTAGCATCTTACTAGATCGTATATCGAATCATGACCAGTGTCACATCAATCTGGCTTCGACCACTCCATCATGAGTTCACAATCGAAGAACCATCCTTCTTTGAGTTACACGTCAACCGTCTGAAGTACATTTTAATACAAACTTCACCAGCAAATTTAGGAAGCCAAGACAGCCCATCCCTCAAAAACTCGCATCAATATGACCCACACCATGGGTCAGTGCCGACCCATCTACTTAGCCAAATTTGGCTAAGTGGTCAGTCCATCTCCATTCTAGCCTGAAGCATGTTCCTCTAGTCCAATCTCCAATCGCTTCATCATTGTTTATGAAGATTCTTCCAGTCCATTCACATCTCGAGAAATCAACCTTCGACCCATCCCAAACACATCTATTTCACTTGGAAATTCACCAGTAGCTTCGAATCACCACCACGATGCCACACATTAAGTCCTAGGGCCATACGTCCCTCACTCAGGGGTCAGTGCCGACCCATCATGTGTTAGTGCCGACCCATGCACTTAGTGCATTAGGGAATTAAAAATTGCATGCCCCATTTCTTCATCTTCCAGAGCGTTGTAATGACCCGCATTTACAGAGGTATTATAATTAATTTATTTAATTATATAAATAGTGATATAGTGAATATAATGGTCGTTGAATTTAATAATGGTGAATATTTAATTAAAATAATAATTAAATAATATATTTAATTCTGAAATAATCAGAATTGGCTGAAATGGCAAGATAGTGTGAACTGGATCATCTGTGATATTTAATTCAGTTTAGAATTGAATTAGAATAACGAATATATTGTATAAACGACAGTTTGAACGTAGAGTTATAATATAATTAAAATCGAGCTCGAAATGGCACCGCAGTTCGTAAATTGGCGATCTGATCTTCAACTAAATGTATAGGATTCGTTTTAAGCCGGATTTCTGTGAAACAAGAAATGTGGGGAGCTGGTGGAGTATATCTTTCTAGTGGAAGAGAAAAATCGGGATTTCGTCGTGTAGATTTTGATTTATGTCCAAATCAAATTTCAGAAAAGTCGCTGTGGAATTCCTTTGTAATTTGCGACGCTTTATATACGTTATAAATGGATTTTCAGTATAAACTGAATATCGAGATAATCTGGAATCTGAAATATCAAGCTGTAAATTCTGATATGATATTCTGGAACTGTACGGTATCATATGTGAATATATACGATAATATTAATTTATTAATATTATATTTAATTATATTTATATATTTAAATGGGTCATCCAAAGCTTTAAAAATAGCCACTTTTGCAAACGAAGTCGGAATTCGATGAAACTAATTTTGTTGGATCTGCAACATCAAAGTATTGCTATATTTCAATTTCCATGATTTTTAGAGTCACTGTGTGGCCGTACGGATTTTTAGAGTGAAAAACAGTCAGTGTTTTGATGGTTAAAAATACGCTGTGTGAGCATACGAAGTCGGAATTCAACGAAACCAGTTTCGTTGGGACCGTAATGTCAAACTGTAGCTGCATGTCCAGTTTGGTGATTTTTGGGTATCGTGTGTGATCACACGGATTTTTAGAAAGCAAAAATGAATATAGAAAGGAGAATATACCGGGAATATTCCATTTTTCAAAATATCTGAAAAATATAAACTTACTATAAATACAACCCTTAACATGTTTTAACCAAGAAAATTCATTCCTCAGGTCAACACAAATTCCGCCGCACTTTTCTTTGAGTTCTTCAGCAAACGTGAGGAATAAAATTCAATATAAAATCAAAACAAAGTCTATAAATTATAGTAAGTATATGTTTGGATTCGAGAAGAGTTCCTCTTCATTTCTACGCAAGTTTTACAGTGTTCGACGCTGGTTCATTTTGCTGGAAAAGGGAGCAACGAACCTAGGGTTTGATGGTTCGGGAAATTGGATCATCTTTGATCGATTTCGTCGTTGGATTTGGTATTAGCATGGAGATATACATCTTGCAAGAAATTTTGGGTGGATTCGGTAGGATTTATGATCGCGACCTGTACGTCTTGGTCAAATGTCGGTCTGGGATTTATGGTTCGAAGGGTTGGTTTTTGGGAGGAGAGTGAAGAGAGTTGGATGTGGAGTTCAACGGTGAAGAGTATTGTTGATTTCGTGAAGAGACAAAGGAGATGATGGGTTGTGTGTTACGGTGAAGGTGGAGGATTTATTCCTGAAGCTTACGGCAAGAATTTGAGGAAGAAAGGGGAGTTTGTGCGGGTGGGCTTGGGTTTAATCCAAGGGAGTGGGCCAAGAAATAGAAAGTAAGCCCAATAAGAAAATAGTTAAGTTATTTTATAAATAAAATAGTATGTTAACTTTAAATAATCGTATCTTTCTCATACGGTATCAGAATTCAACGAAACAAGATCCGTTGGGATCGTATGGACGAGAGCAACAAAATGAGACCGACTGGGAGTAGATTGGGACTCGTATGAATTTATGGCGAAATAAATTGTCAAACTGAATCAAATGACGCAAACCGTTATTTAACGACTAACGCGCAAATGTCAGTAAATCTCACTAACTCTGAACAGTTTATTAATTTCATGTTGTATTTTTAGACCTGTTAAATATTGGCTAATTGACTGTGTGTTGATTGTTTGATTGAACTGCTAGTCAGTTAGTTGAAATTCTATATTGATTCTGTTTAAAAGAATATATCATATGGAACTGAAAGTGATGTTATATATATTGTTTAACATCTGTGATGCAGGGAAACAGGTTGGAGGAATCCAACTGGATTCCTCAACATTTATTTTACTGTGATTCCTATATTGTGATATATGATGTGATATATAATCTGTTGTTGATTGTGTGTGTTTGGACGATATTTATCGTTGTTATATTGTATGTTAAATACCATAAGAAATACTGGATATGGGAAAGGGGATTTTCAAAGTGTATTTTTAAAATGAATTATTTATATAAAATCGATGGATTTTATATAGAAAAGGAAAAGGATTTTTATAAAAGAAAATAATTATAAAATCGAAGGGTAAGTTAGAATAAAGGAAATATTATTGGTTAGAATAAAGGGAAGTATTTATTTGTTAGAATAAATAGAAAAGATAAAGGGAAATATTATTGGTTAGAATAAATAGAATAGAATAAAGGAATATTATTAGAAAATAAATAGGATATTATAAAGGAGAATATTTAGAAAACAAATAGAATTGAAAAGGGAATAGTGTTAATCAAATAAAGTTATTCGATTAGAATATATTCGAAGTAGTTAATCGAATATAGTTATGTTAGAAGTAGTAAATCGAATATAGTTTATATTCGAAGGAGTTAAATCAAATATAGTTATTCGAAAATAAAGTTAAAACAGAATAGAGTTATTCAATTAGAGTTATTCGATTAGAGTAAATCAAATAGAGTAAATCGAATAGAGGTAAAGAAATAGAGTAAACAAAATTAGAAACTGACTAGAGAGTAGTAAGTTGAATAGTTTTCTGAATATCGATCTGATGTTGGTTTCGGCCTTCGGGGTTTATACTTAGAGAATTGTTCTCCTACTAGTTTACGGTCAAGGACTGATAGTTGTGAAATGATAGAGATATGTAAATAAGCTATGGAAATGTTTTCCAATGCTAATGACGTATATTTTCTAAACATAGAAAATAAGGAAATGTGAATATATATATAGATATGTATATGATTGATGATTGATTGATAGAATTTCCATTTGGAAATGATATCGTTATTTGCACACCTGTTTTTCTTTGATAGTTAAATCACAGACTATCGAAGTTTTGACCAATTTACGTTGTTAATATGGAGAGACCGGTTAGATTATTATCCAAAGATCCACTCTGTATTGGCATAAGCGTTGCCAGTCATACATGCCAAAGCAAATGTGAAGACGAAGTAAAGTGCAAGGGTTGTTGTATAAATCTTAGACAACAGTGCCTAAGATGGATATACTGAATAGTACCTTCGGTTCATCCTGTTCCTGGATGACTTGTATGGATGGATGTTTGACAGAGTAATTCCAGACGATCACGTATATTGATTTCTCCAACCGTACCAAGAGTGGAAGCGAAGAAGGAAACTTCTTTTAGCTAACACATAATGTACTGTTGAGGACGTCAATCGGTGATTTGATGGATTTGACGATGTGACATTCGAAGTGAATCTGGTGTGATGATAAAGCGTAGCTTCTAGGCTCATCAACCGGTAAATGACAGAAATCGGGAAGGCAACATGGCTAAGTCGGTCGCTCCGAAGTAGGGTGTATAATCACCTTATCTAGAGTTTCATTTACTTCTAAAAATCTATTGTTAATGCTGTCCCATTCGGGAAACGGTTGCCGATCCCAACCGTTGGTGATATACATTCGATACACTCAAGCGAAATGAGTGGTCGGTCATGTGTGGCCGGGTTGCAAGATGTTCTTGTTGAACCCAGTGTATTCCTTTCTAGAGGTACACTAGCGAAAGGTGGTTCCATACCTTGTCATAGTTGGAAATCCATTACCCAATACGTGCTTGCGGTTTTGTAGTTATACTATACATGTAGAACGTGAGATGAAAGCGTTTCTGCTAGATGATTATTATAGTTGTGGTTGATAGACATTATTCTAATATCAAAAGGTTTTTGATATAAATATATTTTGGATTCTCATAAGGGAAAAACCCGTTCCGTTATACGACGTGGTCTTATGAGATATTAATTACCTGCTTGAACTATTTTAAACCGTTTTACTCATACCGGTCCCATGACTGGCCCGGAGTTTATTTTGTTTTGTTTTCCCTAAACTGTTGGGTGCCCAATTTTGTATGGGCAGTCAAGTAGTCGGGATTTACAGATATACTGGAAGAGCTTGGAGCCAGAGACTTCAGGATCATATAGTTATAGTTATTTCCACTGTGTTGTAAGTGTTGTACTTTGATAATGATATGTATATTCAAGTACAGATTTGTATTTCAAAGTTATGTTATGAAATATATTTATTCGTTCCGCTGTGAGATTCGTGTTACTCTGATATTGTGTTCTTCTTCTTCTTCTATTCTAAGTTTCTATCTTCTCTATCCTCACCCTCTGTTTTCTTTCTATTAATTTCCCGATTTTCAATTTAATTTGGGGTTGGACTTGTGTTTTTGGTCAGCTCAAATTGGACGGGATTTTCGGGTCATTACAAGCGCCTTCGCCAAATTTCATATGAATCCGATCATCCGAAGCTCTGATTTGCTCTGTTCTTTAATCCTATGATTCTACGGCAAACAATCTAACGTACAACTCAAGCAACACAATCAATTCAATCAAAGCAAACAACACTTTAGCAATACATACTCGTAAAAACATGAACGAATTCCAATTAAAACATAAACATGTCACAATTATGAGATTTAGCCTTATTTGGATCAAAACATATAAAGAAATAAGACTGACCTAACAATTATCCATTTAATATGACCAAATTAGGGTTTCTTATGGTTTCTGAATCTAAAGTAAACATATATGATCAGATCTAAGGTGATTGTAGCATATAACATATGATTATGATTCTAATTTACCCATACAATTCATAATTTCCGTGTAAGAGATTTATGTCACTTACCTAATCCTTGATTTGATGTAGTTTCAATGAGATCAGATCTGGACAATGCTGAAATCCCTTAAATTAGATGCAATTTGGTGTGTGATCTAACCTCTCTTGATGATGATCTATCTTCTAGATGCAATCTACTATGTATATAAATGAAAAAAAATGGAGAATTAGGGTCTTAGGTTGAACCGGAGAATCACAGATGCCCAACCTAAAACATAGAATGAAGAAAGTAACCCTAGTTCTCTCTCCCCAGACATCCCTGTTTATATCCGCAGGTCAGTAGTCTACTGGGCTTGGCTATTCATCCCACTAGCTGCTGACCAACCCGCCTAAACAGTAGTTGAAACTCAAAACAACGATTCCTCCCAAACCGCTAAACCAAATCCTTCATGTGACCACTCTAAGAAATTGTAAACCACCATTGCGATCCAATTAGATCAATTTCAGCACCTGATTTGATCCCTATCAAAAGTTATACCCCAAACAGTAAACTTAAGGTCAAAATGGTCATACTTGAATTCAGTAAAAATCATAGACATGTCTCACATCCCCATGAACAACATATCAAAACCTGAGAATGATCTGACCACTAGGGAATAAAATATAATTATTTTATGATCGATCGGTACGTAAGATACAAGTCATTACATAGTTACTCCCACTATTTACTTTCTTTTTGTATGATCATTTTAGAAACACAAAAGAAAAGAAAAGTTTACTAATAAGCACTCATTTCTACAATAACTAGCACATCGTACGTATGTACTGTTATGACCTACTAAATGAAAAGAAAATACAAATCCTAATTTGGCATACATCTAGAAATCTTAAACTTGGTTTCAGTTCAGAAATGGCCGCTATAACAGTTTGGAAACCCCTCTTAAAGGCTTATCACTTTATCCTCTTGGGCACCCATCCTTCACCAAGACAGTCTCTATCTGTTATTTGGTCCGTCTAACCCAAATCTAGTTGGGCTCCTACCTCGGTCCTCATGACAGAGCATTACCTTTTGCCTCAGCCCCAATGATAAAATCTTAGATATCATAATAGATCTAGTTCTTACTTTTCCATGAAGTGATATAATAGGTTTTATCTTTTTTGTAAATTCAATCCATTACCTTATTATTATAGATCAACATGTGAACCCAATTCTCATATAAATTAACCAATCTTTTCCTTTTTAACCTACATTTTTTCAAACCTGTTTTTATGTGATATCCCCTTTCTCCACCATTTACACATAAATTACACGGGTTTGAAATTACCTTTAGTTCTTCCCATATTTGAATGGTAACTACTTGGAAGACGTCCTCTTCCTAAATTTATTTTTTCTTAATACTTGTATACCGCTTATTTTTTTTGCTTATTTTGAAAATATAAACTAACAAGCAAAAATTATTTTTCATTTCTTTATTGAAATAGGTAGCATAAAACGTGGTGCTTTGTCCTTTTTGTGCACCTCTTTCACTACTCATTCCCTGTTACTTTAACAAAATATATTTACTTACAAACTTGTCGATTCATAAAAACTCATCATATAGTTCTTCATTTGTATTCATACTAGATTCTTGTAGTCATTTAAAGTTTTAATTAAACTATTCTAAATCTTCTTCTATAAAGTACCTGCTATATTCCAACTTCTTTGCAATTCAACAGAATAGAGTTTCTTAGAATTGTTGATATCAAGATTTTGATTAATGCCAACAAAAGAAGATAGAAATGGAAATCATGTTATAGAGATAAGGTTTTATATATATTTTTTGAGTCATATTAGAATCATGTTAAAATATTTCCTCAAGTAATATATATATATATATATTCATATGGCTTTAAAAATCCAGAAGTGTACAGAGAAATCTCTACCAGTCGACTGGTAGAGAATTGACCAGTCGACTGGTCAGAGGAATTTTGTACACAACGGCTAGTTTTGAAGCATGTTTTTGTTTATATGATTTAAAGTTTAATTCAATCAGTTAACTGATGATTTTTAACCAGTCAACTGATTTGACCCAGAAACTATTTTATGAAGAGTCACCGTCTTTCATGAAGACATTCCTCTTCAATAATCAATGGAAATGGACACAACTTTTTATAGAAACTCTTTATGAAGGAATGCTACTCTTTTACTATTATATAAACACTCCAAACATGTTTTTTCAAATCACTAATTCTAAATATATTCTCTCTATTTTCTAAAATTAACTTCTATATACTTTGCAAACAAAAGCTTTCCAAATTCAAGTTACTTATTGAATCCTTGATTACTTTTCATATCTTGATTCAACAAGTAACTAGCATCCTTAAAATCTTTGCAAGCATTTCAAATACTCGAGGATAAGTTTATGGGAAGGGTGTACTTAAACTGTTGACTATTTGTGTTGATTCAAGAACACAAAGCAGAAGTCAAAACACTTGTAATTGTTGAATTCCTATGTAGCTGCTCAGGCGAGAGGCATCCTTGTTGGGGATCTGGTGTACTGACCTATTCCTTCGGGTTAAGAGAGGGCGTTGTTAGTGAATTCTGACGAGGAGCTTTGGGACTGGACGTAGGGAGGGAAGTCCGAACTAGTTTAAAATTCCTGGTGTCACTTTACTTTACTTATTACTTTTATTTACCTGTGATATATCATATCAGTTCTTGTATTAGCTTGTTACTATATCATGTACATTTCTAGTATATCCATATAGATCCTACTTAACTCGTACACACCGACTTTTTAATTGGTATCAGAGCCAGACAATCATTTAACTGTAAGACCGTTATTTGATACATAGACATTATGGATAATAACACTAGTACTAGTAATAACACCGGATATTATGAAAGCCAATCCACTGCTTGACTACCTTTCTTTAATGGCATGAATTATAGTTACTGGGCTACACGAATAAGGATATACATGCAAACAAATAGTTTTGATGCATGTAATATCACACAAAAAGAATACACTCAACCTACTACAGTATTTACAGAATGGTCTGCATCTGAAAAAGCAGAGGCTAGTGTCAATGCTAGGGCTATGAACATGTTGCATTGTGCTTCAGACAAAAACGAATTTATTTGGATTTGTATGTGCAACACTGGATATGAAATCTGGAGAACACTTAAAATTACTCATGAAGGTACTAACAAAGTTAAGCAAAGCAAAATATCTATGCTCAGGAATCAGTTTCAAAATTTTAAGATGAATGAAAATGAATCTATAAATGATATGTATGCACATTTTCAAAACATCTATCATTCTTTTCTAGGATTAGAAGAAAAGTATTCCGATTTTGATATAGTGTCAAAAAATTTAAATTCTTTAACGGACGAATGGAAGAGAAAAGTATTAGCAATCGAAGAAGCTAAT
This sequence comes from Allium sativum, assembly GCA_030737875.1. Lineage (NCBI taxonomy): Eukaryota > Viridiplantae > Streptophyta > Magnoliopsida > Asparagales > Amaryllidaceae > Allium > Allium sativum. The sequence continues at coordinate 12,258,538 of JASFAX010000037.1, read as the reverse complement.
GATCTCTCTACCATGAAACCAGAAGAATTGATCGGTAATCTAATGTCTTATGAAGTAAATTTGTTGGAAAAGAAAGCGCAGGTACAAGATAAGAAAAATTTAGCTTTCCACACTGAAAAAGAAGATTCCAATTCAGATGAAGAAAATATTGCATTTGTTGCTAAGAATTTTAGAAAATTTCTAAAATACAGAAAAGGCCAAAGAAAAAATGTAAAGAAGAACTCATCAAAAGAACCTGACCCTGCTCTAGTAGAATGCTTCAACTATCACAAGACTGGACACTATCAAAAGAATGGTCTAGAGTTAAAGAGAAATCGCAAAAATGAGAAATCAAAGAGATGAGCATTTTTGGTCACTTGGGACAACTCGGATTCATCTTATGAAAGTGACAGCGACAGTGAGCAAGCAAACGTATGCTTCATGGCTAAGGAAGATGATGTAAGTGATTTAACTTTTGATGAATTAGTAGAAATTAATACTGAAATCTTAGAGTCTAGGAAAATGTTTAAGCGAAAGTTTAAACAAGCTAACGAAGATAAAAAGAAAGCAGAGTTTGAAAGAGATCTTCGAAAAGATGAAAAAGAAATTTTAGTAGAAGAAATTAGAAATTTACAAGAATCTCTTTCAATAGCAAATTCTCAAATTTCTATGTTGAGTCAAGAAATCGAGACTTAAAAGAATAAAAATGATTTATTGGTTTCTGAAAATCATGATTCAAATACTAAATTTAAGATCATAGAGTTAGAAAAATCTAGTTTAAAAATTAAATTAGAAAGCATTTCAAAAAATGTTAATAACTTTAACAAAGGTAGAGAGAATTTATCTAAAATGTTAGAAAACTCTCAACCGGTTTTTAGTAAAAAAGGACTAGGGTATGATAAAAATAAATCTAAGAGAAATCCATTTCTAAAAATTCTAATATTAAACCGAAAGTTTCTAGTGGTAAATTAAATATTCCTACTAAGAAAAAACTCTCGGGAAATATTAGTATATGGATTCCGAAGACAAATAATGTTCTTATTAAAAATAAATATATTGTAAACTTTTTAGATTCTGTTCATTATAATAGTAATTATTCTTTCAAAAAGGAACCTAAGCCCTCTTGGGTTTGGCTTCCTAAGATTTAACTCTTAGGACCCTAACGGAGGAAGTGGGTACTAATGAAAATTTTAAATTATTTTTTGTAGGTCCCACTCAACAAAAATAGAGGAAAATGGATACTAGACAGTGGTTGCTCAAAACATATGACAGGAGACAAGGAGATGCTAACAAATATCATTTACTCAAAAGGAGGAACTATTACGTTTGGAAATAATTCCAAAGGATGTATCATCGGCAAAGGCGATGTGAGAAATTATAGTATATCTAATTCACCTCTTATTTCGGATGTTTTATTGGTTGAGAATTTAAAACACAATTTATTAAGTGTTAGTCAATTATGCGATAAAGGTTTTAAAATATCTTCTTCTGAAAATAAATGTAGTATTTTTGATTCAAATCAAAATCTTATTTTTGAAGGAAATCGAGATAAAAATATCTATATTTTAAATATGGCAGTTAATAATAATCCAAGTATGTGTTTATTAGACAAAGACAATGATCCTTGGTTATGGCACAAACGATTTTGCCATATTAATTTTAAAACTATCAACAAGATATCTAAAAATGATCTTGTAAGAGGATTACCCCAAAATAAAATTCAAAACTGAAAACTTATACAACGCTATCGAACCCAAAATTCCTAAAGAAGCATCAACAGATGAAAATTGGATAATTGCAATGCAAGAAGAATTAAATCAATTTGAGCGTAACCGAAGTATGGGAATTAGTTCCAAGACTGACTGATCAAGCTGTTATTGGAACAAAATAGGTTTACAAAAATAAAGCAGTTGAATTGGGTAATATCACTAGAAATAAAGCTAGACTTGTTGCACAAGGTTACAATCAAGAAGATGGCATAGATTATGGAGAAACTTTTGCTCCAGTCACACGATAAGAAGCAATTCGAATACAATTAGCATATGCGTGCCATCACAACTTTAAACTATATCAGATGGACGTTAAAAGTGCTTTCTTGAATGGTTATATTAAAGAACAGGTATATTTTGAACAACCTCCACTATTTGCTCATGGAAAATATCCTGATCTTGTTTTTAAACTGAAAAAGGCTTTATATGGTTTAGAACAAGCACCTCGTGCTTGGTATAAACGTCTCAAAACTTATTTATTAGATTCAGTAGTTCAATTTGGAAAGGTTGATCAAACACTCTTTATCAGGAAAGATAATAAAGATATTCTAATAGTACAAATATATGTAGATGACATTATCTTTGGTTCAACAAATGATAAGTTATGCTAAGAATTTTCAAAAATAATGACCAATGAATTTGAAATATCACATATAGGAGAACTATCTTACTTTCTAGGATTGCAAATTAAGCAATTATCAGATGGAATTTTCATTAATCAAGAAAAATATTGTACTAATTTAATAAGACGTTTTGGAATGGATAATACATCAAGTAAACCTACACCAATGAGTACGATGACACATTTAGATAAAGATGAAAATGGTAAAAGTGTCGATCAAAAGCTATATAGAAGCATGATAGGTGCACTTCTGTATTTAACCGCAAGTAGACTGGACATTATGATGAGTGTTTGTTTATGTGCTCATTTTCAAGCTAATCCAAAAGAATCACATTTAAGAGCAGTTAAACGATTTTACGTTATCTTAGCAGTACTAAAGACTTTGGACTCTTCTATCCAAAATATTGTTCCTTCGAATTAGTTTCATATAGTGATGCTGATTTTGGAGGATCACGGACAGATCATAAGAGTACAAGTGGAACATGTCATTTTATGGGTAAATCACTCATATCTTGGTTCATCAAGAAACAAAACTGAGTTTCACTATCAACATGTGAAGCTGAATACATATCTGCTGCACTAGCATGTGCTCAAGTAATATATATGCACTTAAAAGATTTCAACGTAAATTTGTCTAATTCCACAATTTATTGTGACAATACAAGCGCAATATAATTATCTAAAATCAGTAAATCATTCGAGAACTAAACACATTAATATCAGACATCATTTCTTGAGAGATAGCATTGAAAAACAAACAATTAATTTAGAGTTTGTAAATTCAGAAAATCAAATTGCTGATATCTTTACTGAACCCCTTTTAGAGAACTCATTTATAAGACTCCGACGAGAGCCAGGAATTGTATCCTTCAAAGATCATAAAAAATTATTTGATTATTTTATGCTTATTATGACTATTTACTTTTTTAATCGATGACAAAGGGGGAGAAAAATATTTATTGAGAATATATGTGCTATGCTATGTGTTATGCTCTTAATATTGAATTTGTTGAGAATTCATGTGCTAAAATTTTGTTGCAGGAGTCAAAATGGTAAGATTATAATTTTTATTAAACTAACAAAATGTTGCAGAAATTTAGGGGGAGCAAATACTTAGGGGAGAAAATCAGATATGTTGTCATCAATCAAAAAAGGGGAGAATGTTGATATCAGGATTTTGATTAATGCCAACAAAAGAAGATAGAAATGGAAATCATGTTGTAGAGATAAGGTTTTATATATATTTATACATTGAGTCGTATTAGAATCATGTTAAAATCTATCCTCAAGTATGTATATATATATTCATATGTATTTAAAAAGCCAGAAATGTACAGGAAAATCACTACCAGTCGACTGGTAGGGAATTGACCAGTCGACTGGTCAGAGGAATTTTGTACACAACGGCTAGTTTTGAAACATGTTTATGTTTATACGATTTCAAGTTTAATTCAACCAGTCAAATGATGATTTTAACCAGTTGACTGATTCGACTCAGAAACTATTTTATGAAGAGTCACCATCTTTTATGAAGAGATTCCTCTTTAATAAACAATGTAAATGGACACAACTTTTTATAGAAACTCTTCATGAAGGAATGCTACGCTTTTTCTATTATATAAACACTCCAAACATGTTTTTCAAATCATTAATTCTAAATATATTCTCTCTATTTTCTGAAATTAACTTCTATATACTTTGAAAACAAAAGCTCTCCAAATTCAAGTTACTTATTGAATCCTTGATTATACTTTTCATATCTTGATTCAACAAGTAACTAACTTCCTTAAAATCTTTGCAAGCATTTCAAATACTCGAGGATAAGATTATAGGAATGGTGTACATAAACTATTGACTGTCCATGTTGATTCAAGAACACAAAGCAGACGTCAAAACACTTGTATTTGTTGAAGTCCTGTGTAGTTGCTCAGGCATCCTTGTTGGGGCTCGGGTGTACTGACCTATTCCTTCGGGTTAAGAGAGGGAGTTGTTAGTGAATTCCGAAGAGGAGCTTCAGGACTGGACGTAGGGTAGGAAGTCCGAACCTGTAATATATCATATTAGTTCTTGTATTAGTTGGTTACTATATCATCTACATTTGCGCTATATCCATATAGATCCTACTTAAGTCGTACAGACCGACTTTTCAAGAATTACTTCCAAAAAATTTAGCATCCCATTACACTTATTCGTCTAACCGTATTGAATTTATAGTGTCAAAACAAATCTTCTTTTTAACAAAATAATTAATTATTTGCAATTCTTTACGTTCATTAATTAAATATTTAAAAATTGCAGATTTTAGATTTAAAAGACACAAACATTAAAAAAAAACAATTTCTAAAAACCCATTTATGTTGCTAGACTAAAAATGGGTTTCCAAATTACCTTTCTTATCTTACTTAATTTTGGGAAGTTATTTTCTTCAAGACCGTCCATTTATGTAGTGAAACCTACCTCTAGCACATCTGTGCATTATATATATATACACACATACACACACACACACACACACATATATATATATATATATATATATATATATATATATGCCTAACCCATTTTTTATTTACTTCTAAGGCGCTACTACCTTACCTACAAATCTAAAATAATTCCAAACTTCCAAACATTTAACATATAGACACCCATCTTAATATCAAGCTTATTGTACAGTGTATTTCATGGTTACTCTATGACTTATTATTCTTGGATTTCCTTAGTACCAACCTTGATGTACAAAACTATTCTAAAAAACTTTCCATATGTTATTTCTTTCAAAAGTGAGTTTCTCTATGGATCTAGGTATAATATATTTTTATATCTCTTTTTAAATACAAACACGTTCACTCACTATCTATTTCGGATTCCTAAACTTAAGATCTAATACTAAACGAAAAAAACCATTAGGCTTAGATTTTTAGCGAAATGCTAAAATGCAAGTCCATTGAAGCTTAGATTACGTATTTGGTATCCAACAATCATACAAAGATAGATATATCAGAGCTCAAGTAAATAATTCAAAGAGAAAATGATTAAAATGTAATAAATAGAATATATGACAAAGGAAATGACACTTTCAAAAATAGCGTCTCTAAGATGAATAATCTCTACCCTCAACCTAACCTGTGGGTTGCTATGAGGAGGGGGTCAGAACTATAGTTACGATGAATCGAAAATTATATATTTTTATGAATAACACTACATATACCATTTCATTTCCATTTAGGTATATTAAGTTTATTTAGGTTACAATACTCTTGCCTTTGTGCACAAATCATATCTATCTAATCCTAAGCAGATCAAAGGAAATAGTCAATATATATGTAGTTATACCCTTGGATCACCTCGGACCTAGATACTACCCATAATATCTTTTGTATCCTCCTCGATAGGATGCCACCTTCACACCAAGAGAGTTTTGCATCTACACCTGCAAAAGACCGCCTCATAAGCCCTACAATACAGACCTACAATGTAGATGTTTTTTTTATAAGAAACCATGAATAAAATTTGTAGTATCTACATTTTGGATATATACGGCTACCACCTAGTGTATACATCAAGGATTCACATGTAATCGCTCTATCGATACTTCTGAGTATCGCTAACAAGTGGCGCTACTAAGGCCCATTTTTTGCGAACTCAATTGGGAATTTAATACATTTATAAAGGACAATTTTATTAGGCTTACAATGTAGATGTTCTAAATGGTCACCTCTTCTCATCGTGTCTATACCCCACAAGGCCACCCCTCAAGACTAATGGCCTTGCCCTACTAAAATAAACTAATCAACCAAATGACATTGCCACCTCATCTAGTGTCTCGATAGTGAAAGATCACAGACATGTTGGTTTATCTTGGATCTTCCCTATGCTTGCTACTAACTAACGATGATAGTTATCCACTATGGTTTACTTTGTTAGTCTACATCCAGATTCTCTTTCGACTACTCTAAATGCACCTCATCCTTTTATAAGACCCTACATTTATCTTTTATTACGAGTTTAGTTTATTTTATCTCTTTAAATTGCTTTGTTTCTTTTATTATGACTACATCCCTTTAGCTTTCTTACATTATCCTATAACTATCCTATAACTCTTGAATAGAATTTTGATCTTTGATCTTTGATCTTCGATCTTTGATTACAACTATCCTATAACTCTTTGATCTTGAATAGAATTTTAACCCTTGAATAGAATTTTGATCTTGATTACTATGAGAAAGAGAGATAATAGAGGGATAAGAGACGAAATGATAGTGAATCAAACCAATAGTAATGGATTTTGATTCTTTTTTAGCAGCGTTTGATTTAGATTAATGAAAAGCAAAGAAAAGATAGATAAATGAGAAGCAGCTAGTAAAAATTCATTTGGAAGTTTGGTATTTATAAAAACAACAAGCAAGTTCATTTACGAGGAGAAACGACAAAGAGACACTTATTTTGAAATTTAATTTTTGAAAATCATGGTTAGTATGATGACATATAGGGTAGAGTACATTGACATTCTTTCTATTTATGAAAAAAATACACTATTTAATAGTTTTTTAAAATTCATTACTTTATGAAATAGATTAGGACTTTGAAAAATCATCTAAACATAGTTTTATACATTTAAATCTAAACAAAAATTTATGAAATAATCTTTAAAGATTTAGTATAAAGTAATATACAAAAAACCAATATAATTGGTTATACAAGTAAACATTCTAAAATCAAAGTATAAATATCGAGAAATTAAATTGTTCAAAGTATAAATGAATGTATATTAAACTCAAATCTATAACATCTGGAAATCTAAAACTTGAATAATCTTGTATAAAAATTAGGATTCTTTTGGAAACTATTTTGAAAAGAATATTTGAAATTAATTTTAAAATAGGAATATTTTTGAAAACCCTTAGAAATGAAATTAAAGAGGGATAAATTAGGAAAGTTCCATTAGAGTTTTAGCATATAATTCAAGATTCAACAACTTATCTGGGATATCTTGATTCCTTGAACTCTTCTGTACTCATGAGTCTTCATCCTAGTATATATGTCAGCATCTTAAACAGTACCAGCATTTTGATCCTTTCTATACAGTTGTCTTAATCAACACCTGTCCAGTATACGACATTACATACTATGATATAATATTGATAAAAAATTAGTATCATATTTTATATCATTTATCAAAGTTGTTGTCACCAAAACCGTACCTAAGATACAAACAATCTCCCACTTTTCGATGATGAAAAATTTGAATATTAAATACAATATAATTTCCCATGATTTACAAAATCCCTTGTAATTTATTCCTTATTTTTTATATATTTCTCCTCTTTATCACCAATCAAAATAACTAACTAAACTTATAATTCTAATTCTAACATTAACTCCCCTTGAGTAAAATGCTGGTGAACTAAGAAGTTAATGAAAAATCATTAAATTAAAATTCATTATAAAAATACTTATTATATATATTTGCATGTATATATGTACATACACTAAACTAAGCATGACTATGGTAGAATATTTTATAGATTAGTAATATTAAAAATGCAAATTAAATCATAAATAGAATAAACCATTAATGACATATAAGGATATAAGAATTGATGGATCTAATTCATAATGTATATTAAATACTCGGACTAGTAATATAAATATTAAATCTTATATATCAACATGTTGTATTTGAGGCCTAGATAAGGAAAATATTAGATATACTAAGATATTCAATGATCAAAATTATGGACTAAATATTTAGGAAAAGTAATAAGTAGAATATAAAAATTTGCAATAAGATCAAAATTATATCAAAACCTTAAGCATGAATCAACTCTATGGTAATTAGATTAAATTATTATATTTCTGTGTAAATTCAAAAATAAATTAGTTGGGTAAAAAAATTACTCTCTTTAAAGATAATGTTATTTCATGAAAGACAAAATCTGAAAAACTAATGCATTAAAATCAATATAAACTATATATAATAAAAATTTAATGAGAAGAGAATGAAAAATAGTTCAGTAAATAATACTATTATATAACAATATTAATATTAAAATCTAATCATAACCTAATCATAATATATAACAACAAGGCGGTTTTTTATAGTGGACTATGCCACTTTTGTTAGAAAAAGGAAGAAGAGAAAAGTTCTTCTGTATAGGCATAAAACAACAAAGTCTAGCTTGAAGTGTCCAACCACTTAACAATAAGTACATGAGTGAGAAAACGATATCTCAACTACTCAAAAGTGTCTTAATATTCCACTGCAATGGTGGAACTAGCACTTAGTACAACCGAGAAGGTGTCATATATAGAACAAAGGAAGCAAAAAGGCAAGGTAGGACCACCACATAGTGCGTCAAAATTATAGAGAAAATATATGACATATGACATATCCTAATCGTCTAACCGTAAGATCCTCTCATTTTCCTGATTGATTTCGTCTTCATCATCTAATACTAAATCATGATCTCCATTATATTGATAAAATAAATGTCATGACTCACCATATTTCCCAACACACTTAAATATCCTTTTGTATCATAATGCGTCTTCAAACCCAATTGCACCCAAACATCCTTACCTTCATGCCATATAATTTAAGGATCCATGGTGGTGTCTAAAGGAGTCGACGACATAGGAGAAACTAGGTCGGGCACGATAATCTTTACTTTAGGTACCCACTATTAGACTGGTGGATAGGGAAAAGGGATCTTTACTTGTAAATGCTCAACTTAATCAGCAGTATAAGACTTTAAGGTATGACCGAAAAATGACATTTGGAGCGAATTTCCGATTTCCACTTATATTCCACATCAGCTATAACATCGTACCCTATGATGCAAATATTTAGCTCAGAGGGAATAGGCTTATTAGGGATAATCTCAATCAAAGCTCTAACATACACAAGAATCTTACTAGCAACAGTGTTAGCATAAAAATATTTCAATTTTTCAATATGGCATGCCAACCCGTTAAGTCCAAGTAGAGACTGTAGAACAAAAGGGATGTTGGTAAATTGATCCCAAAGACTTTCTTAATAGCTTTGTCCATAGAAGTGTAACAATGTGTACGATCAAACTTATATTTAAAATTTTGAAGTAAATAATATTTGTTATATATTCTTTATTTTTGAAAGGTCATGTTATCTTATTTCCATTTAACTTTATGTGCAAAGAACAAGTGATAGATGTATAATTGAAATATTGTTTAAAAACATCATATAAATTTAATAATAAAAGGAACCTGGAAATAGAAGTAAGAGATTTAATCAAATGTTACGACATCACTTCTTATCAAGAAAATATTTGTTTTCTTATGTGCATTGACCCGCCTTCTTACAAGGTGGTCACATTTCGATTTTTGGCTATTCGGATTGCTTAGGACTTGAGTACAAACTATAAAGCTTTGAAGCGATTTGGATGAAGTCGCGAAACTATCAGAAAACCCAAAATTTTGATTAAGTGTTTCGGGATCGGTACAACTTCGGGAAACACATCTTGATCAATGAAACTCACGAAGTGCAGAAGAGGGAAAAAATTGTCTATGTATCCCGGGTCGGTGTTCGTATGACCGGTCTTGGGATTGGTATTTCTCTGGCTTTGGAATTTTGTATCCCCATTGACCAATCTGGACCAGTAATATTAGCAACAAATTTTGTATCCTATGTTCACAGATGGTATTTTGTATTTCTAGTTTGGCTTTGCAAGGATTGTTATACACTCAAGTGGTTTTCAGGAATCAGTTATCTTCTCTAGGATCGGCACAATAATTTTCATATCCCCTAGATATGAATACGAAATGGATTTGGAATGGCAACTTTGTGATGAATTAGAACTTTGGAGAAGAAGTAAAAAAGCAGGAAATTGGTTAAGTACCCGAGTCGGCACCGACCCCCGGATCGATACCGATCTTAGGATATGAAATATCATATCCTCGTGCCTATAAATAGTCCATCACTTGGCTAATTTCGGGATCTTTTGTCATTTTCACTGCACTTAGGATTCTTGGTTTTGGAGCTTTCTAATGGCTTCCTTTATAGTTATTTGGATTTTGGAGACTCCCATGGACTTGTGAAATTCTTGAAGATCCTCATCAACATTTTGGCACTTGGCTTGCTATCTTACCATTTGAATGGGATTCTTGAGCACATTTTGGCATAACTTCACTTTGAAGCTCTCTTGGACATAGAAGCTTTTTGGACATTTGGTCTTCACTCTTTTGGACACATGGGAACAGGCTTGTTAGCTTTGTGCAAGTGCTTTTCCATTGCTAATTTCATAACTTTGTAAAAAAAAGGATTGGACTTGGCTTGTACATTAAATATATGACAAAGATGAATAGTTACCTCAAAGTGGATGCAGGCATTTCTGTCGAACTACTATAAATCTTAGTGTTGTTTAACTTTCAATATTTTGTGTCTAGAGTGTGATTATATTTACTACAGACATTACTCATCGGGTATTGGCATGCGATTGACCAATTTCTCATATCAACATTTTGGTGCACCAAGAAGGGGTATAACACAACTTTGGATTGCTTGGAACTCTAAGGATAGTAAAAAGGAAGCATATAACTTAACTCCTTCGGAAGGAGCAGAAGTGAAGGAAATTCAGGAGGTTTCTTCTGCTGGACATCCGTGGAATTATGTGACTGGAGAGAATATGGATGGAATAGCCAAAGATTTAAGTAAGGATTTGACTTCACGTTTGGAGAGGCAAGAAGGGCATTTCAAAAGGCAATAAGCGACCATAAATGCTCTGATTGCTAGGATCAAGGGTTTTGGAAGGCCATCAGGCCTAGGGAATATTGTGGGAACAAGTGCTATGTTACTCAAGGTTTAGTTCGGGGCCTGGACAACTCCAGAAAGTCCACCTTGGGTCGATATCAATCCCTGGATCGGTAACGGTTCAGCTAGAATAAGAGGAAACACCCTTAATCCCGATGGGAGTATGGCTCAAGAGGTTTTGGTTGGTCAGGTTTCAGGTTCTAGGGTTCGTAATGTTGCTCAAGAATCAGTGCACGTAAGTGTGGATATAAGAACTCCCACGGTTCTGGCGGCTAGGTTAGTACTTGTGGTAGTACCTCGGGCTAGGGTTAAACCAAATATTCTTGTTGGGACTCAAAAGATTAATAATTTTGGACTTGACACTAGAGGCACCGGGGGAGGGGGGAGGGGTTGAATGACTGGAGTCAATTTCTTGGAAATGGTACCGGAAGTCATATCATTGATGTGATTTTGAGATACACTCGAGGTGGAACATCTCTTTTGGATTTTGGTTGTGTTACGCGTTGTCCGTTTACTCAGGATGTAAGGAATTCTCAGAACCCACTGGATTTCAAACTGCCGATTTTGGAGGCTTTTGATGAAAGAAGGACCCTATCGTTCACTTGATTTGTTATATGCACCACGTGGAATTGCTTTCGGCGTCAGATAATGTTGTGGCAAAATGCTTCCCACTTTTCCTTAGGGGTATTGTTTCCATGTGTTTTGGGAAGTTGGAAAATGAATCGATTAATAGTTATAATGTGTTGATTGGGAAATTCATCGGATAGCTCAAGGTTCAAATTTCTCTACACAAGAACGTGATGAGTCTTATGGCAATTTAACAAAGGTCGGGTGAGAATTTGCGGAATCTTTTGGAGATGTTTGATGCGACAGTAGCGTGGGTCAGTCGACCGGATATGTCCATGGTTTTGTTGACTGCTGTTTCTGGTGTTTTGGATATGACAGATTTCAAGATCTCGCTTCAACGGGACCCACATGGGATCTTGGTGATTTTTTACTTCGAGGAAGACAAGTTTCTAAGGGAAGATAGTGCGAGGACTGATGGAAATTTCATGATGTTGATTCAGTTAAGGGCGGAGGACTGCTTGCCTCTAGTAAAGGAAAGCCTTCTTCTAGGAAGAATTAGAGTGTATATCAATGGAAGGAGCCCAAATTCCCTTCATACGTGGAACTTAATCATGCTCTAGAGGAGATTTATTTGAAAGTTCACCTGGTTGCTCCCTTCAGAAAGCCTACCATAAGAGATCCATCTAAAAAGGAAAGGGATTATGGTAGACATTGTTTGTTCCATGAGCTTGATGGCCATAACACAAAAAATTGTAGGTACCTTCGGGATATGGCCGAGGAGCGTATCTAACACGGCAAGCCGGCATAATTAGTAAGGAATCGAGCTGTAGTACTGGGAAAGGCATAGCTACCTGCTCCGTCTTGGAATAGGAATAAACCAGGACCTTGCATGGGTTGTTTGGTAAACGATTGATGTGATTTTACCTGGATTTGTGGCCTTGTAGTGTTTGGATTTCAGTTATTTGGATTGATGATCTGGATATTCGAACTAGTCAAAATACCGAAAAATCTGTCCGTTTCTAAAACTACTAATGAAAACTACCAACTTACTACTCAATATTTTGTAAATATTCGATACTTCTAAATGTATAGGATACAAATTTAATTAAACAACTTGATCAGAGTAATTAATTAATTTGCAAGGTGTGTGTACCTAATTTAAATGTTAAACATCTACTGTTGTGCACTCAGGAGAGAGAGACAACCTTATCATATCCTACGAAATCAATTAACAATGTAAATGCATAATAAAATAGTAAGCATAAAAGATATATCAATACTGGATAATTACCAAATAACAAACAGAAAAATGTTAGTTATTTAAGGGGCTGCATTATGAATACTTATGACTGCCTACTTACCTATTTCTAATTGGTTACCCAATTAGATACAAGATCAAACCAACGTAGTTCTCCTATTACAAATAGGACTTATGGAGCCTACGATGCAAACAAACAATATGCAATACCCAAAACTACCCACTTAACACAATTCTTACAATTATATTTTCAAATCCAATTATCTTTATGAAAATTATTTCTTGGACTTCATTCCCGAGTTTTTATTTCAAACTATTTGAAATACATATTACTTTTATATCAAACATTATTTTGTTTCAGGGTTGAAGAACAAATTTCTTTCTGAATATTTATTTGAAAATTCCAAAATAATATAATAAAGCATATCAAAAAATGTGCAACCAATCCTGAGAGGTTTCTCCCAATTATAACACAACTGGGTCCCAATCTTTATGCCATCAATAATATAAGTATGTACCTCTATCCCAAGAGCAAACCATACCCAAACATGTGCCCACTTTTTAGTTATGGGTTACCCAAATTATTCGTAACATAATAAGTCATTTAGCATGCCTAAGTGATAAATCGTTTCGCATTAATAATAACGAGTACCTTCAAATCATATTGTTGTTGCTTTCTAATCATTTATCTTTAGGATTTAAGCCATCGAGATTCTCTTCTTTTATAAAACACTTTATAAACCATGTATTATCTTCAGAATATTTATTTTCAAATATTTTATGTTTCTTTGAAATTTAACATTTCAATCCATATTCTTTTATGAAAACTAACTTTCAAAACAGTTCATTTAAATTTATATTCACATATTAAATGAATTAAGTATTATCACTAAATAACTTATAGTCAAATCATGAAATAAATCGCTAGGTGTTAGCGAACAAATATTTCTACCCTATCAGATGATAAACAGAAACATATATTTGCGCATAAACTAGTCGAGCGAAATCAATACAATTAGTCAAGCAATAATAAAAAATGACAAACTATAACGCAACATTTGTCTCAATTAATAGCAAAACGGTGTTTGATTCTGTTAACAGGTGTCACTAATCGAATATAATTATTTAATTACGCCAAGCCAAAATTAAATCAAATTGATAACACTTTACCAATATATGACATTTAATCAAACGTGTTAAACTAACATGTTCTATTTATCGGGTAGATTATAACTTCGAAAACCGCGGGTGGAACGGACTCTGTATGGTGAAGATTTACCTTTCTAAACTTTAAATAGTTAGCTTACTAATTCGATAAAGAAACATACTAACTAAATTAACTATTAAATAAAATTAAGTAAACCATTCACCCAATGACTTATTAAGGCCCAACGTAACCATTTATGCATGCATTTTTCTTCCCTATACCATGCATTGTGTCTCCATTTCATGTGCACATGCCAGCAATCTACATTATATTTCCATCTTCCTATAGCCAAACACTTTCACGCCCACCTGATGCATAACTCCTCTTCTCTTCAAACCTAATTATGTCTTCTTTTTTTCCTTTTTTTTATAACTAACACTTAATTCCTCCTCTTTCTCCATTTCTTTAAATGTTATGCATGCTTCCTTATCTCCACATCAACCGTTTGCACACCTACTCCAAATCTAAAATGAAACTCCTTTCTAACACATGTAACAACTTCCTATTCCCACTTGCCCGTCGAACGGCTCAAACCTGAGCTTAATATCATGCATTAATTCATCCAGATAGCCATACATACATGGTCACATATACGTTACAATGTATTTATATATGTGTGTTTGTATATGTAAATATACATATATGGTCCGCAGCTCTAGTGCGGGAGGTGGGGGTTCCTAGCTCCCCAGGAAGAGGGAGAGGGTTCGATTCCCGCCTCACGCACTTTAGTTCAAATAAGGGGGCTTACCATGTGCATAAGCCTAATGACCCCGCAGATCGGGTTAGGTGCACTAAGGGGAGTTTTACGGCATTGCCGGTTTCTCCCCTGAAAAAATTCAAAAAATAAATAAATATACATATATGAAATCCATGCATGAGTTTGTTGAGTGAAGACAAATGTGTTTGGTTGCTTTGCAAAGCGAAAAATGAAACAAACTGATCAATGCCAAGGAAGAATGCATGTGTGCTTTGTATTTGAGAGAAAAAAAATGAATAGTCTGTCTTGCTAAGAGGTCCCTCCTCTTTTCTTGCATGCGTGAGTATTTAAATATGGAGACAAGTAGAGATTTTGTCGTGATAAAGGAAAATGACAAACAAGCTTGCTGTGTTGCAAAAGAAATTAATAATGAATCCCTCTCTCTTGTGTATTGCGTGAATTATATATATAGGAGATAACACTTCCTGCCTAAGTAAGCGGACATACATACATACATATATGCTTTACTTCCTTAGTTGCTAGGAAACAAAGTAGAAGTCACATGTGCAAAACCAAGCAAGATCAAGGACACATGCCATGTTGGGCAGTAAATGAAGATAAGCATAAACACTGTAGGCTAATTAAATGAAAACGTGTCTATATCTCTTTGTTTATAAAGTTTAAAGTTTTGTGTATCCCTCTACATGAAATTACACTCGCATATGAACTGCTATAGACCAAAATAAAACTACATTTGTGTCGAGTAATGCTCTACGATCACAAAACTATATTAAAATAGACAAATTAACTTATTTTGTAAAATTTCAAAAACGTTGATATAGGACGTAAAATACTTCAGACCAAAGTTTTTTTGTTTTTAAAATTAAAAATTGCAGAAAAATCCTAGAAATTAAAAAAATACATGTCTTAAAATTTTTATCCAAATTTGAAACCAATATTATATTATATTTAAATTCAAAATTAATGATTCTAAAATTCGGGTGGTTACATTCTCTTCGTCTTAAAAGGATTACGTCCTCAAAATCATAATGGTGGAAGGATATATGGAAAGCCAAAATTCAACAAAGGTTAAGCATACCAAAAAAAAGTATATCCCCCATAACACTGGTCGTGTAACGATCCAGCGGAATTCGACGCTCGAATTTAGACAATAGTACATAAAACTCATATTAGTTGCCAAAACCCAAGTATCGAACAACACCAGATAGTTAATAGAAAGAAGTTAGAAGGTGAGAAGTGGAAAGAAAGAAATATTAGAATAGAAGAATAAGAAGAACATCATAATCTCACAGCGGAACGAATAAAATATAATATATCAAATTTCTTTACAAACGAACTATATATACATACCAATCATCAGAGTACAACATATATCTGTCACAGTGGAAATAAACTTTATAAAATTAATGGTGAAGCCTCGTGTTTTCAGCTCCTGAAACTCCAAGCGAAACTTAACCTGGAAATATACTCGGTCTGACCCGAGCACATTTGAAGCAAAGCAAAATTCACCCGGATCAGTCTAGAATACTTTCAATGATAAATTCATAACACAGACAACTTGTTTAACTTTAGAAATCCTTTATGAAAGAAAAGGATAATAGTAAGGCCAGTCCACACATATACCCGGACGGTTTTTACCTTACTATAACCCAAAACATTTGTGATATTTCAAAATCCAATGATATTATAATAGTGTCTATCATTCCACAAACAAATAACCATCTAGTAGAACGCTTGCATCTCACGCTCAACATATATAGTATAAAATCAAAAACCACAAGGCGCTTATTGGAGAATTGATTCCAACTATGACAAGGTATGGGACCACCTCCCGACCAGTGTACCTTTGGAGATGAATACACTGGGGTTCAACAAGAACATCTTGCAACCCAAGCTAAACATGTCCGGTCACTCATTTAACTTGAGTGGACCGAATATATCATTACCACGGTTGGGGGCCAGCCAACCGAACTGAAAGCATATAAAAATAAGAGATAATTGAGGCATTTTATTTCTCTAGATCAGGTAATGATATACTTTGCTTGGGTATGACCCAACTAGCCATGCGGCCTATCCGATTTCTGTCATTTACCGGTTGATGAGGCTTGAGGTCAGTTTATCCTTTTAGAACAACACGTCTCCATTTACATTGAATGACACATCATCAGATCTGTCAAATCACTAATTGACATCCATAAATATACTCTGGGTGTTAAGCAGGAGAATTTCTCCGCCACCAAACTTGGTATATTTGTAAAAATCAACGTACGTGAATTTTAGGAAATACTCTGGCAGACATTCGTCCATACAAATCATCCAGAAACAGGATGAACCAAAGGCACCCTCCTACCACATCCTATATAGGAATCATCCCAAGGATCAGTAGCGAGAAGTCCTTGTATTCCACAGATTTCAATCACGACAGAAACATAAGTCACCATAACGCTGGCGGACCAGACCAGAGAAATTTAACGAGTAGTTCTTCCGCTCATGAAGATTCACGGTCTTTAATACTCCATCTTCATAAGCCTGACAGTTAGTCGCAAACAAACAATTGGTTCGAATTGGTTTTCGGTTTAGTTCTCATCCCGGTCTCTTCGAACCAACTCGTCAAATGGTCATAAAGAATATTGATTTGATAGTCGGTTATTTAACTATCAAACCCAACAATATAGTGAAGTACATTGGCAGCTTAGGTCCTTTATATTAAAACATTTCCTTCAAACCATTTTATCGATTAAAATCGAAGCTATACTCGACAAATATCATTTGTTTCGTTACTTTGAAAACATAACTATAAATTTATACCTTTAGGTTGACAAAAAACTCTTCCTTATTTCCTTTCCCATTGAAAGCCTTATTCCCAAATATATATATATATATATATTTGTGGTTTTACATCTGTTTTACATTTTAATGGTGGAAAAAACTAACACATCTTCTTCTACATTTTCATTTACATGATCTCAACCTACTTTTTCTTTTGAAAATTTAAATCCTTCATCCAGACCTAAAAACCTAAACCCAAATGTAGCTTCAAATTCTTCTTCGATTCAAGATCAGTCTTCAAGTTCGAATAACAGGAAGCTCGAATTTATAAAACCCTCTCTGGAATACGTTTTTGTACCTGAAAAAGTATATAATCTATCAGAGATTTCATGGGTAAATACGATAACACTGATTCCGATCTATTTCAGACTTTCAATGATCAAGCTAAAAGAATACATAACAAAGGTATGGAAACCATTGGGTTTGTTTAACATCCATGTTTCACGTAGTTATGATTTTGTTGTTCAGTTTGAAAGTAAAGATGATTTTCAGCGTATTACAGAAAGCACAACATATTCATATTTTGGGAGATTACTATATGTTGAATCATGGCATCCTGGTTTTGATTTTAAAGGTAAACAAAGTAATTTGGTTCAGATCTAGATCAGATTAATTGATTTACCCTTAGAACTATGGACAAAAGAAGCTATTCAGATCCTAGCAAGTGTTATCTCAAAACCTTTATTAATTGATGAGAAAACAGTTGAGAAAAATTCACAAAATATGCGAGAGTACTTATTTTAATAGATACTCAAACAGATCTAAAAACTGAAATACCTATTCTGCTTCATAATGGTGAAAAGATCAATATATCAGTTGTTTACACAAAAAATGGTCCAAAAACCCAAGGTACTAAACTGTACATCACCAATTCGGTAAGAAATAAATGGAGCCGTGTCTAATTAGCAGTAAAAAGTAAAAAATGCGGGAAAAAGTAAATTAGAGACGAGATTTAGAGTGGTTCAGCCGTTAACGAGGCCTACGTCCACTATGAAGGCGGTTTCCTATCTTATGATAAGAATTACAAAGTACATCAATTCTCTGACCTCATACATCTCTATATCTACTCAATATATCCTCGTTTATATGTTTTGATCTAAAAAATCATATAGGAGAATAATAGAGTTTGAGGAGAAGAAGGATGGATGAATGATTGAGAGAGCAGATGCCTTCACTCTAAAATGGTACTTGACGCCATGGCCAGATCTGTAGTTGAGTTTGAAGCTTAGCAGCACTTCGTGGTTTTACCCAAAAGCCCCCCTTAAACATGGGTAGTCATCCTGTATTTATAGGTGAACTCCTCTTGGTAAATGATCTGGAATTTGTTTATCCTGACTGTGGGTCGTTCATTCTGCTAATTACAACCATGCCTCTGGACAGCTGTAGCCAGCTGTTTATATATTATTCGGTGTTATGCGCGGACGACTTGTTGAGTGTCTCGGATAGCTGAGTGGGTCTTTAAGTGCGGGCGCGGATGCTTTGGGAGATTTCGTAAGAGTGGAGTGTGGAGCTGAGATCGATCCTTCTTTGTTCCTCGCGCAAATGCCCTTCTTGAACCAAGGACGCTCGTCCTCTTGTTTCCTTTGCATGGTGCCGCTTGGTTTTATGGTTATACTACGAGGTCGCTCTAGCTCGTGCAAAGCGGGTGACCTGTCTTATTTTAGCACCTGAGCGATTCTCTGGACGTGCAGCTTTCATCTTTGTTGAGTCGCGCTTCTTATGGCCCGGTCGCACTGGTAGACTTGTCCTGCCTTGGGTCTGATATTTGGATCCTGCTTAGTGCGGTTGCGTTATGTACGACCGCCCCTGGTAAGACCCGCCTTGTACCCTTTACCCAATGTGCATATGAATTTTTAGGGATTAACACTTGCCCCTCGAAGCCTGTGATTTCTTTTTGATATGGAATTACTGGCTTCGACATATTTGGTCGCACATTGGTTTACGATTTTGTTCTGACTTGCGGGGGGTCGTTCGTGCATGGGCTGGGGCCGCTTTGTTGTAGCTGACTGGCATTGTTTTTCCCTGTGGGCGAAAGGCTTCTTGTACTTTCTTGATTACTGTGTGAATGGCTGAATCTTGGGATGCCAATTGGGACTTGATGAGACACTTTCGTGTAATCAGATACTAGGCTGACGTGGCATAAATTCTCTGGATGAATGCCCTTAGGTCTCCCTTATTCATCTTTAACCTGTTTTATTTCGTTTTTGCATCTCAAAATAGATCTTAGGTCACGGCTGCACTTCCTTAAGGGTTTTCAATCAGGTAATCTATGCCTGACATTTCTGCCTTGATTCTTCCTCAAAAGGATTTAGCTTTCTCATTTTACCATTTTGCTCTTCGCCTGCAGTAGCATCTGCTTAACTTGAGTGATCTTCTTCGAGAAGCCTTGATCTTTCTAGGTAAAAATTTATAAAGCGCGGATACCCTTTCTGTACCTATCCTTAACAGATAAGGGCCACCCGACACTTTTCTTTAGAATGTCGACGCTAGGTATTTGTTCTTAAATTGTTTGGCGAAATGCCCCAGGTTTCTTTGGTTGAAAATTTTCATCTGTGCTTGAGTCTAACCAAGTTTTTTCTCTTTCTGTAGCTATTATTTGTGTTCGTACTGACCTCTTTTGAAGCAGGTCGCCCAAGGATGGAATTTCTTACGTCTAGGAAGCTCGGGAAGAAAACGGCGAGGAGGTCTGGTAGCAAAAAGACGTCGCGGGGTAAGGAGGTCTTTAGTGCGGACGGTGCTCATAGTTATTGTTCGCTGACCGGACTTTCTGACTCATATATGCAGACTGCTGTTAGTTGCATGGTCTCTTCATCCATCACGTTAGATCCTGCATCTGTACTAAAGCCTCTTCCTGTCCCCCACCCTTGTCATCCTGATCTTTTAGAGGACTTTATGGCCCAACGTCCAGCTAATTCGCGCTCTAGTGTGTACATAGACCCCTTTGACAGATGGATTATTGCAGGTAAGATGGATGTCATGAAGGATACCATATTGGCCGAATTCAATCAATTGGAACCACGTCCGCATCTGGTTGAAGGTCTCATCATGGCAATCAGAGACTACATTGTGGAGCAAATGGGGGGTTGGCACTCCCTGGTCGAAGACCTTCAGCAGTCAAATAGGGAGAATCTTGAACGACTTCATGCTTTGGAGGAAGATAGGCACAGACTTGTCGAGGCCCTAGAGTCTAGGGATAGGATCATTTCCTATCTTATCTGAGTATTTGTGGCCTGCCAATGCTTCACCTGTTTTGATTTTGATTTTCAGATGATACTTTTTAGTCTGGCTTGTATATGCAGGAGCCAACCTCGCTTATTCTCGTACGTTTTAGTTCGTGGCTCTTTTAGGTTTTTTTTGGCACTTTATCGTACTACGGTTTTCTGCTATGGAATTTGATTATCTTGCGCGCGGGTGTGTCGTACGTTGCACCTTTGTTTTTTGATTTACACATTCGCCCGGGCTCTTTGTTAATCGTTCGATTGCGCCCGATTTTCTATTGTTATTATTACGGTTAGGATTTAGTTATCTTTTTAGGTTTGTCGCTTATCGAAGGCTGTTACGCATTTTTGTTATTATAAGCGCGTTTGGTGTCTTTTATTTATTAGTATTCAATCCCGAGATTGGTTTTGAATACGTGCCCCGGGGAGGGCTTGGGTTAAAAGTTTTCGATCCATTTTAGGCCCCATTTGATTGTTTTAGTTATTCAAATGGGTCAGAGAAAGGATACCCCCGCATGGCTAGGATTTCTGATATCCCCTTTCGGCTAGGATTTCTGCTGTTGTAGTCCGTCCTTGGCCTTGTTTGACTTGGTTGATCAACAAAGAACAAGGATGGCCACCGTCCTTTCGGTCGGGTTTTTGTTTTGTGCTGGTCCTTCCAGCATGTTTAATCCTTCCTCATTTTATGCTTCACTCGAGGAACGTACACTAATTCATCTCCTCGAGCTTTCGACTCGGAGGGAAGAATTCGTGTTTTTACCTACCAAGGTAGGCGCCCTTTGAAATCGGCAATTTTTCAATTTCGGGAAATGTCGGTTTTTCTGACTTTTTGCCTTACCTTAGGACACAGACATTGGTTTACCTCATTGAGTTTTTTTTCTCAAGTTGGAAACTCGTGTCCAGCACCTGGGAAGGTCACCTAAGAAGGTGCTTCTTTGGTGGGCTTAGCAATTTTAACCGCGGGACTTTTTGAGTTGCTCCCCCTTCAGTGTTGATTCCTAAGAGATGGGCATCAATCCTCGCTACTGGATTTAACTCCGGTTTTAAGGAATTCATGTCCTGTTCCTAGGAGAAAACCTCTTTGGGATTAGCAACTTCATCCAAGGGATAGATTTGGTGATTTTTCTGTATCTTCAGAGAGGTCTGGTGGCAGCCCTTTGAATGAGTGTTTGCCAAGTATTCAGCATATTCCATAATAAGAGGTGCATTCCTTCGTTTGGTTATTTGTCTCAGAACGACCGGTTCCCTTTGAGGCAATGAACCTATTCCTCCTGTGTGACTTTGCTTGATGTTTGCGATTTCCGAACTGCTTCGTTTAGTGCATGACCTGGGATTTTGTGCTACAGCCCCGCTGTGTATGGCAGATTGCTCCTAATTCACCTACATTTCGATGAATTATTTTTCCTTTAGCATAGATCAATAAGTATGTCATTCAAGTAGGCACATAATTAATTTCTGATGCACACAATTTTTGTAGGTAAACCATTGCTCAACATGGACAAAGTGATCGATAAAGCAAGTTAAAAAAGTTTCAATAACAAGATAAAATTAGGGAAATGAGGTAAGATAATGAGAGCTTTAGTTTAACGCTCCATTGTTGAGGTATTAGCAGTTGGTCCCTCTGATGAGCATCCTTCTTGAATTGGTCTGGGCCCTTTCCTTCCTAAGGTGTGCTGCCCCTTGTCTGAGAAGAGTCGGAATAGCTCTTATGATCTCGTACATATTGTTGCCGCCGGCCCTTCCCGATCAACCCCTCGATTACCGATTTTAAGTGCCTGCATTCATCGGTATTGTGCCCCAGCTGTTTGTTGAAACAACAAAATTTTCCTGACTTCATGGAGGCATTTGTGACGGGTCTTTGTTTCGAGACTGGATATCTTTCGGTGTCTCTAGTTGTCATGAATATATTTCCCATGGAATCGTTAAGGGGGGTGAATTCAGAGTTCTTGAAAAAGCGTCGCTTCTTATTTGCATGTGCGTTTATCTCTTCATTACTTGCATATTTTTCGGCTTTGCTGAGTAACCGTTCGAGTGTACTTGGTTTCTTTTTCTTGATCCATCGTTGTAAAGACCCGGGCTTTGCCCGACCCGATCGATCGTAAAATCGACCAAGACCGTTCAAATCCCGAATACTTTAACTTTGGGAATACAACAATCATCAGAACAAAACAACAGACTTTTATAAACAATACAAAATGTTTACATCAGAGTACAGAATATCAGAGTACATCGAATAAAAATAATTGCAGCGGAAGATAAATTTACATTGCAGCGGAAAACTTTTCTATGCTCTGGACACAGCTTTGAGCTTCAATCCAGGATCCTGCTAAAGAGATAAATATCTGCAAAAAGCTACTCGACTGCCCGTGTGGAAAAGAGGGCACCCGAGTTTGCAAAAGTGGAAACAAACAACGGGTCAGTCGTGGGACTGGTGTGAGAATTCTTAACTAACATAACTACTAATAAGGCAAATCCAAGGACCACGCCGCTAACGCGGAACGGGTTTACTCCAATGGATTGCTGTGCATAACAGTAAAGTAAATCGTCAAATAACGCAATGCTTTTTAGAAAAATGAAACCACCATAAGACTCAGGTCCCATCACACAATGCAACGCACACCAGAGGATAGAGTTTTACCTTATGGTGATTAAAAGATGATAAATACGTAAAAACGATATTATTATTAGTGTGTATATGTTTTAATAAAACATTTCAATCATAATACCAATCCTAGGAAGCATAGGTACCATATATTATGCCTCCGTACTAGTAATACAATCAAAACCGCATGGGGCGTATTGGAAGTTTGGATTTCCATCATGAGTCAAGGCTAGAGCGGAGCTCCTTACCGATTCGAGACACTCTAGCTAGTGTCTCAGGATTCCCCGCAGTGAACCCTTGGATCCTGCAGGGCCGGTCCTCACATACAGCTTTGAGGATTGGCAATTCCTAAGCACACGTTTCCCGGTCCTATAGGACCTATCCGAGGCGCGCCTCATTCCATCATCCACATAAGTAAAATGTTAGGTCGTGATAAAACCCAAACACCACTTCTAGCTAGAAAGAAACGTGCTGCTCTCCCTGCGTTCCCTTCGCCCGTTTTAGACTCTACCGGTTTGTGAGGCTCGCGAAGTTACGTCATAACCACAAGGCCTGCTTTTCAACAAAGCCTTGATCATCTTCATCTTAGCGTGCCACATTGTCAATCCATACCGTGCCATTGATCGTCCATCAATATATAAATGGGTGTTAAGTAAAGAATAAATTCTTCACCACCAATCATTTATATATAGACAGAAAATCACTAACATGATATTAACGGAGTACAACGTCAGACACACAATCCATTTAAAACTTATGCTCTGGGTCTGAGCGAAAGTCAAATCCGTACAAATCAACACTACGTCCGGACGGCAACCACTGTAGCCCCTTCAAGGTAGCTACTCCAATCATGGGCATCAGCAGTCGTCGTCCATTCGATGTGAAGACCGTCGGTCTTCTCACCGTCTTCAATCATTCGACTATTCATCGTCGTATTCATTATTCAGAATGGGTTGGACCCGGACTTTCTGAATAACTCGCGTTGATTTAAAAACATAAATTGATAAAATTCAACCAACGCCTCATTCCAATTCCGAATATTCCTTAAAAATATTCAATTTCTTAGGGATAGGTTCCCATAAATTTTATCAAAGATAAATCTTTAATATTTATTCTTTAATATCTATTTATCCATATTAAACCAAATTAAGGTTTATTCAAACTAATCGGAATTTTACGCTTTACCGAAATTACCAATTTATTAATCCAAATTAGTCTCCGGTAAACTTAATTACCTTTTCCGTTTAAATCTAATTAAAGATTTAATTAACGCTTGGAGTTAAACTGGTGGAACTCCATTATCGTTTGTTTCCTTAATTCAATAATTTACTTAATTCCCCTTTTTAAAATCTTATTAAAGATTTTATTCAAAACCTTATTTAGATCTTACTTTCAAAAATCATTATTAAATGATTATTCAATAGTCAGGGAATTAATGCTATCATAAATCTAGGTTAAAGAATAAATGTTATTTAAAACATAATTCACAATAAACCCAAATTCACATTTCTGTTATTTCCAATTTAATAAATTAAATTAGGAAATTTCGTTCAAATCTTAATTAAAAGATTTATATTCATTTCACTATTCATTGAGGTTTTAAGAATTAATGTTATTCAAACATTAATCAACCAAAATCAATTTGATATTAAATATAAGACTTTAAATAAAAATTAGAACGACTCAAATTCAATATCAAATTCCAAAACCAACGGCAATCATTTCGGAAATAGCGATAATAAGTATCTTCCAAATTCCCAAAATAATAACCGTTTAATTACGGAAATTAATATTGAAATAATCCGTACTTAATTTCCACTCAAGCCTATTTCAAATATTCATTGAAATTACGTGGTTATGATAAAACCACTTTTACTTCCTGTTATTTATTTATAAAATAAATAAATCCCCTTTCCCAAAATATTATTTATTTTGAAATTTAACTCTTTCAATATTCATTTTCAAATGAATAAGATATTTCATACTGGTTAAAATGGCATTATCATTTTAAAACGGACTAAAAAGCCCAACTCGTTATTATATTTCAATTTCATACTGGGCCAGACTTCTCACATTAAACCTACAACTTGTGGATGTTGGATATGCCGGTTGGGTCCGGGCAGACTTATTCCACAGTTGGGC
The DNA here is from genome assembly GCA_030737875.1 of Allium sativum. Classification (NCBI taxonomy): domain Eukaryota; kingdom Viridiplantae; phylum Streptophyta; class Magnoliopsida; order Asparagales; family Amaryllidaceae; genus Allium; species Allium sativum. Next base: position 12,232,842 of record JASFAX010000037.1, on the reverse strand, counting down.
TTAACCTCGAGTCAAAACCCAATTCATATATGTATATTTGGACCTCTCACATTAGGCCCAACATTTATGGCTGCTGGATATGCCGGTTGGGTCCGGGCAGACTTCCACCATAAACGTGACCTAACCTCGTGTCCAAATATAATTATAATTTTTTTAATTATAAATATTATCCAAGAATATTATTTTAAAATATTTTATGTTTTAAAATATCCGACTACTTAATATCATTCCTTACTTGAAATATTCTTTCATATAAAACTTTATTATTCCATTTCAATACATATTAACTTTCCATATTATTATGATATTAAAATAATAATTATTTTAAAAAAAAAACGGTTTCAATGGTGATATTAAAAACTTCCCTTTCAACATTAAAATGTAATCAATTTCCCAATTTAAATGTTAACATAAAACGGTATCTTTTAACTTCAAATCTTCTTACTATAGTTGGAAGGTAATTTACCCATTTCTAGGATTTGTTTTGTAACTTTCCAAATAAATAAGATTTGATCTTCTCAATTCAATCGTCAATTAATTTCGTTAATTGAGTAATAAATGGAAATTAATTTCCTTCATTCAAAACTGGAATGAAATATGATCAATTCAAAACTTCTTTATCATTTCCTTTTTAAATAGCGAATACATCATCCCTTACTTCAATTGCCAATTAATTTCATTTATTGAAATAAAAAAAGGAATTTATTACATTCATTCAAAAGCTTTTATTCTATACTTTAAAACAGTAAATACACAATTCCTAAATTTAATTACCAATTAATTGCATTAATTGAATATTTATTTATTTAACTCGAAGTTGGAATGAGACCCACTATTTCCATATAAATTAATTATACGGCAAATCAAACATTAATTATATCACAATTTCAAACATCCATCCAAAGTGCATTTCTAATTATTCCAAGGGTGACGTGTATTCAAATGTCAACCCTTAACCCGTGTGGGGTTTCAGCCAACACAATTCACATATTATAAAATAAACTGTGCTTCTGGACGATGTGTAAAAATTTATCGTCCACTCACATAAACAAGCCAAGGTCGCTTGTAAATGGCAGTGTATACAAGTGCATTAAATTATAACATAAATGGTATAACCAATTAACGATGTTCACCTAATAGGTATTAATTGCATTCTTTTGAATGGAACCAATTTTAGAATAAAACTCCCTTTTGTATCATTTCAATTTAATGTAATTGGTCCATGGTTTAAGTATTTCCTTTTTAATCCATTCATAAATAAAGAATAAATTTATTCAATTTAATTTTTTTCCAAGACACTTTATCATTCTAGTCCTTTTAAAAAATAAAGAACGTCACTTTTATTCATTTTAGTCCAAACAAATTCATGTTCACAAAAACCTTATTTTATTTTCAAAATAAAAATAAAAACCAAAACTTTATTTATTAAAAATAAAGATCAAATTTTTACATTTTAGTCCAAAACAAAATCAAAACTTTATTCTTCAAAAATAAAGATCAAAACTTTATTTTTATAATTATTCGTTTCATTAAAACGACGTTACAGGTCAGGTGTAGTTATAGCGCTGTTTTTCCAAAAATTGAATTACACATAACTCAAGATCTAACCGTTGAAAATTTTCAAACTTGGTATTGGTGGAAAGATTTTTCCAAAGCGGATCCAACGGATCCAGTTTTGGAAAAATCCAACGGTTGGATCTTCCGTTATAGTCATTCAAAGTTTGAAACTCAAAACATGAACTGCACGTGCCTGAAACGTTAAAAATTATAATTTATATTGAAAATATAAATTATATAAACAATTCTAAAAACCAATCTTATTATCTAAAATTCCATGTTAATAAAGATGTTATCTTTATTTTCAGAAAGAATAAGAAACAAAAATTTGTTCTTTTTGTCCAAAAAAAGACAATTTTGCATAAAAGCCCAAATTTTGCCAAAATCGATTAAAATATTATTTTTTATCAAAAATCAACATTTTAATTAAATATTCATTTCCATGTAGTTCAATAAAATGAAATATTTATTTAGTTCAACGATTTTGTATAAAATTCATGTTTTCATGTAAAACATGAAAAAATGAAATTTTGGTACAAAATTGCAAATCTAAATAACACCCATTTTTCTGAAACAACAATAGAAATTATAAATTTAAATTTAAATATAAATTCTCAAGAATATAGAAATAAAGAATGAACTTTATTTACACAAGTTTACCTATCAATATTCATTCCACAATCAATGACATTCATAACGTATACATGAACAGAACTGCCAATAACTACATAAACATCCATCACCAATATCAATCATTCATCACCAATCCATATTCATGTACATACAAACATCAATAACACAAGAAAGATAATTTAATTTCATAAATTATAAAATAAAGAATCTCACCTTTGTTCTAATTTAGATTTACAATCCATAATCGCTCCGAATCAGTCCAAATCAGTTTCTAAGCCTCGCCTACGTCGATATGGTTCTACCGGTTCTGAAATTTTCAGATTAAGAGTTCGTATGAATTTATAATCAATTTTCCAAATTAAATAAATAATAAAAATCAAAATTTTCATAACCTTTGTTTTGGTTTGGAGTGGCGGCTGGTTCATGAGAGAATAGGGTTAGGTTTTGACCGTATATACTAGGGGTATATATATTAATAAAACTATTTAATTCTTATATTTCAAAAAGGCCCGTTAATACAATTGTTACAAAGGAATTTAATTGGATGGATAGGAATAAAGAGAATACAAATGTACACGTGGTTCTCTTTTACAAATTATATTTATAACCTGCCCATTATGATTTATATTAATAACTTAATTCTTTTTATCTAACTAGACATATTAAAAATGTCATTTTAAATGGCAAACCAATGACATTACTTAAATGACAATTCCTATGTAAACATAACATTTCTACATATATGACATTTATGTTTTAACAATTTTATTTCCAACACTAATGATGTTTATATTTGGACAATTCTAAATCAACATTTATGACAAATTTATATTTGGACAATTCTAAATTAACATGTTTTGTTTGTTTTGACAAATACTAACAAAATGACCTGTTTTTGTTTTTAACAAATTCTAGATTTCTCATGACAAATAAAAGTAAATTTTATTTGTAGAATCAATCCTAAGTTTCTAATGACAAATAAAAGTAAATTTTATTTGTCACAACAAATTTTTACATCAGTCCAACCATAATGACAAATAAATGTTTTTGACTAATTTTGAATTGATACAATAAATCAATCCCACCATAATGACAATAAATGTTCTTCAAATTTTCAAAAATGTGTTTTTTTTAAATGTACATGACTCTTTTCCATATTTTCTAGTATCACATTAACATGTGTTTTTAACGTGATCATAATTTCTTAATTAAAACACGTAACACTAAAATATGTTTTTAATGAAAAACATGTTTTCAAAATAAAACATAAATCTTTTTCTAATGTTTACATTTTTCTATGTTACAAATATCATACGGATAAACATTTTCTATGCTAACATTTTCCCATGAATTATAGTGTCATATAAAAATGATATTTTATATGTTAACAATTCAAGGTTATATTTAACACATAGTAAATCTTGACAAATAGGATCAATGCCTTTATATGTCAACCACTTAATGTAAATTTTTTTTTTTTTTTGTAAAATAAAATCAATGATTTTATTTGTATTTTTAACATAAAAATGTTAACTTTAATGAACTCATGTTTTTTTCTCTATCCTAAAACATGAATCCTTTTCTATTTTTATTAAAATGTATATTTTAATTGAAAGCATTTTTTTTTATAGATAATGACATAAAATATGTTTTTATTTCCACACACAAGTTTGACAAGAAAATGTGTTTTTTTTTTCTTCGTTCAATGTTCAAATTTGACAAGGAAGGTGTTTTTATTTTCAATGCTCAAATTTGACAAAGCTATGTTTTCTAATTCAATAATCATGTTTGACCAAAATAAATCTTCTTTCCATGTCATACCTTTATTCAATTCAAACATGAACATTTTTGTTCTTGTGTATAAAATAAAAATATAATATTTATTTTATACACCAAATTTAACACACATGAATCTAACATATTTTATATATACAATGAATTATGATTTTATCGTATACACAACATTCTAACAAACATGAATACCCAATCACAATCCATCGTTCATCACAATCACAGCACAATCAACATTGAAGTATATACAACATACAACATGAATTTCATATCAAATGAATGCAATAAAAATTAAATAATTAATTTAAAAATTAGAAATCTCACAGTGATTTTTATTTAATCTTTTATTTACATTGAAAAATGTAACTCTTTTATTTTACATAAGAAAAAAAATATGTTTCTTACCTGAGTTTGTTTATTTTTGATTAAAAATTAAATTTTTAGCCATGATTATTTAAAATAAATTATCTCGAATATTAAATTTCCTTTAAAATTTCTTAAAATAAAAATTTTAAATTGACCCCAAAATTCCGGGTTGTTACAATCTCCCCCACTTAAAATCTTTTCGTCCTCGAAAAGGAATTAAGTTATAAGTTATTTAATTTATTAACTAAATTTCAATTTTACTATTATTAATTTCAACTGTGGACTAATTTATCAAATACATATATACTTTTATATATTTAAAAATCTTATCTTCTGAAATAGGATTATATATATAATCAAAATACTTTAATTATAAGCTTATCACTCTGAACTCATTCTAGGGCATTACTAACCCCATCTCTAATGAGTTTTCTCATTCTAGGACATTGCTGGTCCAATCTCTAATGAGTATTCTTATTGGATATTACTAATCCAATCTCTGATGAGTCTTTTGTTCAGTTCTAACGAGTTGTACCCCAAAGATTTGAGCTAACCAAAGCTCTGATACCAACTGTAAAGACCCGGGCTTTGCCCGACCCGATCGATCATAAAATCGACCAAGACCGTTCAAATCCCGAATACTTTAACTTTGGGAATACAACAATCATCAGAACAAAACAGCAGACTTTTATAAACAATACAAAATGTTTACATCAGAGTACAGAATATCAGAGTACATCGAATAAAAATAATTGCAGCGGAAGATAAATTTACATTGCAGCGGAAAACTTTTCTATGCTCTGGACACAGCTTTGAGCTTCAATCCAGGATCCTGCTAAAGAGATAAATATCTGCAAAAAGCTACTCGACTGCCCGTGTGGAAAAGAGGGCACCCGAGTTTGCAAAAGTGGAAACAAACAACGGGTCAGACGTGGGACTGGTGTGAGAATTCTTAACTAACATAACTACTAATAAGGCAAATCCAAGGACCACGCCGCTAACGCGGAACGGGTTTACTCCAATGGATTGCTGTGCATAACAGTAAAGTAAATCGTCAAATAACGCAATGCTTTTTAGAAAAATGAAACCACCATAAGACTCAGGTCCCATCACACAATGCAACGCACACCAGAGGATAGAGTTTTACCTTATGGTGATTAAAAGATGATAAATACGTAAAAACGATATTATTATTAGTGTGTATATGTTTTAATAAAACATTTCAATCATAATACCAATCCTAGGAAGCATAGGTACCATATATTATGTCTCCGTACTAGTAATACAATCAAAACCGCATGGGGCGTATTGGAAGTTTGGATTTCCATCATGAGTCAAGGCTAGAGCGGAGCTCCTTACCGATTCGAGACACTCTAGCTAGTGTCTCAGGATTCCCCGCAGTGAACCCTTGGATCCTGCAGGGCCGGTCCTCACATACAGCTTTGAGGATTGGCAATTCCTAAGCACACGTTTCCCGGTCCTATAAGACCTATCCGAGGCGCGCCTCATTCCATCATCCACATAAGTAAAATGTTAGGTCGTGATAAAACCCAAATACCACTTCTAGCTAGAAAGAAACGTGCTGCTCTCCCTGCGTTCCCTTCGCCCGTTTTAGACTCTACCGGTTTGTGAGGCTCGCGAAGTTACGTCATAACCACAAGGCCTGCTTTTCAACAAAGCCTTGATCATCTTCATCTTAGCGTGCCACATTGTCAATCCATACCGTGCCATTGATCGTCCATCAATATATAAATGGGTGTTAAGTAAAGAATAAATTCTTCACCACCAATCATTTATATATAGACAGAAAATCACTAACATGATATTAACGGAGTACAACGTCAGACACACAATCCATTTAAAACTTATGCTCTGGGTCTGAGCGAAAGTCAAATCCGTACAAATCAACACTACGTCCGGACGGCAACCACTGTAGCCCCTTCAAGGTAGCTACTCCAATCATGGGCATCAGCAGTCGTCGTCCATTCGATGTGAAGACCGTCGGTCTTCTCACCGTCTTCAATCATTCGACTATTCATCGTCGTATTCATTATTCAGAATGGGTTGGACCCGGACTTTCTGAATAACTCGCGTTGATTTAAAAACATAAATTGATAAAATTCAACCAACGCCTCATTCCAATTCCGAATATTCCTTAAAAATATTCAATTTCTTAGGGATAGGTTCCCATAAATTTTATCAAAGATAAATCTTTAATATTTATTCTTTAATATCTATTTATCCATATTAAACCAAATTAAGGTTTATTCAAACTAATCGGAATTTTACGCTTTACCGAAATTACCAATTTATTAATCCAAATTAGTCTCCGGTAAACTTAATTACCTTTTCCGTTTAAATCTAATTAAAGATTTAATTAACGCTTGGAGTTAAACTGGTGGAACTCCATTATCGTTTGTTTCCTTAATTCAATAATTTACTTAATTCCCCTTTTTAAAATCTTATTAAAGATTTTATTCAAAACCTTATTTAGATCTTACTTTCAAAAATCATTATTAAATGATTATTCAATAGTCAGGGAATTAATGCTATCATAAATCTAGGTTAAAGAATAAATGTTATTTAAAACATAATTCACAATAAACCCAAATTCACATTTCTGTTATTTCCAATTTAATAAATTAAATTAGGAAATTTCGTTCAAATCTTAATTAAAAGATTTATATTCATTTCACTATTCATTGAGGTTTTAAGAATTAATGTTATTCAAACATTAATCAACCAAAATCAATTTGATATTAAATATAAGACTTTAAATAAAAATTAGAACGAGTCAAATTCAATATCAAATTCCAAAACCAACGGCAATCATTTCGGAAATAGCGATAATAAGTATCTTCCAAATTCCCAAAATAATAACCGTTTAATTACGGAAATTAATATTGAAATAATCCGTACTTAATTTCCACTCAAGCCTATTTCAAATATTCATTGAAATTACGTGGTTATGATAAAACCACTTTTACTTCCTGTTATTTATTTATAAAATAAATAAATCCCCTTTCCCAAAATATTATTTATTTTGAAATTTAACTCTTTCAATATTCATTTTCAAATGAATAAGATATTTCATACTGGTTAAAATGGCATTATCATTTTAAAACGGACTAAAAAGCCCAACTCGTTATTATATTTCAATTTCATACTGGGCCAGACTTCTCACATTAAACCTACAACTTGTGGATGTTGGATATGCCGGTTGGGTCCGGGCAGACTTATTCCACAGTTGGGCTTAACCTCGAGTCAAAACCCAATTCATATATGTATATTTGGACCTCTCACATTAGGCCCAACATTTATGGCTGCTGGATATGCCGGTTGGGTCCGGGCAGACTTCCACCATAAACGTGACCTAACCTCGTGTCCAAATATAATTATAATTTTTTTAATTATAAATATTATCCAAGAATATTATTTTAAAATATTTTATGTTTTAAAATATCCGACTACTTAATATCATTTCTTACTTGAAATATTCTTTCATATAAAACTTTATTATTTCATTTCAATACATATTAACTTTCCATATTATTATGATATTAAAATAATAATTATTTTCAAAAAAAAAACGGTTTCAATGGTGATATTAAAAACTTCCCTTTCAACATTAAAATGTAATCAATTTCCCAATTTAAATGTTAACATAAAACGGTATCTTTTAACTTCAAATCTTCTTACTATAGTTGGAAGGTAATTTACCCATTTCTAGGATTTGTTTTGTAACTTTCCAAATAAATAAGATTTGATCTTCTCAATTCAATCGTCAATTAATTTCGTTAATTGAGTAATAAATGGAAATTAATTTCCTTCATTCAAAACTGGAATGAAATATGATCAATTCAAAACTTCTTTATCATTTCCTTTTTAAATAGCGAATACATCATCCCTTACTTCAATTGCCAATTAATTTCATTTATTGAAATAAAAAAAGGAATTTATTACATTCATTCAAAAGCTTTTATTCTATACTTTAAAACAGTAAATACACAATTCCTAAATTTAATTACCAATTAATTGCATTAATTGAATATTTATTTATTTAACTCAAAGTTGGAATGAGACCCACTATTTCCATATAAATTAATTATACGGCAAATCAAACATTAATTATATCACAATTTCAAACATCCATCCAAAGTGCATTTCTAATTATTCCAAGGGTGACGTGTATTCAAATGTCAACCCTTAACCCGTGTGGGGTTTCAGCCAACACAATTCACATATTATAAAATAAACTGTGCTTCTGGACGATGTGTAAAAATTTATCGTCCACTCACATAAACAAGCCAAGGTCGCTTGTAAATGGCAGTGTATACAAGTGCATTAAATTATAACATAAATGGTATAACCAATTAACGATGTTCACCTAATAGGTATTAATTGCATTCTTTTGAATGGAACCAATTTTAGAATAAAACTCCCTTTTGTATCATTTCAATTTAATGTAATTGGTCCATGGTTTAAGTATTTCCTTTTTAATCCATTCATAAATAAAGAATAAATTTATTCAATTTAATTTTTTTCCAAGACACTTTATCATTCTAGTCCTTTTAAAAAATAAAGAACGTCACTTTTATTCATTTTAGTCCAAACAAATTCATGTTCACAAAAACCTTATTTTATTTTCAAAATAAAAATAAAAACCAAAACTTTATTTATTAAAAATAAAGATCAAATTTTTACATTTTAGTCCAAAACAAAATCAAAACTTTATTCTTCAAAAATAAAGATCAAAACTTTATTTTTATAATTATTCGTTTCATTAAAACGACGTTACAGGTCAGGTGTAGTTATAGCGCTGTTTTTCCAAAAATTGAATTACACATAACTCAAGATCTAACCGTTGAAAATTTTCAAACTTGGTATTGGTGGAAAGATTTTTCCAAAGCGGATCCAACGGATCCAGTTTTGGAAAAATCCAACGGTTGGATCTTCCGTTATAGTCATTCAAAGTTTGAAACTCAAAACATGAACTGCACGTGCCTGAAACGTTAAAAATTATAATTTATATTGAAAATATAAATTATATAAACAATTCTAAAAACCAATCTTATTATCTAAAATTCCATGTTAATAAAGATGTTATCTTTATTTTCAGAAAGAATAAGAAACAAAAATTTGTTCTTTTTGTCCAAAAAAAGACAATTTTGCATAAAAGCCCAAATTTTGCCAAAATCGATTAAAATATTATTTTTTATCAAAAATCAACATTTTAATTAAATATTCATTTCCATGTAGTTCAATAAAATGAAATATTTATTTAGTTCAACGATTTTGTATAAAATTCATGTTTTCATGTAAAACATGAAAAAATGAAATTTTGGTACAAAATTGCAAATCTAAATAACACCCATTTTTCTGAAACAACAATAGAAATTATAAATTTAAATTTAAATATAAATTCTCAAGAATATAGAAATAAAGAATGAACTTTATTTACACAAGTTTACCTATCAATATTCATTCCACAATCAATGACATTCATAACGTATACATGAACAGAACTGCCAATAACTACATAAACATCCATCACCAATATCAATCATTCATCACCAATCCATATTCATGTACATACAAACATCAATAACACAAGAAAGATAATTTAATTTCATAAATTATAAAATAAAGAATCTCACCTTTGTTCTAATTTAGATTTACAATCCATAATCGCTCCGAATCAGTCCAAATCAGTTTCTAAGCCTCGCCTACGTCGATATGGTTCTACCGGTTCTGAAATTTTCAGATTAAGAGTTCGTATGAATTTATAATCAATTTTCCAAATTAAATAAATAATAAAAATCAAAATTTTCATAACCTTTGTTTTGGTTTGGAGTGGCGGCTGGTTCATGAGAGAATAGGGTTAGGTTTTGACCGTATATACTAGGGGTATATATATTAATAAAACTATTTAATTCTTATATTTCAAAAAGGCCCGTTAATACAATTGTTACAAAGGAATTTAATTGGATGGATAGGAATAAAGAGAATACAAATGTACACGTGGTTCTCTTTTACAAATTATATTTATAACCTGCCCATTATGATTTATATTAATAACTTAATTCTTTTTATCTAACTAGACATATTAAAAATGTCATTTTAAATGGCAAACCAATGACATTACTTAAATGACAATTCCTATGTAAACATAACATTTCTACATATATGACATTTATGTTTTAACAATTTTATTTCCAACACTAATGATGTTTATATTTGGACAATTCTAAATCAACATTTATGACAAATTTATATTTGGACAATTCTAAATTAACATGTTTTGTTTGTTTTGACAAATACTAACAAAATGACCTGTTTTTGTTTTTAACAAATTCTAGATTTCTCATGACAAATAAAAGTAAATTTTATTTGTAGAATCAATCCTAAGTTTCTAATGACAAATAAAAGTAAATTTTATTTGTCACAACAAATTTTTACATCAGTCCAACCATAATGACAAATAAATGTTTTTGACTAATTTTGAATTGATACAATAAATCAATCCCACCATAATGACAATAAATGTTCTTCAAATTTTCAAAAATGTGTTTTTTTTAAATGTACATGACTCTTTTCCATATTTTCTAGTATCACATTAACATGTGTTTTTAACGTGATCATAATTTCTTAATTAAAACACGTAACACTAAAATATGTTTTTAATGAAAAACATGTTTTCAAAATAAAACATAAATCTTTTTCTAATGTTTACATTTTTCTATGTTACAAATATCATACGGATGAACATTTTCTATGCTAACATTTTCCCATGAATTATAGTGTCATATAAAAATGATATTTTATATGTTAACAATTCAAGGTTATATTTAACACATAGTAAATCTTGACAAATAGGATCAATGCCTTTATATGTCAACCACTTAATGTAATTTTTTATTTTTTTTTGTAAAATAAAATCAATGATTTTATTTGTATTTTTAACATAAAAATGTTAACTTTAATGAACTCATGTTTTTTTCTCTATCCTAAAACATGAATCCTTTTCTATTTTTATTAAAATGTATATTTTAATTGAAAGCATTTTTTTTTATAGATAATGACATAAAATATGTTTTTATTTCCACACACAAGTTTGACAAGAAAATGTGTTTTTTTTTCTTCGTTCAATGTTCAAATTTGACAAGGAAGGTGTTTTTATTTTCAATGCTCAAATTTGACAAAGCTATGTTTTCTAATTCAATAATCATGTTTGACCAAAATAAATCTTCTTTCCATGTCATACCTTTATTCAATTCAAACATGAACATTTTTGTTCTTGTGTATAAAATAAAAATATAATATTTATTTTATACACCAAATTTAACACACATGAATCTAACATATTTTATATATACAATGAATTATGATTTTATCGTATACACAACATTCTAACAAACATGAATACCCAATCACAATCCATCGTTCATCACAATCACAGCACAATCAACATTGAAGTATATACAACATACAACATGAATTTCATATCAAATGAATGCAATAAAAATTAAATAATTAATTTAAAAATTAGAAATCTCACAGTGATTTTTATTTAATCTTTTATTTACATTGAAAAATGTAACTCTTTTATTTTACATAAGAAAAAAAATATGTTTCTTACCTGAGTTTGTTTATTTTTGATTAAAAATTAAATTTTTAGCCATGATTATTTAAAATAAATTATCTCGAATATTAAATTTCCTTTAAAATTTCTTAAAATAAAAATTTTAAATTGACCCCAAAATTCCGGGTTGTTACAATCGTCCTAACTTGGTTTTCCTACATATGCCCTTTTTGAGAGCCATTAAGATCATGTTGGGTTCGGGATCCTTGACTTTAGCCAATGCAACATGAAAGCAAGTGAGAAAAACTCTGATGGGCTCTCCTGATCTTTGTTCTAGTCCGTCTAGCTCCATAGCATCCTGAGCTTCTAACGCCTGGGATCTGAACTGCTCATTAAATAGCCTAACCAACGTCACAAAATTGTCCACAGACCGCGGTGGCAGCTTTGTGAACCAAAGATAAGCCACTCCTTCTAAGTAAGTTGTGAAATATAGGCATTTGATTTCGTCAGTAGCGCATGCTCCATTCATGTACTGGTCATATTTACACAGAAATATATCGGGGTCAGTTGTCCCGTTGTAAGGCTGCAACGATGGTGGTTCGAACCTTTGTCGGTATACAGTTTTCTTAATCCTCTCGGTGAGTGGGGTTTTAGTTGGGAAAGATTCCCATTCTTTCTGGTCATCCTTCCCCCTTAGGCTTTCTTCCACAATTGCTTGCACCATTCGTGAGATGTACTCTCGCTTGTTGGTCGAATCCACTAGTTGACCACCTTTTTCACCATCAACCCTCGATCTAGATGCGCCTTCGCGGACAGGGGATAAGGAATCTGGGCATCCTTCCGGCAAGGACGTCTTCATGGCAGCAGGACTATCTTCCCGCTCCGCGATCGCATCATCAAAGTAATCGTTCGTAGGTGTTTTGCCCCCTTTGTAGTCCGGACTGGTACGACGCGCAACTCTTGGAATGGAATCCCGCTGTCTTGAATGTGAAGCGGGGAATTCTGTTTTTGATCCGTGATTCGTCTAAGTCAGCGAGGAACAAGTGGCGCTTAGAGCGGCTTTTGCGGTAGCGGCTTGGATAGTGAGTATCGACTCGAGCTACTTCATCATCGCGTTGCTTGCGATAGTTATATGACTCGTTAATCCTGTCACCGCTTCCTCCAACCTTTCCCCGGTTACAATCTCCTTGATTCCGGTGGCTCCCCTTCATTGAAGTCGTTATCCAGTGGCATGACGGTGTTGATGCCGCTGCTGGGTTGTTGGCTTCATTGGAAGTTCTCCTTAGCATTCTTGTGATTGTAAGCACGGTGTCCCTCAGAAAATCTTGTCAGATTTGAAATGGAAAAAGGTAAATCACGGCCCCACGGTGGGCGCTAAAATGTTTACACCAAAAATGGTCCAAACACCCAAGGTACTAAACTGTACTTCACCAATTCGGTAAGAAATAAATGGAGTCGTGCCTAATTAGCAATAAAAAGTAAAAAAATACGAGAAAAAGTAAAGTAGAGATGAGATTTAGAGTGGTTCAGCCATTAACGAGGCCTACGTCCACTATGAAGGCGGTTTCCTGTCTTATGATCAGAATTACAAAGTACATCAATTCTATGACCTCATACATCTCTATATCTACTCAATATATCCTCATTTATATGTTTTGATCTAAATAATCATACAGGAGAATAATAGAGTTTGAGGAGAAGAAGGATGGATGAATGATTGAGAGAGCAGATGCCTTCACTCTAAAATGGTACTTGACGCCATGGCCAGATCCGTAGTTGAGTTTGAAGCTTAGCAGCACTTCGTGGTTCTACCCAAAAGCCCCCCTTAAACGTGGGTAGTCATCCTGTATTTATAGGTGAACTCCTCTTGGTAAATGATCTGGAATCTGTTTTTCCTGACTGTGGGTCGTTCATTTTGCTAATTACAACCATGCCACTAGACAGATGTAGCCAGCTGTCTATATCATATTCGGTGTTATGCACGGACGACTTGCTGAGTGTCTCGGATAGCTGAGCGGGTCGTTAAGTGCGGGCGTGGATGCTTTAGGAGATTTCGTAAGAGCGGAATGTGGATCTAAGATCGATCCTTCTTTGTTCCTCGCGCAAATGCCCTTCTTGAACCAAGGACGCTCGTCCTCTTGTTTCCTTTGCATGGTGCCGCTTGGTTTTATGGTTATACTATGAGGTCGCTCTAGATCGTGCAAAGCGGGTGACCTGTCTTATTTTAGCGCCCGAGCGATTCTCTGGACGTGCAGCTTTCATCTTTGTTGAGTCGCGCTTCTTTTGGCTCGGTCACACTGGTAGACTTGTCCTGCCTTGGGTCTGATATTTGGATCCTGCTTAGTGCGGTTGCATTATGTACGACCGCCCTGGTAAGACCCGCCTTTTACCCTTTACCTAAGATTAACATCAGTTGAGTATGAGTTTGTACCTATGAAGTGCTCTCAGTGTAGTCTTTTTGGACATGATGATGAATATCATGAAGTATCCAAAGATGCTAGATGGATTCCACCTGATGTAAATGAAGAAAATCAAGTAAATAATGGTGGACAAGAACATTCTGAAAATTCTTAAAATTTAGATTCAGGAAACAATCCTTCAAATGTTCAAACTCACCCTGAAGTGCCAGATATAGCTGATAATCCAGATCCAGCCATTTCAAGAAGTAAAGATGATCTAGATTTTTTAAATTCCAAGTTACCTGATAAGGTAATTCCAGATGTTTTAAATAACATTGCAGATGTTATTGCTGAGAATGATAAAGTGAAATTTTTAGATAAAGGCAAACATGTTGATCTTTCTTCATATGTCAGTTACAACACAAGTTATTTACAGGCTGTAAAATCAAATAACCCTACTCTTGCTAAAAGAAATACGAGGAGTTCTTCATCTATTAAATGAACAAATTAGCATGGAATGTAAGGGGAATGAACACTTCTTTTAGAATGAAGGAAGTGCTCAAACTCCTTAATTCCACTAAATCAACTCTTGTTAGTTTAGTGGAAACAAAATTAAATCCAACTAATTTAGGGTTATTTTCTTCTCTTCTTCCTAATGATTGGAAATTGCTAACAAATAATTATTCTATTTCTACTGGAAGGATATTATTGATATGGGACTTTAATGTATGGGATTTGGATGTGTTGTCTTCATCTCCTCAACTTTTTACAGTAAATGCAGTTAACAGAGGAGGATTTATTATGACTTTCACAGTGATTTATGGTAGCAACACTTTTGGAGATAGGATAAATTTATGGAATCAATTGATTAATGAATCCAGTTATTATTCTAATGCATGGATACTAATGGGAGATTTCAACAATGTTTTGTCACCACATGATAAAAAAGGTGGGCTTCCTATTCCATATAATCAAATCAGAGAATTTCAAAAGTTTTTATTACAGACTGGTTTGAATGAAATAAAACCACTGGGTTTTCAATTTACATGGCGTAGAAGAGGAATGGCAACCCATATAGACAAAATATTGGTGAATAATATATGCATGCATCAATTTCTTAATATGAAGGCAGTCTCGTTTCCTCAAAAATCAAGTGATCATAACCCCATTCTGTTAGATATTATTCCTACTCCAGAAATAAAAGGACATCCTTTTAGATACAAAAATGATTGGTTAAATCAAGATGGTTATCATGATGCAATTCATAAAGGAATGAATATTAATGTTTGGGGCTTTTATAGCTATCAATTTTTGCAAAAACTTAGCAATTGCAAAAGAGAGCTTAAAAACTAGAACAAAGTGAGGAATAAAAATGCATCAAACCTTGAGCAAGATGAACACATAGTTACACAATTGGAAGCAGTAGTAGACCTTAATCCTGATGATATTCATATCTATGATGGTTACCTGCAAGCTAAAAGAAATTTTCAGAATTTGCAATTATCATATTTCAGTGGTTTAAAGCAACAATCAAAAGTATCTTGGCTTCAGCAAGGTGATACAAATTCTAAATTTTTCTGCTCTAGAATGTCTAATAGAAGATACTTTAATCATATCAGAGCCCTTACTGATTCTAGTGGAAATCTGCTGTTCAAATCAGAAGAGATAGAAATAGAAGCAATCAACTATTTTTCATCTATGTTTAATGGTCCATGTTCTACTGATTTCCCTAGTTTTCAGCTAATTTCAACAATTAATGAGCAAGGTCATAGATTTCTTCTAAGAAAATTGAATTAATAATCTCCTCTAATTTGAAGGAAGAAGCAAGATTGTTACATATGAATTTCTCAGCAAAAGATCAATTGAGGGATTTAGCTTTTGGATCCTTCACAACAGCCATCTACTTTATTTGGAGAGAGAGGAATTTGAGGGTTTCTCAAAGTAAGAAAAATCATTCAACAGTTACTCTCCTCAAAATTGAACGAGAAATTGTTTCTCTAGTTCAAAATAATGGATCTAGATCGGCTCGTACTTTTAGGAATGAACATTTTCTTCAGAGATGGGGTATTTAGTTAAATGATACAGGATAAAGTGAAGCTTCGTGTTCGAATTGGAAGTGCTGGATGGGCCTTCTCTATGGGCCGTGAAGTTTGGACCTATTTTCTTTAGTGTTTTTCTGAAGTTTTTGTTGTATTTTCTTTTGTTTATGACTTTGGTCATTTATATTATGTATTCCAATTTTATAAGTACTCTTTTTCCTATAAGGTACCCACTAGGGGGATTATAGGGCTTTAACGAGGCTTATAAAGGCGGTTTTTATTTGGTTTAAGCAATAAAGTGAACTAAATTAAAAAAAAAGCCTTATTCCCAATTACAACGTTTTATCCAATTGTTAAGTAATCGTTTATTTTTAAAATCATCGCCTTGGATAAAAAAACCTTTATAACTTCATTTTGATTTTATTTCAAACTACCTTTCGCTAATCCATTTCACTTTCTTTTATTCGAAAATCTCTTCTGATTATATCACCTTTACTTAATTTAGTTTTATTAAGTAAATGCTTTTCTTAAACTTTGCCTCGTCTCGAAATTTCTTTTATAAACTTGTTTATCATATCTGGATTCGTTATCAAATTGATGTATAAAAACTCTTTTCTAAGTTCAATAAAACCTTATTACAACTAAATTACTTTTTAACCAAATTCCATTTAAAAGATAATCACCTCTATTATTATTGATTAATAATAGCTAACTTCAACACAAACTATAATCAAGGTAGTTAACTTCTTAATTAAATAAAAATATAATAGTTAATCTTACTAAAAATAAACAATTTGATAATCGCTTTAAAATATAGTTAATTAAAAATTTATTAACTTCTAAGAACATTTGTCAATTTAACGATTGTTCGGAAAAACTATTCTTATTAAAACAACACTTCAAATTTAGAATAGTAGACCAAGTCAACTTCGTTAACCGTTGATTGGTTTCCTTTAATCCTTCATAATAAATTAATTAAAATCTATTCAATTTAATATAAACGCGCTTCATTGTTTTCCTTGAAAACAATTATCGTAGATTATTAATTTTCAATTAATTTCTGTTATCATAAGATTATACTATATAAATCATTTTATGCTTGGTTTGTAAAACACGCTTTGTAAATATTTATAAAAACTTTATTTAATTAACATATAAAATAAACTCGAAATTTGATTTAGTCATCAAAATATATTTTATAACTTAAAACACCGTCAATTCTCCTATTGGCGAATGACGTCTTAAAAACAATGGATTTGTTAGGACATACACTGCCAATCCCTTAATCAATACTGTCTATTGATTAAAACACAACAACCATTGAATTTAATTTCAATGATCAACATCCATTCGACAATCATTATCCAAACAAGTTATAATAGCACTGGGGATAACAATTCATATATAAATATGATAAACAAATAAAAACAATTATTTAAGGAATCTGGTTGGATTCCTCCAACCTGTTCTTCCCTGGATCATAGATTATAATAATGTTCAATAATGACATATGAAATGATTTGTCATTAATCTATTACTTTCAATAAAATAAATAATGTTGCTCAAGTAAACAATAAACAACTAGTAGCCAACCATAGCATCCAATCAACCAATTCTACATTATCAACTACAATTTTTAATTATATGAATTTAGCACTCAAAGAATTTCAAAAGGTGTGAGAGTTAACTCACCATTTTTGTTTCGATTTGGCGATTGTTGCGTTATTTCGTATAATTTTAAACAAGTGTTTAAAATTACATGAAATTTCAGTTGCATCCGATTCCATCCAAATTAGTTCGACTGCGTAGCCTTTATTTCTGTGATTCCAACGTCTCTTGTTTCGCTTGAATCTGCTAACGTATGAGCAGAATATACCCATTTCAAATTTATACACATTAAAAATTATTTGTATAAATTAGTTAAGCTATTGTCATAATAAAATAACGTTTTAACCTCTAGTTACCTTTCTTAATGATAATTTGGCTCATTTTATCCCCCTTCTGATATACTATTTTATATTCAGACTTCCAATATCCGCTACTCGGTAACTTCCCATCGCGCCACCGTTTGATCATCGGTCAACCAACAAGTTTTCATCAGCGAACGCTCACAGCTGCCTTCGCCTCCATTCTCCTGTAGCCTCCACCCATGTATAATCTTCATGGGACGGAAGAAGTGCCAAGACTTGTTAAAGTAAATTCATGTTTAGGCTTTCTATCAATATATTCTTCTTTTAGAAACCGAAGGCCCAAACCCATTTTGTACTTGGCCCATCCTCTCCAATATTTGGTTGTTGCAAAGACACTGCTACCTTGTCTTCTCCTGAAGCACCTTTCTCTCCATTTTTCTTTTTAATATCATGCATGCAACGCATACAAAACCTTTCCCACCCATATATATTTTCTTTCTTTTAATTTTCTAACAAACCTATTCCTGGAACAAACCCCACACCAACAGTAGCTTCACTGCCCCCAATGCCTTTTCCATTTCCCTTTGCATTTTTATTTTTTTAATAGATAAGGGCCGAACACCCCAGCAACATGTTTCTCCATAACACTCCTATCCACTTTACCAACTTGTCCCCTTTCCCTTCCCCATATGCGCATCCAACTCCACCCAGCTGCATGCCGAACACGCAACTCAGTCCATTCCCAACCTTTCTACTTTCCTGGGTCCTTCGCTAACAAGTTCACAACTCTCCGAAGCTTCGCTGGCTCCACCTCCGAAATCCGCCGTCCGCACTGCTCCACTAGTCATCATGAGCTGCACTGCATCCTTTACTCCTCCTTCCTTCTACCATGTACTGCGTCCCCAGACACTTCGTTCCATCTGTAAGAACGAACGACAGTTCGTTCATACTTCCATTTTTTAAATTATTGTCTATATTTGCAGTTTGACTGGTTTGGAGAGAATAAGGAATTTTGTTTTGTTTTTCTTCCTGGGTTTCGAAGGTTGAAAGCGAAATTTATAAGAGAAGAAGAAGGCTTGGGTATTGTAACAACCCGGAAAATCTGAGCCAATTTAAAATTTTTAAATTGGCTATTTTAGTGGATTTCAGATATTTAAAATAAATTATTTTAAATAATAATGACGAGAAGTATGTTTGAATTGATTTTTGAAAATAAATATAATTATTTTAAATTATAAACAAGGCCTGAAATGGCGCGGCAGTTTCAAAATTTGAATTCAAACTTTGACTGACTGTACCGGATGCAAAATAAAACGGATTTTAGTGAACCAAAAAATATTTAAATCTGTTAGTGAATATCTTTCTAAAGAATCTGGAAAATCGAAGTTTCATAGCAGGAATCAAAAGTTATCGACAAATGAATTTTCAGAAAGGTCGCTATAGAGATTATATCGCCCTTGAAAATAGACATTTTGCAAACGACCTCAGAATTCGACGAAACCACTTTTGTTGGATCCAGGATGTCAAATTATTGCTAGGTTTCAAATTGCATAATTTTTGAAGTTAATATGTGAGCGTGGCGAAGGAAAATGTGTTTGGTCAATTTTTGTTAAATTGGATCGACAGAAAATGGCCATTTTTCAAACGGTCTCAAAATTCGACGAAACTAGTTTTGTTCAGACCGTATCGTCAAAGCATAGCTAGATTTATTTTTCTGGAATTTTTGGGATCAGTATGTGGCCCCGACAAATTGAAATGTATGTTCAAATCAAGTATTGAATGTTTTATATTTTAATTTGAAGGAAAACTGACTGAAACAGTCGAATGGGCCTACGAAACATATCACACTGTGTTCGGAATGGGGGTATTTAGCTAGGGACGATAGTCGTTGGGTTTGGATTGGAGCTAGTATGTGAAGAGGGGTATTTTAGAATTTTTAAAATATATAAATAAAATAAAAAATCCCATTGGCCAGTCAAACTTTCTCTCTCCCCGTAATCGATCCAGGCGCACGGCGGAAAAAGCTCCCATGCTTCTCTCCTCGTTTTCTCCTCCTCCATGCAATAAAACCAGGAGCTCCAGTTGAACTTTTTGAAGAGCTCTCTCTTCTCTTCAAATCCATACCCATTAGAGATTTTTTCGTGGTCTGTAGCTCGCGAATCACCTCGCCAAAGTTTGCGACTTCAGACCGTCGCCGCTCGCGCCTAGGACCACCGAAGTGGACCCCACTTCTGGCGTAGGTGCGCCCCTCCTTGCACTTCAACATGGCGCAGGTCGATCGGCCCCTAGCTTCACGGATTCGACGTAAATCACAGACCTAGTTTTGAAGCTTTCGCTGAGAGGTTCGGCTTTATATTATTTAAACTGTTCTATAGCACTTTAAAGCGCTACGGTTTATGATTTACAATAAAAATCATATCTTTTTCGTATGTTGACGAAATCCAGCGAAACAAGAGACAGTGGACTCGTGCTGACGTCTTCTACATTCTAGAAGAGACCGGATATTTTTTTGAGCCTTCTACAATTTTTGGTGGAGTGGAACCCAATGTGAGATTTCTAAATTATAAACGATATGGGAAACAACGATGTATAAATTATATAGTCGATGTATGAGTTATATAAGCGTTGTACACCTCATGTATAAGCGTTGTATGTTCGATGTATAAGTTATATATGTGTTGTAAAAGTGATATATGCGTTGAAATAAATTGAAATGATATTGAAATGAAATTGAAATATAGTTATATACGTATATCTATATATATACACACACTCCCCTCGTCCACAGACCATGGACGATATATATTGGTTGTGATGTTGTTTGGATTATTGGTTGTTGTGAAATTTGGTGAATATCATGAATGATTGAGTTGAAATGACTGATTGTGATTGAAATCCCAATAGGATTAGTACATGGGAAAATTCGTCTATGTACGAACTAGATATTGAAAATCCCCATTGCCAAAAACCGCGAGGTTTTAAGGTAGAGCGAGGAGCCGTACTCGGGACGGTGCCGGTTTTAACTACCCTGCCGTTATGCTGCCGAAATTTTCGATAATATTCATGTGTTAGAATTATTTTCATGTGTTGAAACTATATTCATGTGTTGAATAGAAATTCATGTGTTGAATGAAGTTCATGTGTTGAATAAATTCTTTGAAAGATAAAAATAACATTTTTGTTATATATATAGACTATATAAAATATTACTATTTTAAATAAATTGTTTTTAACACCAAAAATTACATTTTTACCTTATGCATGAATTATATAAAATAATTGTGTTTTGAAATAAATTGGTTTAAAATAAAAATTACATTTTTACCTTATGTATGAACTATATAAAATAATCGTGTTTTGAAATAAATTGTTTTACAATAAAAATCACATTTTTATTATATATATAAACTATAGAAAGCATTCATGTGTTGAATAAAGGACTAGAACGATAAAAACATATTTTTATCGTGTGTGTGAAGTCAAAAACGTTCATGTGTTGAATATAGAGATTGAACAATAAAATCTACATTTTTATTATGAATATGAAGTGTTAAAAATGTTGATGTGTTGAAATAAATATATACTGGACAAAAATATCATTTTTATCAAATATACGAAATGAATATAGTTTTGAAATCGAAGAATGAATTGTATTTATATATACATATATATATTTATATAAATATAATTAAAATAAATCGAATAACGAAGCTGCAGTTCGTATTTTGAAACCGTGATTTCAAAAGATTATTGCGGGAGATCCGACCACCGGATTTTCCCGAAACCGAAACCGTTGGGTTCCCTTTGGAAATATCTTTCCAACGACACCTACTTTGTGAAGATCCAACAGTTGGATTGTCTGGAATGTTTAATTCAAATCTGAAGAAAACAGTGCCAGAATCGATTATATATATATATTTATATAATTAAATTAAATCGAATAACGACGTTGCAGTTCGTATTTTGAAATCGTAACTTCAAACGATAGTGCGGGAGATCCGACCGTTGGATTTTCCCAAAACTGAAAGCGTTGGATTCGTTTTGAAAAGATCTTTCTAATGATATAAAATTTGTGAAGCTGGTTAGATTTTCAGATATGTGTAAATCAAATCTGAAGAAAAACAGCGCCACGGCCGCGTTATGGCCTGAAGCGTCATTTGAGTGAATTGGCTATTTTAAAATAAATAAAAATAGCGATAAATCGTGATAAAATATTATAAACGATATGGAATGGAAATAAACTGAATTTGCTCGGTTTATTTGATATTTGATGGTTGAAGGTGTTTGGCGTGAGAATTACATTAAAGAACAGAATTATTGATGTTGAATAATTTAACCATTGAAATGAATTGATTTGAAATTCTAAATATACGGGAATTATTTGAAAAGACCGAGTTAATTCTCATTTCAAATAATTGATCGACGATTAGAAGTCGAAGATATGAAGATGGTGCAAGAACGATGATCTTCAGGTCGAATGGAGGGGTGCTACTGATGCTCATGATAGGAGTAGCTACCTTGAAGGGGATGAAGTGGTAGCCGTCCGGACGTACTTGTTGATTGTACGGATATGCGAGGTATTAAGTGCCTCTGGTTTCGTTCAGACCCAGAACGAACTTGTAAATGGACTGTGTGTCTGACATTGGATTTTGTTCTGCGCTGATTGATCTCTATTAAATATATATCTGTTTGGCGGCGGAGAATTTATTCTCTTGCTTAACGCCCTTCTCTGAGACGTACGAGCTCAGAGGTTATATATTGATAGAAATCAGTCGAATGGAGTGAATTGCCTGTGTGGCATGCCTAAGTGGCAGATGATCAAGGCTTCTGTTGAAAAGCAAAGTCTTGTGGTTGATGATCAAAGAGCGGGCTGTGTGGCATAGCTTTGTGTATAACGTTGATTCGCGAGCCTCACACCCCGGTATGAACCAGAAACGGGAGAGGACCTCGGGGAGGACATGTGTTTCTTTCTAGCTAGGGTGGTGTTAGTGACCTACCAGCCCTGACATTTATATTATTTTGACCTGTGTGGTTGTTTCTGTTGTGAGGCACCTCAGATATATCGGTGACTATGTGGAGCCGATGGAGTCGTAGGACTCATTTACGCCTCAAAGGGCGGGGAAACGCAGTGTTCAGGCATTTTAAGCCACATCGGTGGACCGACCCTGACGATCCAAGGGACAGTTGCGGCTGTTCCTGAGGCTCGGGCTAGACAGTCTCGAATTCGGTAAGGACTATCTTTTGCCTTGGTTCATGATGGAAATCCAATTTCCAAATACGACATCGTGCAGTTTTGATTGTATACCTATATATGGCGACATAGTGGTATGGGGCATTAATATCGTCTATGATTGATACTTATGATTTGAAATTGTTTTTGAAACATATAAACACTAGTAATAATATCAATGCTTTTGTTTTATTCGTATCAAGCATATTTTGGCCATTATTAGGTAAAACTCTATCCTCCGGTTTGTGTTGCATTGTGTGATGGGAACTAAGTCATATAATGGCTTCATTTTTATAAAAAGCATTGCGATGTTTAAAAGATTTAATTGTTTTAAAGCGCTGGCAATCCAATGGAGTGAACCCGTTTGGTGAAAGTGGCGTGGTCCTAGGATTAGCCATATTGTAAAATATGTTAATTAGATTTCTCATACCAGTCCCATGACTGACTCGTAGTTTTTTTCACTTGCAAACTCGGGTGCCCCTATTTCTACACGGGCAACCTTGTATTCAGGTTTTAGCAGGCTCTTTCTGGATCGCTGGAGCTGAAGATGGATTCTATCATTTATCTCTTTTTATGCTGTTCAGCTCCTATTGTACATATTATGTTTTGTTTTCTGCTGTAGACATTTATGTATAGCTGAACTGTATTTGTACTAAGTATGATCCTGTATATTGTGTAACTCTGAATATTATGTTTATCCAGTGTATTCTATTGTACATTATCTGGTGTATTTATTTATTTCTGTTCTGCTGTTATCTGTTTATTTGTCATATTCCAAAGATTACCCTTGCCACCGTCGTACAGGGAATGGGGTTGTCACAAACGCAGTACCAGAGCTTTGGTTAAGCTTAGTTCTGGAATATAACATATTAACCAATTCGTCAGAAATAGAACTAGTAGTGTTCTAAGACGAATAACTCATTACAGATAGGATCAGTAATATCCTAGTATGTGTATAGCATAATGAAATACGCCTAGATAGACACATTTATATTCAAGTATATGTTTCTATGTTTTGAAATATCTTTTCTGTTGACCTGACACTTGGTCTGCTATTTGCAGACGCACTAGAAAATGATTGGCAGAAACAGAAGAAGTAATGCAGACCCAGATATTGAAGCTCTAGTAAAGAGGTATCGAAATCTGGGTGGATCACCATTCTTGGGCAAAGAATCCATTATGGAAACACAAGCTTGGATTCGTTCTGTTGAGAAAATATTTGAAGGTTTAAAAGTGAGTGATGACCAGAAAAGATTACTGGCATCTTGGGCACTCAAAGATGAAGCTTTGTTCTGGTGGGATTCGATTATTAAGGATAATCCAGAAGGTAATATTACCTGGGATAGATTTAAAGAGATTTTCAGTGAAATATTTATTCCTCTAGAAGCAACCGAGCGGTTATGTGATGAATTTCATTTTCTGATACAAGGAGATATGACCATTCCGAAATATCATAAGAAATTCAATGAACTTTCTCATTTCGCCCATCATCTAATTCAAGATTCAAAGAGGAAGAATCTGTGGTTTATAAATGGTCTTCAAAGAAAATACCAGAACAGTGTAATGGGGCATGTGAAGCTTCCTTTATCTGAAATGATATACATGGCTTAGCAGTATGAAGATCTAGATAAGTGAGGCCTTTTTGTCGATGAAGAGGAAGTCAGTTCTGGCAACAAAAGTAAAATTGAAACTGATAGCCCAAAGACAAGTACACAGCCTAAAGCCAGTGTGAAGTATGAGTTCAGAAAGAAGCCTAGATTCAATCGGGAAAAATGTTAAATCTGAAAAAGAACCAGTAATGACCGCCATATGCCTTAACTGCAATCAAAAGGGTCATCTGTCCAGGAAATGTAAATATTTGAAAATGCAGAAGAAGAAAGGATCTAAATCCAAGAACAAGGTTAAAGAAGATAGAAAATGCAATCTTTGCCATCAGGTTGGTCACGTAAAGCAAGATTGCCGACTATCACAAAAATCTGAAGTGGTTCAGGTAAATAAAGTAGCGGAAACTTCTAAGCCATCAGCTAGTCAGGAAAGGCCAGATGTTTTAGAAGGCACGCTTACTGTCAAAGATATTCCGGTAAAGGTATTATTTGATACAGGCGCATTGCGAAGCTTTATTGCAAAGAATGCGGTTGAGAAACTAGATCTGAATTTGAAAAAGCTCAAGACACCCATGACTGTCCATAATCCGGTTGGGGGTTCCCTCGATCTCAGTTGGGTTTGTGGGATGCCGGTTTCTTTTTCTCGTTATCGGTTCCCTACCGTCGCGATCGTCATGAATTTCACTGAATTTGATCTTATTCTGGGATTGGACTGGTTAACCAAATATGAAGCTGAGGTTAAATGCGCAGATAGAGTCGTTAAGGCGAAGATTAAATCAGGTGACTATATAACCATTCCATGTGAAGGTCCGAATACGGATATAAAAGACTTATGGGCAGCTTTAAATGTTTCTCCTGCTCAAATAAAACCTGTTCCTGTCGTCTCGGAGAATATTCCAGTCGACATTGAAAATATTCCCGTCGTGAAGAACTATGCGGATGTGTTCGAAGAAGTTGTTAGCTTACCTCCGCAGAGAGAAATTGATTTTAAAATCTCTTTGGTTCCGAATGCAAGGCCAGTAGTTCACGCTATTCGAAGAATGACCTTGAAGGAAAAAAGAAGAGTTAGACAGTCAAACTCGACAGCTTGTATGGAAGGGTCTGATCAGACCTAGTTTATCTGATTGGGGAGCGGCAGTGGTATTTGTCCCAAAGTCAGACGGTACTCTCAGACTATGTGTAGATTATCGTGACTTGAATAAGCAGACGCTGAAGAACAAATATCCATTGTCGCGGATTAATGATTTGTTGGACCGATTGAATGGAGCACAAGTGTTTCACGAATGGACCTAGCTACAAGTTTCCACCAGCTTAGTATTGCCGAAGAGTGTGTTCCTATAACAGCATTCAGAGGTCCAGACTTATTATATGAGTGGTTAGTAATGTCGTTCGGATTATGTAACGCTCCAGCTTATTTCATCGATCTAATGAACCGAGTATTCAGAGAAGTGTTGAATAAATTTGTTCTGGTTTTCATTGATGATATATTGATCTTCTCTAAATCAAAAAGCGAGCATGAAAAACATTTGGAACAAGTGTTAGAAATTCTGAGAAAGAATGTTTTGAAAGAAAAGTTTTCCAAATGTATATTCTGGCAAGAAGAAGTCAAATTTCTTGGCCATGTCGTGTCAAAACAAGGAATTTCAGTGGATCCCAGTAAAATCACTGCTATTCAGAATTGGAAACAGCCTCGTACGCCCAGAGAAGTCAAAAGTTTTCTCGGATTGGCCAGTTATTATCGGAAGTTCGTTAAGAATTTTTCGAAGATATCCTATCACTTAACAAAGCTTACTAAGAAACATTCGAGATTCAACTGGACTCCCGAATGTGAGGCAGCTTTCCATAAAATTGACGACTGCTCCAGTGCTCACAATTATTGACGGCAATCAGGATTTAAAGGTCTGGACCGATGCTTCTAAAGAAGGCCTTGGCGCAGTGTTAATGCAAAGAGGCCATGTAGTCGCTTATGCCAGCCGTCAATTGAAACCACATGAAAAGAATTATGTTACTCACGATCTTGAATTGCTAGCTATCGTGTTTGCTATGAAAATCTGGAGGCATTATCTATTGGGTGAAAAGTTTGAATTATATACTGATCATCAATCGTTGAAGTATTTATTCACCCAGAAAGATCTGAATATGAGGCAGCAGCGTTGGTTAGAATTTCTCGCGGCATATGATCTTGATATCTTATATACTCCGGGGAAAGCCAATGTTGTGGCTGATGCGCTCAGAAGGAAGAATGTGATCATCGCCAGTATTATCATTACACCATCGTTGATTGATAAAATAGCTATTCTTCAAAAAATGATAGTTTTATTATGGAGATGATAAAAAGAATTCAAAAGGGTGAAGTCTCCAGTTTCCATGTGGATAGCGCAGGAGTTCTGAGATTGAAAGGAAGGATTTGTGTTCCCGACAACATTGAGATCAAAAGGGAAGTATTGGACGAGTGTCACAAGTCCAAGTTGTGTATCCACCCAGGGATTAGTAAAATGTATAATGACCTCAAGCGAACTTTCTGGTGGAAGGCAATGAAAATAGATATCTCAATATATGTTAGACAGTGTCCAACTTGTCAACAAGTCAAAAGCGATCAGTAGAAGCTCGCTGGATTGTTGCAACCGTTGGAAATTCCAGGTGGAAAGTGGGAACAGATTTCTATGGATTTCATAGATGGTTGTCCCAGAACCAGGAAAGGAAATGACAGTATTTGGGTGATCGTAGATCGTTTCACGAAGACCGCCCATTTCATACCTATCAGATCGAATAGAACTGCTCAGAGTCTGGCGCGGATTTATTTCAAGGAAATAGTTAGACTGCACGGAGTTCCCACGAGCATCGTTAGTGATCGTGACCCGATTTTTGCTAGTAAATTCTGGGAAGCATTCCAAGCAGAATTGGGAATGAAACTGAACTTGAGCACCGCATATCATCCTCAAACAGATGGTCAAACCAAGAGGGTGAAACATATTCTTGAAGATTTATTGCGGGCTTGTGTTATTGATTTTGGCGGATCATGGGAAGACCATTTGCATTTGGCCGAGTTCTCATACAACAACAGCTACCAAGCAAGCTTGACAATGTCACCATTCGAAGCACTGTATGGTAGACCGTGTCGATCTCCTGCTTGTTGGGTAGAACCTGGTAATAGACTCGTATTGGGACCCGATATGATTCGCGAAGCTGGGGACAAAGTCAATTTCATTAAGAAACGACTAGTCGCCGCTCAAAACCGATAGAAAAGCTATGCAGATAAGAGAAGAAGAGATATATCATTTGCTATTGGCGACCACGTGTATTTGAAAGTGTCTCCGATGAGAGGAGTAATCCGGTTCAGTAAAACATGGAAATTGGCGCCCAAATTTATTGGTCCGTTCGCTTGTAGGGTTCAATTACCTGATTGGTTGCCTGGAGTGCATAATGTGTTTCACGTATCTCAACTTCGAAAGCATGTTTATGATCCAGACTTGATCGTGGAAGAAGCAGCGCAATGGGATATAGAAATTACTCCAGAATTGGCTGTGAGAAGAGAGCCGCTAAAGATTTTTGGCAAAGAAACCAAAGAACTGAGGAACAAGAAGGTTCACTTAGTCAAAGTGCAATGGAGTGGAGATCCGCGAGATTGTACTTGGGAAATAGAGGAAAGTATTAAGAAAGCCTATCCAAAGTGCAGGATGGATATCTCTGATTGACTCTGGTGCAAGGTACATTTACCATACTTTACATTACCATTTTATTCTCTACTTTGCTGTTGTTTTCTTTTCATGCATGTAAACTTTTTAATTATGTAGTCTGAATGATTTCAACAGAGTATATGAATTATTTGGTATATTTTTGAAAAGTTAACCAACAAATTGATTGTTGGTTGTGTTGTGTGATTGTGGATTTGATTAATTGAATTATTAGAATGATAGTTAATGTATGCAATTGAACAAGTATTGAACTGATTTAGAAATTGATAGAAATATATACATGTGGATTATATATGTGTGAATAGGTTATGGATAAACAGCTAAGCAGAGGAATAAAATTGTTTGCCCGACAAATAGGTACATGTTTATTGTATTTCTTGGGATTTGATGATTTTATGAGCCGATTGGCTAGCTGCTTGGCTTTTTCTTTTTCTTTTGGATTGGTGAGGGCCACGGGAGGCTATTTGAAATATCCCGAAGCCCCCCGTACAAAGGAGGTTATGGCAAAAAAATTCGAAAATTTAGGGTGTTAGCCAAATTTTTGAAGAATTTGAAAATTCTTAGAAACTGAAAAGTTGGAGAATGGATGCCAGAAGGAAAGTTGAGTTGGTTAATTAAACGACTTTCGACTTCATTCCTTTTCGGGGACGAAAAGTTTTAAGTGGGGGAGATTGTAACAACCTGGAAAATCTGAGCCAATTTAAAATTTTTAATTTGGCTATTTTAGTGGATTTTAGATATTTAAAATAAATTATTTTAAATAATAACGACGAGAAGTATGTTTGAATCGATGTTTGAAAATAAATATAATTATTATAAACAAGGCCTGAAATGGCGCGGCAGTTTCAAAATTTGAATTCAAACTTTGACTGACTGTACCGGGTGCAAAATAAAACGGATTTTAGTGAAACCAAAAATATTTAAATATGTTAGTGAACATTTTTCTAACGAATCTGGAAAATTGAAGTTTCATAGCGGGAATCAAAAGTAATGGCCAAATGAATTTTCAGAAAGGTCGCTATAGAGATTATATCGCCCTTGAAAATAGACATTTTGCAAACGACCTCAGAATTCGACGAAACCACTTTTGTTGGATCCGGGATGTCAAATTATTGCTAGGTTTCAAATTGCATAATTTTTGAAGTTAATATGTGAGCATGGCGAAGGAAAATGTGTTTGGTCAATTTTTGTTAAATTGGATCGACCAGAAAATGGCCATTGTTCAAACGGTCTCAGAATTCGACGAAACTAATTTTGTTGGGACCGTATCGTCAAAGCATAGCTACATTTATTTTTCTGGAATTTTTGGGATCAGTATGTGGCCCCGGCAAATTGAAATGTACGTTCAAATCAAATATTGAATGTTTTATATTTTAATTTGAAGGAAAACTGACTGAAATAGTCGATTGGGCCTACGAAACGTATCCCATTGTGTTCGGAATGAGGGTATTTAGCTAGGGACGACAGTCGTTGGGTTTGGATTGGAGCTAGTATGTGAAGAGGGGTATTTTAGAATTTTAAAAATATATAAATAAAACAAAAAATCCCATTGGCCAGTCAAACTTTCTCTCTCCCCGTAATCGATCAAGGCGCACGGCGGAAAAAGCTCCCGCGCTTGTCTCCTCGTTTTCTCCTCCTCCACACAATAAAATCAGGAGCTCTAGTTGAACTTTTTGAAGAGCTCTCTCTTCTCTTCAAATCCATACCCATTGGAGATTTTTTCGTGGCCTGTAGCTCGCGAATCACCTTGCCAAAGTTGGCGACTTCAGACCGCCGCCGCTAGCGCCTAGGACCAATGAAGTGGACCCCACTTCCGGCGTAGGTGCGCCCCTCCTGGCACTTCAACGTGGCACAGGCCGATCGGTCCCTAGCTTCACGGATTCGACGAAAATCGCAGACCTAGTTTTGAAGCTTTCTCTAAGAGGTTCGGCTTTATATTGTTTAAAATGTTCTATAGCACTTTAAAGCGCTATGGTTTATGATTTACAATAAAAATCATATCTTTTTCGTATGTTGACAAAATCCAGTGAAACAAGAGACAGTGGACTCGTGCGGACGTCTTCTACATTCTAGAAGAGACCGGATCTTTTTCTGAGCCTTCTACAATTTTTGGTGGAGTGGAACCCAATGTGAGATTTCTAAATTATAAACGATATGGGAAACGACGATGTATAAATTATATAGTCGATGTATGAGTTATATAAGCGTTGTACACCTCATGTATAAGCGTTGTATAAGTTGTATGTTCGATGTATAAGTTATATATGTGTTGTAAAAGTGATATATGCGTTGAAATAAATTGAAATGATATTGAAATGAAATTGAAATATAGTTATATACGTATATCTATATATATATACACACTCCCCTCGTCCACAGACCATGGACGATATATATTGGTTGTGATGTTGTTTGGATTATTGGTTGTTGTGAAATTTGGTGAATATCATGAATGATTGAGTTGAAATGACTGATTGTGATTGAAATCCCAATAGGATTAGTACATGGGAAAATTCGTCTATGTACGAACTAGATATTGAAAATCCCCATTGCCAAAAACCGTGAGGTTTTAAGGTAGAGCGAGGAGCCGTACTCGGGACGGTGCCGGTTTTAACTACCCTGCCGTTATGCTGCCGAAATTTTCGATAATATTCATGTGTTAGAATTATTTTCATGTGTTGAAACTATATTCATGTGTTGAATAGAAATTCATGTGTTGAATGAAGTTCATGTGTTGAATAAATTCTTTGAAAGATAAAAATAACATTTTTGTTATATATATAGACTATATAAAATATTACTATTTTAAATAAATTGTTTTTAACACCAAAAATTACATTTTTACCTTATGCATGAATTATATAAAATAATCGTGTTTTGAAATAAATTGGTTTAAAATAAAAATTACATTTTTACCTTATGTATGAACTATATAAAATAATCGTGTTTTGAAATAAATTGTTTTACAATATAAATCACATTTTTATTATATATATAAACTATAGAAAGCATTCATGTGTTGAATAAAGGAATAGAACGATAAAATTCATATTTTTATCGTGTGTGTGAAGTCGAAAACATTCTTGTGTTGAACATATAGATTGAACAATGAAATCTACATTTTTATTGTGAATAAGAAGTGTTAAAAATGGTGATGTGTTGAAATAAATATCTACTGGATAAAAATATCATTTGTATCAAATATACAAAATGAATATATTTTTGAAATCGAAGAATGAATTGTATTTATATATATATATATTTATATAAATATAATTAAAATAAATCGAATAACGAAGCTGCAGTTCGTATTTTGAAACCGTGATTTCAAAAGATTATTGCGGGAGATCCCACCACCGGATTTTCCCGAAACCGTTGGGTTCGCTTTGGAAATATCTTTCCAACGACACCTACTTTGTGAAGATCCAACGGTTGGATTGTCTGGAATGTTTAATTCAAATCTGAAGAAAAACAGCACCAGAATCGATTATATTTATATATATATATATATAATTAAATTAAATCGAATAACGACACTGCAGTTCGTATTTTGAAATCGTAACTTCAAACGATAGTGCAGGAGATCCGACTGTCGGGTTTTCCCAAAACTGAAACCGTTGGATTCGTTTTGAAAAGATCTTTCTAATGATATAAAATTTGTGAAGATCCAACGGTTATATTTTCAGATATGTGTAAATCAAATCTGAAGAAAAACAGAGCCACGGCCGCGTTATGGCCTGAAGCATCGTTTGAGTGAATTGGCTATTTTAAAATAAATAAAAATAGCGATAAATCATGATAAAATATTATAAACGATATGAAATGGAAATAAACTGAATTTGCTCGGTTTATTTGATATTTGATGGTTGAAGGTGTTTAGCGTGAGAATTACATTAAAGAACAGAATTATTGATGTCGAATAATTTAACCATTGAAATGAATTGATTTGAAATTCTAAATATACGTGAATTATTTGAAAAGACCGAGTTAATTCTCATTTGAAATAATTGATCGAAGATATGAAGACGGTGCAAGACCGATGATCTTCACGTCGAATGGAGGTGTGCTACTGATGCTCATGATAGTAGTAGCTACCTTGAAGGGGCTGAAGTGGTAGCCGTCCGGACGTACTTGTTGATTGTACGGATATGCGAGGTATTAAGTGCCTCCGGTTTCGTTCAGACCCAGAACGAATTTGTAAATGGACTATGTGTCTGACATTGGATTTTGTTCTGTGCTGATTGATCTCTATTAAATATATATCTGTTTGGCGGCGGAGAATTTATTCTCTTGCTTAACGCCCTTCTCTGAGACGTACGAGCTCAGAGGTTATATATCGATAGAAATCAGTCGAATGGAGTGAATTGCCTGTGTGGCATGCCTAAGTGGCAGATGATCAAGGCTTCTGTTGAAAAGCAAAGTCTTGTGGTTGATGATCAAAGCGCGGCCTGTGTGGCATAGCTTTGTGTATAACGTTGATTCGCGAGCCTCACACCCCGGTATGAACCAGAAACGAGAGAGGACCTCCGGGAGGACATGCGTTTCTTTCTAGCTAGGGTGGTGTCAGTGACCTACCAGCCCTGACATTTATATTATTTTCACCTATGTGGTTGTTGCTGTTGCGAGGCGCCTCGGATATATCGGTGACTATGTGGAGCCGATGGAGTCGTAGGACTCATTTACGCCCCAAAGGGCGGGGAAAAGCAGTGTTCAGGTATATTAATCCACATCAGTGGACCGGCCTTGACGATCCAAGGGGCAGTTGCGGCTGTTCCTGAGGCTCGGGCTAGACAGTCTCGAATTCGGTAAGGACTATCTTTTGCCTTGGTTCATGATGGAAATCCAATTTCCAAATACGACATCGTGCGGTTTTGATTGTATACCTATATATGGCGACATAGTGGTATGGGGCATTAATGTCGTCTATGATTGATACTTATGATTTGAAATTGTTTTTGAAACATATAAACACTAGTAATAATATCAAATGCTTTTGTTTTATTCGTATCAAGCATATTTTGGCCATTATAAGGTAAAACTTTATCCTCCGGTTTGTGTTGCATTGTGTGCTGGGAACTGAGTCTTATAATGGCTTCATTTTTATAAAAAGCATTGCGATGTTTAAAAGATTTACTTGTTTTAAAGCACAGGAAATCCAATGGAGTGAACCCGTTCCGCGAAAGTGACGTGGTCCTGTGATTAGCCATATTGTAAAACATGTTAAGTAGATTTCTCATACCAGTCCCATGACTGACTCGTAGTTTGTTTCACTTGTAAACTTGGGTGCCCCTATTTCTACACGGGCAGCCTTGTATTCAGGTTTCAGCAGGCTCTTTCTGGATAGCTGGAGCTGAAGATGGATTCTATCATTTATCTCATTTTATGCTGTTCAGCTCCTATTGTACATATTATGTTTTGTTTTCCGCTGTAGACATTTATGTATAGCTGAACTGTATTTGAACTAAGTATGATCCTGTATACTGTGTAACTCTGATGATTATGTTTATCTAGTGTATTCTATTGTACATTATCTGGTGTATTTATTTATTTCTGTTCTGCTGTTATCTGTTTATGTGTCATATTCCAAAGATTACCATTGCCACTGTCGTACGGGGAATGGGGTTGTCACAAACGGTACGAAGGCAAATAAGAACATGTATTGTCAGCAAGGACTGTAAAGGGGCTGGCATATTTTCTTCCTTCTGTTGGGTTCGCTTGGACAATGGAAGAAACGTGGATCCAGTGAAATAAGAGGAACATGATTTTTTCAGGGAGTGTTGTTTTCAAAAGTCGAGTTATGAACAGTGTAGCTGAATTTTTCTTTTTTTTATGTCTGCTCTTTCACATGGTTTACTGATAACCTAAGCTGTTTATGTATATGCTGTGTTTTCTTTTTTACCACGATCCCCTGATTGAAAATGACGTGCTGAGGAAGGAAGAACCGAACACTGATTGTATGTGCTAATATTAGTTTTTCAGAGATTTGAAAAGGATAGTATATTTATTATTAATGTGCAGGCCAGATTATGACAGTAAGATAATTTGCCGAAATTCTATGTTGTAGTATCAGACAAAACTTGCCGAAGTTTTTGACCAACAACAATGTAATATTTATCCAAGATTTTTTTAAGGTTATGAAAACGATTGCTGGAGATTTCTTTTCTCTGATTTTTGCACATGGAAGGGTACTAAG
This sequence comes from Allium sativum, assembly GCA_030737875.1. Lineage (NCBI taxonomy): Eukaryota > Viridiplantae > Streptophyta > Magnoliopsida > Asparagales > Amaryllidaceae > Allium > Allium sativum. The sequence goes on along the minus strand of JASFAX010000037.1, from coordinate 12,197,843 downwards.
ACTTGGATACGTTCATGTGCTGGTCTTTAATGCAATGCCAGCAAATTCTCTTTCACCGAGTGTGAAGTAGTATACGACAAGATTTGGATAGCAATTTCCAAAGATTAGATAATAAGTGTTTGGATTTTATACGTTGTCTTCGAATGGTAGCAGAATGACAGCCATGTGAAAAATAAAAATGCAGCGCATCTTTGCATTAGCTGTAACTATTGACGATTGAGTATTCTTTTGAAGATTTTATTTATTTATAGGTTCGAAAGTAATATGCATGTACTGATATTTTCTGCACTTTGGTAAGGATTTGCGGTAGATATATATAGTTTTTGAAAACGTTGTACTGAAA